>CM067315.1:29760132-30360132 GCA_034231615.1 Meghimatium bilineatum | reverse complement strand
CGCGCATTGTTTGTGTTTTGGTTTTTCTTACTAGTCCTAATGTTGACATCTTAAGAGCACTCTAACTTTCGTGAACTGTGTTCACGAGATAGAAATAGGGCTCTGTTTACTGGAAGAAAACTTGACTATTGTGTCTTAGATAGTCACACTGACTAAACATAATGCTTCATTAATAAAATAGAATTTAGTCACAGTAAACAGAGAACTTCCCACTTTATAGAAAGTGGTTTTCACTTTATAGAAAGTGGTTTTACGTTTGCAATGAAGGGGAGATAATATGTACAGTTGTGAACATATTTGTTTTAATTAATTATTGTGTCAAAACAAAGTTGAGAAATCTATTCCTGATGTACTTTCACTTTAAACTTGCATTTATGAATTAGTGTGTTCTTTTTTTTAAATTGTATGCATCTGTCTAAAATATTTTTAAAAATTATTATGAAACTCTCACACTTAGGCTGACACATTAAGTGTTTCCTATATACAAAAACGATAAATTTGGATGAGATCCCCTTGTTCTATCAATTTTTAAAATATCATAGGGTTACTGTTTCATTGTTACAGTTACTCTTACTGTAACTCATTGGAGCACCTGCCATCTGATGTTAAAATGGTGCCAAGATACTTGACTTTATCCCCATGATTTAATGTTGAATCATAGATAGTATATATCTTCCTTCATTAGACAAAGGCGTTGGACTTACATCAGCCATGTTCTCAGAATGAACAGCCTAAAAATTCCCCAGCAGTCACTATATTGGGTGCCACCTAGAGTAAGAAGAGGGAGACCTAGAGAAACTCTACGAAGATCCATTAATAGAGAAGGCATGTCAATGAACCTAAACAACACGCAACAATTGAAAGACCTGGCAACACAGACAGAAATGGAAAGCTTTGGTTTCCGCCCTATGCGCCGCCTATGGCCCTGGAGGAACATAACATAACATAGATAGTAATGCTGTATTCTGGTGGTGTGTATATCTTGAAACAACCATTACTTCTAGTTTCTTCTTGTTTAGACTGAGAGCTTTGTTTTCACTTTTTTTGTACTACCATGTCTAACAAACTTTAAATTTCTTTTTCTCCCCCTGCAATAAGACCTGTATCGTCAGCATATGTTAGATTATTCAGATTTTGTAACCTCTAGCTGCTATTCCTAGCATGCTTTCTAAGTTTCATATAATATCCTCTGTATACAGGAAGAAAAGATCTGGTTACATTACACATCCTTGTCTGATGCCCATCTCTATCTTTTGAAATTCTCCTACATTGCTGTCAACACTCGACACAGCTGTTTGTTTCCAATACATGTTTCTTACTATCTTTAGATCTTTTCCATCAATATAGCTGTCATCTTATTTTTACATACAGTCATATGTAGTAGAATTTATATGCGTATTCTTATACAACTTCTGATTTATGAAACAACAGAGAATGAACAACGTAAAAACAAACTCAATGAACTGCTTTTTGCTGACGATAAAAAAATCATGTATGATGACGAAGAAAAACTGCAAACTCACATCAACTCACAATCAAGAATATGCAATAAATACAACATGCGGATCAACCGACAAAAGGCAGAAACTATCCAAATAACGAGATCAACATACAAAAAGCAGAAACTATGCAAATAACGATATTAACAGACAAAAAGCAGAAACTATGCAAATAACGAGATCAACAGAGCATTTAAACATTCAAATAGAGAACACAAAAATAATACAAGTCAAAGAGTTCAAGTACCTACGAAGTATCTTCACAGAAGACGGATGAGTCAATTGAGAGATAGAAACAAGATGTAAAAAAGGCAAATATTGTGATATACCAGATGTCACTTTTGCTATAACACCCAAAAAACAACACGGAAGTAAAGAAACACATAAGTAAGAGCATCGTTCTGCCAACACTATGCTACCAATGTCAGACTTGGCAACTAACACCTACACATAAATAAGAGCATCTTTGTACCAACACTATGCTACCAATGTCAGACTTGGCAACTAACACCTACACATAAGAGAAAGATCGAAACATGCGAAATGTCTAAGTAAGACTATTTGAGTCACCAGATTCGACAAGGTGCGCAAGTGTTGCAATCATGTTCAGCTGTGAGAAACCTCTTGCAAGTTTACTTGAGAAGATCGGAGTGATGTCAAGATTGTGAATTGAAGGTTTGAAAGTATTTTTTCTCCTTTTATTCCAAGATTCTATGTATTATATTTCTGTCGTTCAAACGAAACCGCATTGACAAATGTCTAATTGCTTCTTCGTCATATATTACAAAATTGTGTGTTTCTTCAGACCACTGTTTTTCGTCAAGCACAAAGGGCTCACTTGAGAAAATCAGCTTCTTTATATTCGAGCTGTCGTTGTTTTAGTGAAGTCTCCAAGTTATCTTAAAAGGAAACAGGGCATATTAGTTGGTTATCTTTTCTATCTATTTTGTAAATAAGAATTTCTTGAACTAGAGACTTTGCAGCTTGGGCGGTTTCCGTATAGTACTGTCCGGGATATGATCGCATATCTACAAACAACTGTATGGTGCGTTTAATTGCTTTATTGGCACAATTAAAAGTTATGTTTAGTTTTTGCGATGTCAGGCTCTGTTCAGAGAGCTTTTGAAGTGTATCGCACATCACTCCTAAGTCTAAAATAAACTAAACAATAGTAATCTTCTTCATCAATCCCTCATATGTGCATCTATCTTCTTTTTTTATCTCTGGAATTATCATCTTTAGCATTTCTAAAATGACAAACTAAGTCTTTCCCGCCGATGACGGATGTGTCGGGCCATTGGCGCAAATAAACCGGCGACACAACGCATTTCCATTCTCTGGAATACATCCTTCTGGAAATCTAATAGAGCCATGGTCCTGATACAAGAGATATCCAGTGGGAGTTTGAGAATGAACGAAGAACAAGAAGAAACTAAGTTTTATAATCCTACTAAACTGCAGATACTGAGCGAAAGCTGGATTCTACCCAACGAATGCTTAATATTCGTTGAATTTTCAACAACTTCGCTTCCAGTGAACTGGCACATACATGGAGTTCGCAATTATTCTTTGGGCGATGCGTGATGAAAACGTATCACTTGTCAATAAATTATTTGAATCTATTAATTCCAGAAACATTCTTACCAGCATCGTGGACAGATAATTCCAGATTATGCTTAGCACAGTGTCAAACAAATAATGATGGACATTTATCTTTTAATAACATTTTTTTTCTACGAGAACCCAACATTGCCACTGTACCATCACAAAAAACAGAAATTAAACATTCATTCAAGCACTCCTCTGTCAATCCAATAGAATGAAGACATCTAATCAAAGCGGAGAAGATTCCGACGGATGATATATCCTCTAGTTCAGCTAAGTCAATAAATAAATTAACTAGTCTGATCATTTCACAACCTGAAATTATTACATAAAATGACAACAGATTAAGTGGTTTTTACATGCTTCCAGACTACCGCCAGACAGTCTTCCTTGAAAAGAATTACTATACAGGAGTGAAGACTGATGGTTACAAATCCAGGCGCTGACCATGCAAACGATGAATTACAGAAATAAATGAGTCAACGAAAATAAACATATGAAGCGCACAAAAAGCCACCTCCAGAGAACTATTCTACCTCTGACGCTGCAATGCACAAAGGGGTATACAACGAAAAGAAAACTTATATTGTCGAGTGTCACGAACAAATACATTTTTTCTGGGCTTTTTGTATTTGTATTTTTTAGAGAACATAGTCACAACAGACAAAATTTAAGGCAACAGAGACACCTCCAGAGAAAATATTAGAAGTTTGACAACCTGGCACAAGGAAACAACAACGACTTTGATGCAGCAAGGCACCTGATGATGATTTGTCTTCTGAACAAGTTCTTGTCTAAAATATTGAGTGGTAACCTTGGACAGGAAGAAGAGTTCCGGTTGTTGAAATAGCGCAAAGTTTGCCTACTTTCTGTATAATTCCATTTGCATTTGTTTGTTAGATATTCTGCAGTTTTTAAATAAAATTGCATTGCATATCTTCTATCGCCAAGCTATAGGTATTATTTCATCATCATCATGTGTCAAGAGGTATATGCTCGCAAAGGTATTATTTCATCATCATCATCTGTTTGTTTCCCCTCCCACTTGTAATCTTTTTATGAACTGTTTCTTATTTACAGAAATTCCACAGTGTTGACTTTAAGTCATACGAAAGCTCTCCCAGAAAGATGTAATGAATGTTTGAAGTACATGGACGATCAGGAACTGAAGTTATTTCCTGGTGATTCTGAAGATGCTGTAAGTTGTGTTGCTCATTTGTTTGTATCTGTGGTGAGTTAAGAAAAATTTGTCTCTTCCTTTTTTTCCTTGCATCGTTCCTTGAAGGATCATTGTAGCAAGGTTAGAAGGTAATAGTCACGTCCATAAAATTATTTTTTTCCAAAGGCCATGGTTTCGTAACACGCTTTGTATTTGGCTCAGTTATGGGTGTACTCTAGTAATTGCTTGATCTCATTGCTTTCATTAGACGGCAGGCCTTACTTAAGCTAAAATGATTATTTGTAGTCAGGCAAGTGTTGCCGGACTCAAAAGGGGAACAGAGAGTACCAACACTAAGGCCTGTCATGCATGTTGTAGGAAGTGACTAAGAGGATTTTGTGAGTTGAATTTACTGTTTCATAAACGATCCAATGTTATACTGAAGTTGGATGTGCTGGGCTGACGGGCACAGATATTGTAGTCAAGCTGCAAACTATGGTACAACTCATTCCATCCTCTGAACTGCAGCCTGTTATATGCAGGAGTTTGAGAACAAGCTCAGAAAAAATTGTGTAGTTGTGACATAGTCTTCTTCTTCTTTCAAACTCTGGTAACCAACACAAAAGTGCATGTGATTTCCGCCGGGAAGCATGAAGTACGTTGTAGTACTAATTTACGGCATAACTGAGTTATTTGCACCTTGGAAGGTCCTGCACATCCGATTTCGGCATGTACCATGCAGTGAATTTTTCATTTTCTCTCTTAATTAATAATTGCATCCCTAGAATTCCTGAAAACTGTCTCTAATTTTTTACTTGGTATATGCTGAAGTTGGATGTGTCAGGCCGAAAGGTGCAGTCAATCTGTAAACCATGACAACATTCTTTTCTCCAGAGTACATGCTACTAATCTGCAGTTCACTTGCTATTATATTTCTGTTGGCCTATGTGTATTTGACGCCAACAGGAACATCTCACGGCAGTGGTGAGACATCACAAAACTTGTGTGGTTTGGCCATGAGGCATGATTTCCTTTCCAAAATTATCTTGCAGGGAACAGCTGATGGTTGATGAAGAAGAGATGGTAAGAGGAAAGTATGGATTGATAATATTAAAGACTGGACGAGATTAAGATTCTTCACCTAAACAAAGAACAGAGAGGCATGGCAAAATTTTTCTGTTGACATTTCAAGAGTGGCACCGCTATATTTCAAGAGTCTCAACTCTACGACCCTGAAGGGTTATGGATATGATCATGACGTGTATTGCCAGGTCTGAAAAAGGGATAAAGAAATAACACTGCCACTTACCATGCATAGTGTAAGTGGTGACTAAGGATGTTTTGGTATGGACTGACTTCCTCATTCAATAAGTTGTCTTTGACCAAAAATGTCATGCGGAAGTTTGATGTGTTGGGCCAAAAATGCATGGACAGTGTAGCTTTAAACCATGATGTGATATATTTCATCTAGTAATTTAAAAACGAATCCCAAAGATTGATGTTTATAGCTAATTTTGTCTCTCATACACATAATAGATCTATTGTAATGTCTGTAGCAGGAAATGTCAGGCTAATGTTGGTTTTACTATTTCTAGGTTGAAGAGTTCATTGCCCTCACTGATCCAAAGTTGTCATTGTTTACTGGTAACGAAGACTTTGATAAAATAACGGAAGACCAGCCACAACATAAAATCACAAACTTCAGGTAAGTCTCCCTCTTTTTTTTTGAACGTTCAAAAATTATTTGTCTCCTTCCTCGTTCTCCTATCGGAGTCAGAAGCTGATATCTTCTTTTTTCAGCGTTCATTTTAACTCATGCTGGTTCTCTCTTATAGCAGGACAATGATCCTACAAGATTTCCAGCAGGGTGTAGTCCGGAAAATGAAAATGCATTGTGTCGCCGTTTTATTTGCGCCAATGGCAGACACATCCCGTCTTCGACGGAGGACACACATTAAGAAAGCTAACAGAAAGCATAGCAAAACTATCGAAGATGGATGTGTTGGGCCATGGTGCAAATAAAATGGCGACAACACAATTTAATTCTCCATTTTCATATCCATTCTCTGGACTACATCCTTCTGGAAATCTAGTAGGACCATTGTACTAGCAAGAGAGATTCAATAGGAATTTGAGAATGAACGTTGAAGAAGAAAGCATAATAATACAGGCATTACTCTAGAACCCACAGGAAACGAGAAATAACAAGTATTATCTAGAGGAAAGAAATAGATGCAGAGACGCAAAAGTAGTTTGGTGTGGTAGAGCATGGAAAGAACTGGAAGCAAGCTAAAAATAGGACAAGATAGAGGAGTTTGTTTAAGACCTATATTCCATGAGGTGCAAATAGTTGTATAGCCAGATAGATAGACATAATAGATGATTGATTGATTGATTGAGTATTTGATTGATAGATTCATCTGCATGCACTTTAATCTTTAAAACTGTGTTCCCTTCCAGTGTTTATGATAAGAACACACACTTGTGTGCATTTGACACCTGCCTGATTGAACGTAACAAGTATCTGTACTTCAGCAGAGTCTTGAAACCCATATTTGAAGAGGATGCCAGCCCAGAAGGTATGGATGTGAAGTTAGGTTGTTTATATAGAGTTTCTGTAAAAGATGCCAGCAGCAAATAACTTCCATATTTTTTCTGTTATTAGTTCTTCAGTGTAACATTTTTCTTCTATCGATTGTGTTTTCTCTGCTGTTACTGTTAGCTGTAGCATGGTTGAATGCTGGTCGGTTTTTGGGCAATATTACATTTGGTCGCTTGATATGCAGTAATATTGTGAGGTCTCAGAGCGTTTGTAACTCCTTTAATCCACTTTCTTCTTGGTCTTCCTTTGCCGTTTGATGTCTTCATTTATGTTGTATGCTCTGTTGTTGGCCAATGCTGGTTCATTCTCATTAAGTGGCGGAACCATTTCAGTCTCTGATTTTCAATATATTTGACCGCAGATGTTCCAGCAATTTTTTTAATCTTTTATATTCCCCATATGATAGTTCTTGTTTTGCTTTTTTTTCATTAGAAGATTTTCTTTTTCTATATTCATTTCACATTCCAGGATTAACAGTTGGAGGTTACAGTCTGAATAATCTAAGATATGCTGACGATACAATTCTGATTGAATGGAGCGAACAACAACTTCAAGCCCTGTTGGACATGGTAATACAAGCAAGTGAAAACAAAGGAATTAGTCTAAAAAAGGAGAAAACAAGGAATGGCTGTTTCAAAGACATACATAAAGTTAAAATTCAGATAAACAAACATGCCAGTTTTAGCATGCAGGTTTGAAGGTCTCACTAGTGTCCCATTAGACAAACTTGCTATGCAACAGCACAGATTCCCTAGTAGATCTTCTACAGTGTTCATTCTCAAACTCCCGTTGGATCTCCCTTATAGCAGGACAATGGTCCTACTAGATTTCCAGCAGGATGTAGTCCAGAGAATGGAAATGCGCTGTGTCACTGTGTTATTTGGGCCAATGGTCTAACACATCCATCTTCTGCGTGGCCATAGTAAATTATATGACTACACAGGAAGCTTTTTACCTTCTGAGTGGTACATTTCTTCCTTGCATGCCTATAGGGAGTTGGGAGTCTATCTACATAGTATGAAATACATCTCTGGAGAAACCTCAATTGCACAAAAGGATGCAAATCCTGTATTGCTCATTATTTCCAGGGATCGAAACAAAAATGGCAACATCTTTTAGTCGTTGTACAGATATGTGTTAAAGTCCCATGGTAGCAACTATTAGGTGGTGTGGCCAGTTTCCTTCCTTGCGGTGTTTACCTTCCTCACGGTGTTTACCTTCCTCAACACATACTCCTGGTACCCAACTACAACCCCTGAACTGGAGGAATGACCGTATTAAGTGAGAAATCACGACCATGATTTTTTATCTGGACTTGGTTTCAAACAAATCACATTTTCTGGTGATAGTAAACCTGGCATGCTGTAACCTGGTGACAGTAAGCAAACTCACTATCAACTAGGCTAGAACCTGGCACCTCTGTAACTCAGTTACAGTAGGCAAGCTCACTATCAACTAGCCTACAAGGCTTCTCATGTGTAGAAGAAAATAAAGTGTTTTCAATGTTTGGTAGTTTTTTTTCTTTAATGTGATTGTTCTATTCCAGGTGGAGTACCTTGCCGCAACATGGGTCCAATAAATGAATGGTTTGTTGCTGGCTTTGATGGAGGAGAAAATGCCTTGATTGGGTTTTCAACAGGTTTGTCATTATTTAAATTAGCCTTTATTTGATTGTTTCAAGTAAGGGAAACTCTTATATCTCATGAACACATGCAGAAGAACATAATTTGTATTCAATATTTTAAATAGTGAAAATTGAAATATGTTAAGGAACAGAATGTGATTGAATTACTTAAAAACACTTGATTATATCACAGTTTTATACATTGTATCACTTGCAATTAATCGAATGATTGGTTGGTTGCTAATCCATCTTTCCATGGCTCATGCACTTTGACCCAATTGTTTGAACGCATATCTTATTTGTCTTTGGGGAGGGGGGTGGGAGTTTTGTGTGTAAATAGGTCAAATCATAATTCTGTACAAGAAAATTTAAAGGTTGTAGAATTTTGTTCCCTAACCAGTTTGTCCACCGCATTCTTGCTACAATTTGAGTGTATTATTACTGCATACTCATGAATTTACAAGCATAATGCTTCTTGAAATTATGGAGGAGACGTAAAAACCTTGTATGTACATTCATCTGACAAAGTGAAACATTATTTCAAACAAATAATCCGTTTTATTCCAGACGCATGTTTTTCCGGTTAACCTTTAGAGCCCAGCCCTCAATTAAAATTACGCAATATCCCCCTGGGGCCTGAATTCTTTTTTGGAAAATTTGCATTGTTGATGGTGGGTGTTTTGAAAACGCGATAACATTTTTGTTTTAACAGATATCAAAATAATTTTTGCATATCTAAATAAAGGAGTGAATAGTGAGTATAGTTGTGTTTTTTTGTTGTTGTTGTATGTATGATATGACAGTTGTGAGCCGCCCGTGTGTTGCCGGGGCCTTAAGGGTAGCAAAGAATAGCAACACTGTTTACCTTCCATGCATGTCGTAAAAGGCGACTAAGGATGTTATGGGATGGAGTTGGCTGTCCCATCCCATATAGGGTCAGAGACCCAAAACCATGCTGAAGTTGGATGTGTCAGGTCAAAAGGCGCAGATGCCGCAGCAATGTGTAAACCATGACACAATGCATTCCATTCTCTGGACTACATCCTGCTAATCTGCAGGAGTTTGAGAAACGCAGAAGAAGAAGAAGATGACAGTGGTGAGCATGATGTGAAGTTGAAAATTCGGGGAAAAATTGCAAAACGCCATTTTCAAAATCGCACATATAACTTCTTAACGACCCTAATACTTGAGCAATGTGTGGAAAAATTGATAAAATCCTCCCTAATACCTATACTTGTTGTATATATATTGTTTCATATACAAACTAATATAATATGGCCTAAAAACGAATAAAACGTGAAGAAATCTCATAATGTCCGTCCGGTCAACACTAGGTCTTGGCCGACACACAGCGTAATTATTGTCCATGCACACACGTGGCACCCCAGATACATATTATTTTTGTGTTTTTGAACGAATACACATACATTCTTAACAAATAACAACATATTAAACACAAAAAACAACAATTAGAACATGTAGTCGCGATTACTTACCCATGGCAGGCGGTACTCAATTTGATAGTAAAATACTGCACCGAAAATAGCTAAAGTCGCTCCAGAAATGCGTTACAAAACCAACTGGCTTTCCCCTTCTTACAATGGTAATGTGTAAAGGAATTTGATCTTTAGACTGACGTATTCCTAGCTTCGTGTGGCGGGAATTTCTACGTCATATATATTGAGCCAATAGGCAAGATGTGGGGCACACTTTTGTTGCAAAATTGCGCCTGTAGAGTCCTAAAGGTTAAGTAAAATGTACCTCTTATGGTACATTCTTTCAACCTTAGATGTTAGTCCAATTTGGTTATATAAAAGCTTTACAACCATAAAAAAAAATTGTGGTTCTGGTAATCCAGTTACTATGACCTCTGGTTTGATTACAGTTACACATCATTTTTTTTTTCTGACTGCAGGTTTTGTTGAGTACATATTGATGCAACCCAGGGAGGCTTACAGTCCTTTTATTGAGCAGATGAGGGTCAAAGTTCATATGTCCAAGATTGTTATTGAATTTCTCATCAACAATCCAGATGATGAGAATTATCCAGATTAATCCAATTACGAGGATTTGTTGAATAAAATTCAGGTATTATGAATAAATTAATTATTGGAAAATAACAGTTCTTTTCTGTCAGGTATTCGTATTCACATAAAACTTCTTGTGCCCCCAGGTATCCTTCTTGTGTATTTTTCATTCCTCTGTGTCCCTTTCATCCCCCCTGTTTAGAACTGCAGCATCGATCCTAGCTCCAGGGAGACTACAGCCCTTTATCGATCAGCTGGCACACCCGGATCACTGCCGGCATCACTAAATTTGAAAAAAGAATGAACACTGAAGGCAATTTACGAGAGACAGAAGCAAACGGAAAAATCTTAGATCTGTCCTACTCTGGACCCTCTGCACAAACTGCAATAGAACTTTCCTGGCACAAATCGGACATCTGCAAACTCACAAACCAAAAACAAATTAGACAATCGCAAATTATTTTTTGTTCTTTTTGTTCACACCACATTTTTTGTTTTTCATACCATGCTCATCTTTGCTTGCAAAGGAGGAACATTATCAACATCAACCCCCTCCCCTTCGTCTGCCCTGTGTGCCTTTCACATGTGTGCGCTGACACACATACACAGTGGGTTTCATCCCTCTGTGTACCTTTCATCTTCCTTGTGTACCTTCTGTTCCACTTATGTACCTTCCATACCCCCTTGTCTTTCATCTCCACAGTCATAAAAGTGTCATTTTGGCTTTTTTTGTGCACCAAATCAGTGAGGTTAGAAATGGCACGAACCCAATGATTGTGCATTATGAAGTTACGGAAAGTGCCAGTAATCAAATTATCAACAGTGATTGCAAGAAGCAAGCATTCACTTCCAGAATTGCATTAATGCTTACATTTGAACATTTTAAAACTTATGAACATTTACATGTGTATTTAGATCTAGACAAATTGATACAATTAATGAAAGTCATGTGGTTCTTCTTCAGCGTTTATTCTCAAACTCCCGCTGCATCTCTCTTGTAGCAGGATCATTGTCTTACTAGATTTCCAGCAGGATGTAGTCCAGAGAATGGAAATGTACTGTGGTGCCGTTTTATTTGCGGCAATGGCCCGACACATCCATCTTCAGCGGGATGTGGTTCCAAACAAGGTTTTAAATATGCACTTCAAGAGAATTTTTGATAGAAAAATTGTGTCAAAATTTGAGCAGATTTTAAAATACCTTATATTTCTATAAATATTCTAGTTTCTATATTTACACATGGCATAACTTTATGTTCCTCAGACTACTGTACCTCCAGCTGGGCTGACAAGTTTATGAGAAGATAGCGTGCTCCGACATGCCCAGTTTGTGGTGGACCAAGTCCAGAGTTTTGATGATGCAGCAGAGGAGGATGAGTCTGCTCATTACTACACCTTGCATGAGGGCGCTAATCAAACTGGCTGGCGTTACTTTGGGTAAAAGGTGTGTGAAGCACAATAAATATCTTCGCAGTCAGCTGGTGTTGTATCATTTGTTTTTTCGGTTTCTAACTCCCTACTGGATCTTCTTGATTAGAAACTGGCCTCACAGCACATGGGGCATTCCCATAAGTGCACTCCCTCTATTCCAGCAGCTATCCGATTTGATGGTGTTTTGAGTCTTATGCCGCCGAAACTGACGTCGACATCAAGGCACAACTCAGGCCCTTGCGACAGGTTTCTTTGTTCTGCTCACCTACACTGTGTCTGTCCTAGTCCAAGCACAACGTCGGCATGTCGAAACAACATGGTAACTGTTATCGAAGGTTACGACTACGGGATCCCAGCTGGATCTCCCTTTTAGCAGGAAAATGGTCAGACTAGATTTCCAGAAGGATGTCCAGAGAACAGATGCGTTATGTCATAATTTTATTTGCTTCAGTTGCTCAGCATGTATGACTTTGGCAGCGTTATATTATTTCACTAGCAGCATTTATAACTGATAAATGTTTATATAGCACACTCACTCGAGGCGTGTGTGTAAATGTCTCGAGAGTCAGTGATATACTAAATATGCATGTACTTAAGAAAGAAAATCATATCATTTTAAATTAAATTTGGTTTGGGTGTTGTGGAATGGCATTAATTTTAACTTTTACAACGCCCTTGTGTTGCCGGGGTCCGATAGGGGAACAAAGAATAGCAACACTGTTTACCTTCCACGCATGTCGTAAAAGGCGACTAAGGAGGTTATGGGATGGGGTTGGCTGTCCCATCCCATATATGGTCAGTACAGTAACCCAAAGTCATGCTTAAGTTGGATGTGTCAGGCCAAAAGGCGCAGATATCGCAGCAATGCTGTAAACCATGACACAACGCATTCCGTTCTGCGGACTACATCCTGCTAATCTGCAGGAGTTGTTTGAGAACGAACGCAGAAGAAGAACTTTTACAATATAAAGACTTCATTTTCTGTTTTATGCCCTTCCTGTAATTTTTCTAATATAAATATTTATGTAATGGAGTCACTCTCGTTCTCAGGAGGCAGTTGAGAAAAGAGGAGGCCAGAGTAAAGGCTAAAAAAGAAAAACCCAAGGACACAAAAGCCACTGTGACTCCTCTTGTCCGAAGAATCTTTGACTCCATTTTCCAAGGTCAGATTGATGAGACTTCCAAGACTAAGAGACAGCGTTGTGGCATATGTGAGGTAGGCTTGGTGGCATATGTGAGGTAGGCTTGATTGTGGCATATGTGTGGTAGGCTTGGTGGCATATGTGAGGTAGGCTTTATTGTGGCATATGTGAGGTAGGCTTGATTGTGGCATATGTGAGGTAGGCTTGGTGGTATATGTGAGGTAGGCTTGGTGGTATATGTGAGGTAGGCTTGATTTGGCATATGTGAGGTAGGCTTTGTGGTATATGTGAGGTAGGCTTGGTGGTATATGTGAGGTAGGCTTGGTGGCATATGTGAGGTAGGCTTGATTGTGGCATATGTGAGGTAGGCTTGGTGGTATATGTGAGGTAGGCTTGATTGTGGCATATGTGAGGTAGGCTTGGTGGTATATGTGAGGTAGGCTTGGTGGTATATGTGAGGTAGGCTTGGTGGCATATGTGAGGTAGGCTTGATTGTGGCATATGTGAGGTAGGCTTGGTATATGTGAGGTAGGCTTGATTGTGGCATATGTGAGGTAGGCTTGGTGGTATATGTGAGGTAGGCTTGGTGGCATATGTGAGGTAGGCTTGGTGGCATATGTGAGGTAGGCTTGATTGTGGCATATGTGAGGTAGGCTTGATTGTGGCATATGTGAGGTAGGCTTGATTGTGGCATATGTGAGGTAGGCTTGATTGTTGCATATGTGAGGTAGGCTTGATTGTGGCATATGTGAGGTAGGCTTGGTGGCATATGTGAGGTAGGCTTGGTGGCATATGTGAGGTAGGCTTGGTGGCATATGTGAGGTAGGCTTGATTGTGGCATATGTGAGGTAGGCTTGATTGTGGCATATGTGAGGTAGGCTTGATTGTGGCATATGTGAGGTAGGCTTGATTGTGGCATATGTGAGGTAGGCTTGATTGTGGCATATGTGAGGTAGGCTAGATTGTGGCATATGTGAGGTAGGCTTTATTTGGCATATGTGATGTAGGCTTGGTGGCATATGTGATGTAGGCTTGGTGGCATATGTGATGTAGGCTTGGTGGCATATGTGATGTAGGCTTTATTTGGCATATGTGAGGTAGGCTTTATTTGGCATATGTGAGGTAGGCTTGATTTGGCATATGTGAGGTAGGCGTTGTGGTATATGTGAGGTAGGCTTGATTTGGCATATGTGAGGTAGGCTTTGTGGTATATGTGAGGTAGGCTTGATTGTGGCGTATGTCAGGTAGGCTTGATTGTGGCATATGTCAGGTAGGCTTGATTGTGGCATATGTGAGGTAGGCTTGATTGTGGCATATGTGAGGTAGGCTTGATTGTGGCATATGTGAGGTAGGCTATGATTGTGGTATATGTGAGGTAGGCTATGATTGTGGTATATGTCAGGTAGGCTTGATTGTGGTATATGTGAGGTAGGCTTTATTTGGCATATGTGAGGTAGGCTATGATTGTGGTATATGTGAGGTAGGCTTGATTGTGGTATATGTGAGGTAGGCTATGATTGTGGTATATGTGAGGTAGGCTTGATTGTGGTATATGTGAGGTAGGCTATGATTGTGGTATATGTGAGGTAGGCTTGATTGTGGTATATGTGAGGTAGGCTATGATTGTGGTATATGTGAGGTAGGCTTTATATGGCATATGTGAGGTAGGCTATGATTGTGCATATATGAGGTAGGCTATGATTGTGGCATATGTGAGGTAGGCTTTTTTTGGCATATGTGAGGTAGGCTTTATTTGGCATATGTAAGGTAGGCTATGATTGTGGCATATGTGAGGTAGGCTATGATTGTGGCATATGTGAGGTAGGCTAGATTGTGGCATATGTAAGGTAGGCTATGATTGTGGTATATGTTAGGTAGGCTTGATTGTGGCATATGTGATGTAGGCTATGATTGTGGTATATGTGAGGTAGGCTAGATTGTGGCATATGTGAGGTAGGCTTGATTGTGGCATATGTGAGGTAGGCTAGATTGCGGTATATGTGAGGTAGGCTTGATTGTGGCATATGTGAGGTAGTCTTGATTGTGGCATATGCGAGGTAGGCTTGATTGTGGCATATGTGAGGTAGGCTTGATTGTGGCATATGTGAGGTAGTCTTGATTGTGGCATATGTGAGGTAGGCTAGATTGTGGTATATGTGAGGTAGGCTTGATTGTGGCATATGTGAGGTAGTCTTGATTGTGGCATATGCGAGGTAGGCTTGATTGTGGCATATGTGAGGTAGGCTTGATTGTGGCATATGTGAGGTAGGCTTGATTGTGGCATATGTGAGGTAGGCTTGATTGTCATATGTGAGGCAGGTTTAATTGTGGCATATGTGAGGTAGGCTTGATTGTGGCATATGTTAGGTAGGCTTGATTGTGGCATATGTGATGTAGGCTTTATTTGGCATATGTAAGGTAGACTATGATTGTGGTATATGTGAGGTAGGCTTGATTGTGGCATATGTGATGTAGGCTATGATTGTGGTATATGTGAGGTAGGTTTTATTTGGCATGTGTAAGGTAGGCTATGATTGTGGTAAATGTGAGGTAGGCTAGATTGTGGCATATGTGAGGTAGGCTTGATTGTGGCATATGTGAGGTAGGCTAGATTGTGGTATATGTGAGGTAGGCTTGATTGTGGCATATGTAAGGTAGGCTTGATTGTGGCATATGTGAGGTATGCTAGATTGTGGCATATGTGAGGTAGGCTTGATTGTGGCATATGTGAGGTAGGTTTGATTGTGGGATATGTGAGGTAGACTTGATTGTGGTATATGTGAGGTAGGCTTGATTGTGGCATATGTTAGTTAGTTATTAAATCATCGTCATTGCACTCCGGACAAGTCCATAGGTGCTCAGATCTTTCCTTGAGTGTATCCGCCACTACACGTTGACTGACAGTCCCAGTATGTCGTTGGTTGACCATCATTCTTTTTCACCCATGGAAATTCTCCTTTCTAGCGACCCCACATTTCAAACCAAGTTCCTTTATTCTAATCATGGAACAAGAGTCATCGTCACTTGTAGTCATTTGTTCGTGCATTTTCCCATATGGTATTCAAAATGTCTGCCCGATCCATCACTCCACCAACAGCCGTAGACGCAGCGTGGGAGGCCAACCTATCTGCTTTCTCATTACCCCGGACTCCCGCATGTCCCAGCACACAAATAAAAGCCACTGTACGCACACAGGAATCTTCACTGCATCCAGCCACTGTTCTCGAACGTACCCTGTTCTGAGTCACTGAGTATACAGGCATGCTCGCAGACAGTCTGTGATGTGAGGTATCCTAGATTGTGGTCTATGGAAGCTATGACAATTCCACCACCTGGGGATTGACAATAATGAATATTGATAATTTGAGAGAGGTAATATTAAATTTATAAAACGGTAGCATTCTTTAAAATTCAAACTAAATAATTCAGCATGTCATAAAATCATAAAATGTCATGATCATAAAATCCATCAAGCTAAAAAATTCAGCATGTTTGTATTAGTTTATGCACAATTTTGGCCATTTTGTAACCAACAATTTTGGCCATTTTGTAACCAACAATTTTGGCCATTTTGTAACCAACAATTTTGGCCATTTTGTAACCAACAATTTTGGCCATTTTGTAACCAACAATTTGGCCATAAACATTTCATTGTGTTTATGCTTTTAAATAACAGATTGGGTATTTCAGCTTAACGGATGGTAGATATTGAAGACTAAACTATCAGTCATTATACCCTGAGAGATTTACTGAAACAGAGATCTCAGCACCTATCGATATGTTCAGTGTCCAACGATGATAATCAACATACTTAAACCTCAACTTAATAACAGATTGACTTGTACGACTTATTTAAATTTAATTGTAGGTATGTCAACAACCAGATTGTGGTAAATGTGCTGCATGCCGTGACATGACCAAGTTTGGGGGCTCAGGCCGAGCCAAACAAGCTTGTAAGGAACGCAGGTAAATGTGTTTATTTGTGACTATTTAAAATAATTCTGTTGCAAAGAGATAGATTGATGGATCTGCAATGGACAGCCTGCTGCTCCTTGGATCATCTTGACTGCTAGCGTTTCAAAGTGATTTTTTTCAACGCTTTACAGTGACATCCTTATAAATGAGAAACACTATCTCATCATGAATTTGTTGTGCAGATTTACCCTGCTACAAGTGCAGGAATTTGATTACACAACCCTCCGAAGACGGATGTGTCGGGCCATTGGTGCAAATAAAACGGCGATACAACACATTTCCATTCACTGGAAATTTAGAGGACATGTCCTGCTACAAGAGAATTCAGCAGGAGTTTGAGAATGTACGCTGAAGAAGAAGATTACACAACAAGGCTTTGTTTTATCCGTGACACAGTTTCATACACAACTGAACTAGTTTTCCGCTAATTTCTCTTTTCACGCACCGCAGCATTCGAGCTATGCACGCGCGGTAATTATCAACTAGTAGTGTGTCTTTAGAATGATACACAGCAAGTCTGCCCGTCTTTACGATTACTTAGTAAAGTGCACAACTTTTCAACCACCCCTCGTATACTTGCCTTAAGTGAGAAAGAAAAGTCTAAATGATACCATTGAGTAGTTGGATAGAGAAAAATGATGTTAGCTATACTCTTGGAGACAGAATAGATGATTATCTATTGGTAAGAAAAAATGGCTACGGTTACCTCATATATACTCCGCCCATCTCGATGCCAGCTGCTGAGAGTACCACATATAACACATAACCTTATACCTTCAAGCGATAATGTCCAGGGATTCTTCCCCCCCCCTAAATGCACTTGCAATGAAGATGTCGCAGGATATCAAACCCATGGCACTTACTGCAAATGGCTTAACCACTATGCCAACAGATATCCTCTCTTGCACAGAGAGAGGAAGAATGGTATTAAATTTAATTTTGAGTTGTCCTTGTGTTATTGAGTTCCGGAAGGAGGAAAAGAATAGCAACACTGTACCTACATGAATGTTGTAAGTGGTGACTAAGAAGGTTTTGGGGTGGAGTGTGCGTGTCTCATCCTACGTAGAGTAAGTGAACCAGAAGCCATGCTGAAATCGGATGTGTCAGATCAAAAGGCACATATATAGCAGCAAAGCTGTAAACCATGACACCACATTATGTTCTCAGGACTACATCCTGCTAATCTGCAGGAGAATTAATGCAAAAGAAGATTAATGCAGAAGATACTTTTGAAAATAAAATAAAATATTGTTAGGAATATAAAAAAACTTTCCTTACTACATGTTTTCCTGTGATGGAGTGCAGGGAGGTTTTCTATGGACTGTGAAAATAAAGGCCGCTTTGCCATAGCAGACGCCGCGACATGTACAAGAAGAATGTTGATTGTTAGGAATATAAAGGAAAAAAACAACATTAACAAACTTTATCACTTGTTCACGTTTGCCTTGACCTTAAAGTTCACATACTTTTTATTTTTTGTATTTTCCATTAGGTGTCCAAAAATGGCCACTAAGACGGCAGAAGAAGATGATGTTGAAGAGGAATCAGAAATTGAAAAAGAGGATCAAGAAAGCAAAAACTTGGTGGCAGTGACTAAACATAAATCTGCTACAAATGTCAAGACCAAAGTAGTTTGGCCTGGTCTACCAACACATGAAGACAACAAGAGGAAATATTATACAGCAGCCAGGATTAATGACGTCGAGGTCAGTCAGAAAATCATTTATGTCGTAGATGTGATCTAATCTGAGATGTCTTAGTCAGTCTCTCTCTCTATCTCTCTTGTCTGTGGAGGGATGTTTGCATGTTCTAGCTGAGAGCTGTCTCCAACCATGATTGTAGATTTGTTAACATGGAAACTAGTTCTCTCACAAGAACTACCGGTAGTCTAAAAAGAATATCTGAAAGTAAATGAAACATTAGAATACCAAAAACTATATGGAGGAGATCTGAAGTTTTCACAAACTATATGGAGGAGATCTGAAGTTTTCACATGATGTGAAATAATGTAGCCGTGTCTGTAGCATGGTAAGAAAATAACAAATGACATTCTTAGCGTCCAGTTATAAAAATGGAAACTGGAAGGAATCCCTATCAGAATACTGTTCTTTGTTCGGTGGCAGGAGAACATTACTAACACAGATGCATTGAAACGAACAGGCAATACCGCAGTATTTTCTATGCTCAGTTTGTATAGACTCAGATGGCTGGGACAATCTAAGAGGATGAAAGATGGCAGAATACAGGAGGATCGACTTTATGCAACAATCTGGAAAAAAAAATCTGGGAATTATGGGACAATCTGGAGGAAAAAGGAGTCAACTTCTACTTTGATTCAAATACGTATGAAAATGTGTCTGGAATATTTTGTCTAGTTACCCATGATAAAATATTCCAGACAAATATACCCAAGAGAAAATATACCCAAGACAAAATATTCCAAGATAAATATCCCCAAGACAAAATACAAAGGTAATATATAAAATATTTCATACAAACTGTAATAAACACTAATGAACAATATAGCTTGTAAATAATTATAATAAAATCTTCAAATGATATGAATTGTCTCATAAATGATAGACATGAAATTAAGTTCTACACAACATTAATGTTCAAAACACGTGCTGTTTTTAAAGAAGTTGATAGGCTCTTCTGGATCTTACCTGTTCAACCATTGTTTTAATAGCATCATTGACATGTTGGTAAACTTTTCGTTTCTTTGTTGTTGGTTGACCAGTGGCAATCTGACTTCTCAAAAGTACAGATGTATGTTGTTGTTGCTGTAACTTCCGGGCAAGTCGTGCTGCTGTTTTAAATGCATTGTGCATTATGATTACTTGTTATAAATAACAATGATTATGTCATGTGTATTGTTATTTGTATGATTTTAGCTTGTTTTGTGTGTATTATTTCATGTGAGCTTCAGATAATGAAAGTGTGTTAATCGTCGTGCAGTAAAACTTCATCACCTGTTTTGTAAGTACTATTTTCATACAGTTTTACTACAGTATTACCTTTTATTGATTGTCAAGATTTTCTAGTATAACTGGAATAGTTTTAAACCACAAATAACTTCTAGATCAACCCAGCCTAAGGAAATGGGTACCAGATTTTCTGGGAAAGAAACGCCAAGCATGATTCTGACCACATCCCTATGTACGCAATTTACGGGCAAAAATGTGGGCACAACGTAAAATTCCCTAAAATGCCTCAGTGATATGGAATGTTACCTTTGAAAAAATGTTTATGTAATCTTGTCTTTCACCAGATAACCAAGGGAGACTATGTCTCCATCTCACCTGCAGACCCAACTCAGCCGTTCTACATTGATCAAGTTCAGTACCTGTTTGAAGAAGGTGGCTGCAAGCAGGCACATGTCCACTGGTACTACAGAGGATGTGAAACTGTCTTAGGAGAGGCATCTGATCCTCTGGAGCTATTTTTTGTCGACGAGTGCGATGACAATGAGCTTGTTGCAGTACACAGCAAAGTGCAGGTATGGTTTGTTTTGTCTTGGCAACTGTAGGAATTATGATTCAGTCTTCTCGTGTGTTCATTGTTTTTCAGCATCATTCGCAACCTCCTGCATGTTAGAGCAACCTCCTGCATGTTAGCAGAATATAGCCTGGAGAACAGAATATGTTGTGGCATGATTTTCAGGTTGCAAAAGGGAAGTCTGTTCAAGGATGGGAACCCCTAGCACCAAATTACCATGCTTAAGTTACAAGTCTCATTCTTCTAGCTGCAAACTAGAATGGAATGCATTATGGTACAGTTTATAGTTCAGCTGCGATATCTTCACCTTTCATCGTAACACATTTGACTTCATCTTGATTTTTGGGTCACCTTGACCTACCATGGGAAGAGAAAAGTTGAGATTGGATTGTTCCATTCTATATCTAAAAGAGATCCAAAAACTGTGCTGAGGTCTTCTTCTTCAGAGTTCATTCTCAAACTCCCACTGGATCTCTCTTGTAGCAGGACAATGGTCCAACTAAATTTCCAACAGCATGTCCAGAAAATGGAAATGCGTTGTTGTCATTTGCGCCAATGGTGCGACACATCCGTCTTCAGTGGTATGCCGAGGTCCAATGTGTCAAACTGTAAGCTATGCTGAGGTCTAATGTGCCAAGCTGTAAGCTATGCTGAGGTCTAATGTGCCAAGCTGTAAGCTATGCTGAGGTCTAATGTGCCAAGCTGTAAGCTATGCTGAGGTCTAATGTGCCAAGCTGTAAGCTATGCCGAGGTCTAATGTGCCAAGCTGTTAGCTATGCTGAGGTCTAATGTGTCAAGCTGAAAGGACTGCATCCATGTAACCAAGAAGAGTGTGAAAACAATGAATAAACTTTGTTTTGGTTACTTTCTATAAAAATACATTATTCTTCTGTTCTAGGTCATCCAGAAAGTTGTTCCTGAAGACTGGAATATGAAAGGTGGCATTGACAACCCAGATGAAGACAATGTCATTTCTGAGGATGATGGCAAGACATTCTATTTTCAGAAGTTTTATGAACCCAATTTTGGCAGGTTTGAGGATCCTCCTGATATAGATGTTCTTTCGGACAGTGAGAACCAGAATTGCTGCATTAGCTGTCAGAGGTTGGAGAAGAAAAGATTGCTAGAGGAGACAGTCCTAGGGGAAGTTACTCGAGTAAGTAGTGGATAATTTGACCTTTTCCGGCATTATAACAAAAAGTAAAGTTTAAAAATAAACTAAATGTAGATTAGGCTCTATAAGCAAGCATTATTTGTTTATAATCTCATTATGATTTTAGTATTCTTGAATACATTTATTTGTAAACTGTAGTTTAATACTTCATTCTTGATTAGGAACCCCCGCCGAAGACGGATGTGTCAGGCCATTGGTGCAAATAAAACGGCGACACAACTCATTTCCATTTTCTGGACTACATCCTGCTGGAAATCTAGCAAGACCATGATCCAGCTAGATCCAGTTGGAGTTTGAGAATGAACGCAGAAGAAGAAGAAGATTAGGAACCAACATCATGCATGTGGGGACATTCCCATAAAGGCTTAGATTGCTGGTTCAATCATCAATGTACTTCTTTGTCAGCGTTCATTCTCAAACTCCCGCTGGTTCTCTCCTCTAGCAGGACCATGGCTCTATTAGATTTCCAGCAGGATGTAGTCCAGAGAATGGTAATGCGCTGTGTCACCGTTTTATTTGCATCACAAGTAAATTCAAGTAGGAAATTCAATTCCCATCAACTTTAAGAATTATTTGCGTCAGTAACCTGACACATCCATCTTCAGCGGGATCATCCATCTAAGGGTGTATATGCTGCGTACCAGTCAGTTTGTTGTTGTCAGCGAGGATGTACTATCTTCCCTCTCCCTTTGTCACTCCCGTTTCTATTATTCTATGGGAGCATGAACAGTCTCTTTGTGTCTAATCACTCATTGTCTAACATTGTTAAAGATTACTCCTGTGGTTCACCTAGCCACCAGGAAATAGGGTACCAGGACTAATGCTCTGGGGAGATCGAGAAATGGCACCATCGCTACTGAGCAAGTGTGGTAGGTGATGCAAGTCAGGTGGTTTCTGATCAACCAATGATTAGCCTGCTGAGCACTTATGGGAAGCCCCGTCCTATGTTGCTGGTTCATAACTCATGTTACTTTTACGTTTACTTTAGGTTGCAGTTTTAAATCTGACTATGACATGTTCTTTACAAAGTGAATTTTTATCAAAGATTACTGGTGATTAGCATTTGAGCTACAGAGTTAAGTGCTATGAATGGTACTGTCTACAGATGGTGTTCTACTTCGTTGAACGAAATGACTGAAAGTATATTTATTCAGCAGAAATCGGATAATGGCAACACATTTGTTGAAAGGAATGGAGGGAAATGTACTGGGAAACCAGTACAAAGGGCTTATCATTGCTCTCATGCAGACCTAGGGGTAACATATAACCAAAATATGGATTAGAAAGTCATCATATGTAGACGAGGCAAGTGTGTGAGAAATTAACAGGCCAAATCCCAGATTCTGAAGTTTTTGGCAAAGTAGCACCTTGTCTAGGAAGGTATATCAACCCTGAGTCAATTCAACTGTCACATTGTCCAACACGACTCAAACAGAAATCTAGGTCTAGGCTTAGGGACACAAAGGGAGGTAATGGAATGGTCTTCCTACACAAGGGATAACTCGCTGGTTGCGAAGTGCCTAGTCAGAAGAAAGATGCATGTTGGGTGACCCAGGCAAATTATCAGCTCGTCTAGTGACATATACCCCTCTAGGCTCCTTCAATAGGCACTTGTATTAAGCCGAAAGCTTAAGTCTCCTGGGTATGAAAGAAAGCTAAAAAACCACCCCACTGCACATAGGAAGTGAGAGCTAATTGCTCGCAATTCCTGGGGTTATTGACAAACAAAACAAACAAACATAGGCAGAGTCAGGAGTGTGTTTATTCCGTGAGGGGTTAGAACCAGAAGCATACATACCCTATGTCATTTGCCAGGGATACTGAGCACATGCATGCATTAAATGCGGAGACGTCAGTTCATAACCAATTTTGCGTTGTTGACATCTTAGCATCTATTTTAATTATTCTGTTTGTTGCAGGCAGACGGTGGATCGTCCAGCTGTCTGTATTACACAAGTGTCAGAACCAATGGTCTAGAATATTCTATAGGTGATTGTTGTTACATTGATCCGGCGGCGTATCGGTTCAAGATAGTACACGAGAAGATCTCAACTGCAAGAAAATCACAGTCCAAAGTAAGTCCAGGCATTTACTGGTAGATACAATAAATGGTTATTAACACTATCTCTGTAGGCCTCTTTATCTCTAATACCAGCTATTTACACCCACTAACTGCTGATAAATCCTGCCTCTAATATCAGCTATTTGGACCCACATTACATTCTTAATTTTAGTGACTTTGAAAAGGGAGTTGTCAGTGCATAGCCAGGGTCTGAGAACGGAGCAAAGAATAGCTACACTATTGCTTGCCAAGCATGTTATAACAGGCAACTAAGGAAGTTTTGAGGTAAAGTTGGCTAACCCATATAAGGTCAAAGTGACCCAGAAGCCATGTATCAGGCAGAAAGTGTTTTCCTTATTCTTCTACATATCTACATCTCAAAGACATTAATTCTGTCTTCTAATTGTTCATTGTCCATGTTTTTGAGCCATACATTAATATAGAATAGATGTAACACTTTATAATTCTCATTTTTAGCTTGTTTGTAATTTGTTTAGATGTTAATATTTTCCTCATCTCATTGAAATCACTTTTCTGCTAATTAAGCACATTTTAAAAATTGCAACTTTGATGAAATATGGTTTTATTTTCTGAAATTGTTTCAAATTTGATGAAATATGGTTTTATTTTCTGAAATTGTTTCAAATTTGATGAAATAGGGTTTTATTTTCTAAATTATTTTGTAATTTGTTGAAATATGGATTTATTTTCTGAAATTGTTGATGCAGGTTGATGAAGATGTTTACCCAGAGGCCTATCGCAAGTCAGAATATGTGAAAGGGTCAAATGACAAGTGCCCGGAACCTTTTCGTGTTGCCAGGATTATGGAAATCTTTACCAAAAAAGTATCAGGAAAACAAGCTGAACTTTCTGAGGTCAAGGTGAAGGTCAATAAGTTTTACAGGTCAGTTTTTTTATGTGGTGTTATTTATATGAGAATTTATATGGCAAATAAATAAACAGGATAGTGGCAACATTGGAGACAACAGAGAATATGGAATGCCGAGAGTAATTTGGACAGCTAGAAAAACTAACGAGGGTGTTCTAAATGTGAGATTATGGGTTATTTAATAATAGAAAAAGACAATATTTGTTTATTGTGGTCACATTATGAGACAGGGAGGTCTGGAGAAAAGTAACAACAGGCATGATAGAAGGTCAGATAGATTGACAGAGAAAATATTCATTTGATATCGTGGAGTGGCAAAAAAACAACTACTATCCTGATAAGTTATACTGAATATAAACAGTTGTGGAGATCTGTGATCACCTACGTCAGTCTGCATGACACTTGATGATGATATGACACAGGTTCACATGTAGGTCTCCGGTGTCCTACCAGACAAAAATTCCATGCAATAACAAACCACTAATAGAGAGATTTTCTTGTGAAAAGAACACACTGGTTTCTTTTTAACAAAGCAAGTCCTAAACTGGAACCAGTTTATGCTTACTCACTTCTGACTTAAGAGTAAACAACTAAGAGTGGGTGTTTTTTTTTTACTGAATAGATCCTACACAGACCTGGTAGCAACTTTACACATAATTATAGGAGTGGGTGTTTTTTTTTACTGAATAGATCCTTAGGTAGAAATTATACACATAATATTATAAGAATGTTTATAGGGAAATTCATCACTATATTTCTTTTTAACTTTCTAATAAATGTGTAATCATTTGTTCCTCAGAATTGAGAACACACATAAGGGGCACAGTCTGTCTATCACACCGACCTCAATGCCTTGTTTTGGAGTGATGAGGAGACCACTCTGGGTTTCTCGCATATCCATGGAAAATGTACAGTTGTTTACAGAGAGAACTTGACAGAAGATGTTGACAGTTACTTCATTGGAGGGACTGACCGCTTCTATTTTGCGGAGTCTTACAGTGCAGACACTCAGCAATTTGATGACCCTCCAGCAAAGGCTCGGCTCATGGGCAATACTGGGAAGGTGAGATGCTCTAAAATTCTTCATATTAAATTAAATTTTGTCAGATTTTATCTTTCATATTTTCTTCTGTGTTCGTTCTCAAACTCCTTCAGGTCAGCAGGCTGTAATCTGGAGAACGGAGTGTGTTGCATCATGGTTTAGAGCTTTGCTGCGATATTTGTACCTTTTGGGTCTGGCACATCCAATTTCAGTATGGTTTTTGGGTCACTTTAATCCCATATGGGATGGGTCAACCAACTCCCAAAAGCTCCAACTCTTACTCATGACAGAAAAAGTATTGCTATTCTTTGCTCCCCTTTCAGACCTTGGCAACATGCGGGTAAAATATTTCATTTGGCTTATTTCTATTTATACTGCTTGTTAACCCTGGATTACTACAGTCCATGTGTTTCTATTTTGTCAGATTACTTCTGACATCTTGTGAATCTTACTAACTCCAGAAACAGAAGACCTAGTGCTGATATGAGAACATTTTTTTTATAAACTCGGGGATGTTTACCGAACAGATTCTACATATGTACAAACTGCAGCAAAACTGAAATCCAGAAAGGAAAAAAAACTTGGAACAGGGCAATGAAGTTTTGTTAGTAACACACATAAGTTAGTTACACAATGACTAGTAACACACATAAATCAACATTTTGACATAAAGGCCTTCATCAAGAACACATTAATAACATAATATAAGTTAGAGCGGCACCATTGAAATTGATGTTATTTTGAACATCAGTTCCTTGCTCGTCATATTATGTTGTGAATGTGTTTTTGTATAAAGATCTTTTATTGATTCAAATTGTCAGTTTGTGTTTTATTATGTACGTTACCAGTGATTAACAAAACTTCATTAACTTGTTTAAAGTTGCGTCTGTCTGATTCTATATAGAAGAGTCCATCAATGGATACAGAATATGTGAGAAAGTTGAGAGGTGGCCTGAAAGAGTTTAAAACTGATTCCAGCAAAATAAATTATCATAATCGCAGTGTACATCCTTAGACTATAATGATTGGATCACTGGTAATTCAATGATTGGATCGGTGGTAATTCAATAATTGGATCACTGGTAATTCAATGATTGGATCTGTGGTAATTCAATGATTGGATCAGTGGTAATTCGATGATTGGATCACTGGTAATTCAATGATTGGATCTTTGGTAATTAAATGATTGGATCTTTGGTAATTCAATGATTGGATCTGTGGTCATTCAATGATTGGATCACTGGTCATTCAATGATTGGATCACTGGTCATTCAATGATTGTATCTGGTAATTCAATGATTGGATCTGTGGTAATTCAATGATTAGATCGGTGGCCATTCAATGATTCTAAAGGTGGCAATTCAATGATTGGATCACTGGTAATTCAATGATCGGATCACTGGTAATTCAATGATCGGATCACTGGTAATTCAATGATCAGATTACTGGTAATTAAATGATCGGATCTGTGGTCATTCAATGATCGGATCTGTGGTCATTCAATGATTGGATCTTTGGTCATTCAATGATTGGATCTGTGGTCATTCAATGATTGGATCTGTGGTCATTCAATGATTGGATCACTGGTCATTCGATGATTGGATCACTGGTCATTCGATGATTGGATCAGTGGTAATTCAATGATTGGATCACTGGTAATTCAATTATTGGATCAGTGGTAATTCAATGATCGGATCACTGGTAATTCAATGATTGGATCAGTGATAATTCAATGATTGGATCAGTGGTAATTCACTGAATGGAAAGATTGGAGAAGTGGTGCTCCTGTGTGTTCCTGGGCCCAAAAGGGGAGCAAAGAATAGCAACACTATTTATCTTCCATGCATGTCATAAGACAACTAAGGAAGTTATGGAGTGGATTTGACTATCCTATACTACATAGGGTCAAAGTAACCCAGAAACCATACTCAAGCCGGTGTGTCAGGTCGAAAGGTGCAGAAATTTGCAGCAAAACTGTAAATCATGACACAAAACTTTGTTCTCAGGACTGCACCCTGCTAATCTGCAGGAGTTTGAGAATTAACGCAGAAGAGCAGTGGTAATTCAGTGATTGAAAAGATTTGATTACCTATTAGCGAAAGAAAGGATGAGAGCAGAAATGCCAGTCTCTAGCTGATAACCAAACTCAACTAATCGTCATAAGCTGCAAACATAATACAACGTTCTTCAATCTCCGGACTACATCCTGCTAATTTGTGGGAGCTTGGAAACGAATGCAAAAGACTACTCGTGATCAAGATTAAGAAAGATATTGTCATAATTTCTCATGGTCGCAATAAGCAAACATAGTTATTGTTAACATTATTCTCTTTTCTTCTATTGTAGGGTAAAGGAAAGGGCAAAGGAAAGTCTAGTAAAGATGAAATTAGAACAGGAGAATGCTGTGAAACATTTTTCAGTACATAAGCTGCGAACACTGGATGTCTTTGCTGGGTGTGGAGGTACGTGTCTCACGTTTTCAAACATATTCATTACTTTCATATCGCAATATATGTCAACACATAGTCTTCCATCAATCACAATGTCATATGTCTGCACGTAGTCTTCCATCAATCACAATATATGTCAACACATAGTCTTACATTAATGACATATATGTCAGCACGTAGTCCTCCAGCAGCTTCTACCTTTGGAGATGCAGACGAGTGTGGAAAGATCTTGATTTTAGGATGGGGTTGTTTTTTGGGGGTATTTTTTTAGATGGATTTATTATGGTTTTGGGTTATGATTAGTCTGTATTAGTTGTAGAATAAACTATTTGGGTTATGGTTAGTATACTTTATTTCTCTGTAACCATACTGCTAGTAGCCCTGCCACGAGAGAGAGAGAAAGAGAGATCTGGTTCCCAAGTCACCAACCTCAAAGCTAACCAAAATCACACTTGCTGGACATTTTTGTCGTTATCAACATAGCCACAGACTTTCCTTTTATAAAATTGGGTCCAGACACAAAAAAGTTTTGAGAATCTGTGCTTAGATGTGGTGTACACAGTTTAAAATATTGAGAAACCCTGATGTTCCATATAATTTCATTTGTTTTGTTTGTTTTCTCAGTTTAACTGTTAGTACTACAACATATTGCAATGGAGGCTGCAGGGCAGTGGCGTATCCTGGGGTCTGAAAGAGAGCATGCAACTTTTAAAAAATGATAATTTTCTACTCACCCAGTTATTTGAAGTTCAGTTCTATTCTGCGGCTCTTTCTGCTAAAGTCCTCTGTTACTTTGTTATAAAAGTCATCATTGCCTTTCATCTCTACAAGAAGGTCTTTTTCAATTGACATCATTGATAGAGCAGAAAGACGACATTGCCCCTGCGAGTTCCTTATGACATTTTTAATGCGTTTTAATGCAGAAAACGAACGTTCCACTGAAGACGACGATGCAGGAATTGTCAATATTAAAATAACTTACATAATGATTCCGAACCAAAAAGCCAAACGACTTTCTTATATAAATCATTGTTAAATGAACGGACACATTTTGTTCCTTCTCGTTTCAAACTGCTTAACGCAGGAATCGGTCTGCCCATTTTTACCAAGTCCAATTTTTCATTAAATGTTCGCGATTGAAACGGTCGCTCAAATAAATCTACAACAACATCATTAATAGAATCAGCCATAATAACAAATTGAAATTGAAACCACATCGCTGTGTAAATGTGCGTGTGTGTTGAGTAAGATCACGTGACGTGTACCAAAAGTTACCGGAAATGGCTTACTAAACAAGTGTGTGTGTATGCAATCAAGATTATAATTGCTTGCATTGTTATCATTAGTTTAACATTCAAATAAAAGTACTAGAACATAGAAATTGCACTGTTTCACACCAGTAAATAAATGTTCATCAATCAATTTATTATGTGCCAGTGCTAAATTGTTATAATAGTGATTGAATCATAAAATGTATTAATTTTTTTTTCATCGCAAGCTTATTCTGGAGACAAGGTTATAAAAAAACACACAGTATATCACTGCGCTTATATGTAAAGGGACTATTTTAACGAAAGCAAAAACAAAATTGCTTTACTGTGGCCACTAAAACTTTCATATGTGTTGCCAGCACTAATTTTCGGAAAAATTCAGATTTGTGAGAAAAATATTATAAAATATATTTTTGAGCAATGCTGCAAGGGCTAAGTTTGGATGGGGGATAGATCACTGACTGATTTATCATTTTCGCAACTCTTGAAGGCATGCAATGCTTGCCTTGCTTATGCTTAGCATACGCCACTGCTGCAGGGCCATAGCTGATACTGGCACCTCGTTTCTCGCTGGACCCAGCAGTGAGATAGAAAAGTTGAATGCTCAGATTGGAGCTATCAAGTTTGTAGAAGGAGAGGTGGGTTGATTTGTGTAGCTCATTTTTTATGTTTACCTAGAACAAGCAGAGGTATTATGAAATCTACAGGGAAAGGAGGAAAGTAAAAGACAGCACATGGGGAAAGAAGGAAAGACCAAGACAACCTACAGGGAAAGAGAAAATGGTCCACAAAGAGAAGGAAAGATACAGCCCACAGGGAAAGAAGGAAAGAGAGAGGCAGCCCACTGGGAAAGAAGGATAGCAAAAAACAGCCCACATGGAAAGAAGGAAAGAGAAAGACGGCCCACAAGGAAAAAAAGGAATGAGAAAGACATCCCACAGGAAAAAGAGGGAAAGAAAAAAATAACCCACACGGAAAAGAAGGAAAGAGAAAGATAACCAACAAAGAAAGAAGGAAACTGCAAAATAACCGGCATGGAAAGAGGAAGATAACATTCATAGAGGAATGGTAAAACATGGAAAGAAATCAAAGCAATGGATTAAGATAAGCAGATATGGAAGAAATGTGTTAAGATTGTTTATTTCATTTATTTTTTGTTTTTATACTTTGTTTTGCCGGCCAATGAAAAGTACAGCAGTAGTCAGATTGGCATTCTTCAGTGATGTAAAGTTAGTGAGCACTCTGGCCTGTTATAATGAAGGTCACGGTTATATGCTACCCTTTCCTTACCAAATAAGTACCTTTCTGGTATTCACACGTATCAGAGTAATTTTCATCATGGCATACAAGGGTCCCATTTTGCCTTTCCTCTTCAGCCGCAATTCACTTTGCCATACTTCAGCATATAGCCTGTTACCAGGACACATCACATAAAACAAAAGTGGATGTGGGGTTTTTCTGGATTATTTGTGGTTTAGTGATTTTCTGAATAGACTGATGGCAGCTGCGAAGACGGATGTGTCGGGCCATTGACACAAATAACACACAGACAGTGTATTTCCATTCTCTGGAATACATCCAACTGGAAATCTTGTAGAACTATTGTCCTGTTACAAGAGAAATCCACGAGAGTTCGAGAATGAACGCTGAAGAAGAAGACTGATGTGCATCACCGTAGGAGTTTCATCTCTTTTATCAGATATGGAAGAGCATGTACGCTGATAGTTCCCATAACTCATTCACTGTATATCTTCCTCATTCTACTTCTCTGTCTATGAGTTGTTCGGTCTGAAAGGGGGGCAAAGAATAGTGACACTCTTTAACTTTTATGCATGTTATAAGAGGCGACTAAGAAAGTTGTAGGGTGGAGTTGGCTGTCACATCCCATATATGGTCAAAGTGACCCAAGCGCATACTGAAGTCAGATGTTTCATGTTGAAAGGCGTAGACATCACAGCAAAGCTGTAAACCATGACACAATGCATTCCATTTGCCGGACTATAACCTGCTAATCTACAGGAATGTGAGAAATAATGCAGAAGAAGAAAAAATCTTTACCCTTTACTGTAACCCCAAGCAATTTCAAACTCGTTCAATCTCTTAATAATAGTCTCTTCTCTCATGGTGTTCCAACCACCTGGACCTAGACTTCTAGTTCAGAAAAAAATCACATTGCAGCAAACAGGATTTGAACCAGATCTACTCAGATGGTATCTACTCACCTCACAACTTGATTCAACATGTTTTCCGTCTTCTACCACACCTACCGAAGTTTTTGCAGGTGTGAAACCACAACATACTTCATCCACTCATGGGTTAGCTATCTATTCTAAATCTTGCGGATCATGGATTGAGAGTCCTATACAGTAACTGACCTAGCCATTTGTCCAAACCAGTGGTTGTCAAGTTGGGCCATTAGGCCCCTCAGGAGACCACAGCATATTGCTGTGACCATAAATTAAAAAATCGGAGATTGGGGACAGTGGATCTTTCTAGTGGGAGGAAGGGCATAGAAACATTTCCACAATATTTAATATAATATAATATAAACCTGGAAAAAAGTTAACAAGCTTTTATTTGAGGTTTCATTCAAACAGAAGCATAATTATACAGAAAGAGTCGACGGGAAAAAAAAGGTTTAAGAATTGCTAGTATAAACTATAAGCAGTTTGTTATATGTTATTGTTTTCAAAATTTCCGTGAGTTGTAGATCAAATTTTGACACTTTCATCCTGCAGTATCTGGTTGTGTGTGCTAACATTCCAAAAATGCCAAATGTGACCTTTACCATTGGAGGACAGGGATTTGTGCTTACACCTCAACAATATGTTCTCCAGGTTAGTTTATTTCAGTTTCATTAGTGGAAGAGTAGTATGTCGTCAGGTAGCTAATATACCACTCTCTTAAGTTTTGAGGATATTAGTTCAAATTCTCTGTCAGAAATTTTTTATTCAGGGATTAATCTATAATAAAATCTGCACTGAAATATGCCCCTTGGAAACTGCAATAGTGTAGTGTTAAGTCATCTGCCCACCAATCAGCACACCTGGGTTTCAAGTCCATTTATTATTCATAGGATGAAACAAAATTTACTCTTATGGTTCCCTCAGAAACCAGGAAGTGAGGTACCAGGGCTCATGCTTTGGGAAGGTTGAGAAATTGTACCATTACTACTTAAAAAGTGTGGTAGGAGGTGCTAGTCAGGTGGTTTATGGTTAACCACAGACTAGGCATCTCAGTACTTATGGGAAACTGCTATGATGCTGGCTCATAATTTACCTGTACCGTTACTTCTGCTCAATGACTCAAATCATTACTCTTTCGACTTCCAGTTGCACCAAGATAGCGGGTAGTCAAGTCATTTTTGCCATTATGATACATTCATGTATTCCACACAAAAAAGCTAATTTGCAGGATGCCCCCTGAAAACCAGCGTTCAGGTAGGTATCATAGATACTTCCTCACCGTCGAGTCAGAAAACGTTGGCCCATGAGATGTAGAACTTGAAAGAGGAGGTTTACGCTACACAATTGAATCCATGCACCATATGAAAAGCGGTAAAATGTCGTTCAAGAACAGAGACACAAAGTAAATTACAGGAACCAAATAACCATAACTAAATAGAACATTCTGACTATAGCAAACAGATACCAAATAAAAATTATCAACTCTGCTGCCTGCATCTGAGGAGCAGTGCAGACACCAGAATACACACTACAGAATTGTCCCAGTTTCACTGTTGACAGAACAACAATCTGGCCCACAGGAGCTTCTCTGCAAAACAAGTTGTGGGGAATACAGGATGACCTAAAACAAATAGCTCTATACATGACAAAGAACGAACGTGTGTTGCTGGTGCCAGGGAGGGAAGTAAAGAACAGCAACACTGTTGCCTGTCATCACATACATCTTAGGAGGAGTTAGCCAGATTTCTAAATGTTAAATGGCTAAATAAGTTAATAGTTGTCATTTACGAACCAAACAAGGCCAAAACGGAGGGTATATATGGAGTCCCGTTATACTGTGCATAAGTAGTCAAAGTAGACTTTGCTACGTTAAAACGGACATACGTAGGAATTGAGTTAAAACAACTGTAGAACTTATGACCATGAATTTATGAAGAAAATTTCAGTTAAAATGATAATTTCCACCAAAAATCTACCTAAAATTGGTTTTGTCTTATTCAAGATGTAGCAATCAGCCCAACATTTTGTGGTTGTAATGGTTTCCTAGGTAATATGTATTGTCATTTGGTTGCCATTGTTTTCTGAATTGTTCAGTTACCCAACTGCTTGAAGCTGATTTTTAGCCTCAACACATTTGTAAAATGTATTAACTATCTGATACAACTTACATATTAAAGATGGACTTTGTACTGCATTTTAGCATTCAACAGTTATAAAATATTCTTGTACCGGAACCCAGACCCCCGGAACACATACTTCAAGACTGCCCAACATAGAAAGAGCAGAGACAGCAGACCTGGCCAGAGGATATAGATGTGAGACAAAAGCTATGGGGCAGCCGCTCTGACCTGGAGAAGACAGTGGACTTCTTGACGACAGGCCTGACAGTATAGCATAACCACAGATGCTGAACGCAGAAGAAGAAGAAGAGTGTTGTAATATTTGTTTGGTACATCAAACAACATTTATGAAGATGATGCTAATGGTGTCCTGTAACTGCTGGTAGGATGATGATGGCCTTTTGGATCTTTACAGATTGTCAGAAAGCAGGCCAGTGTAAATTGCAGAGACACATAGTTAATACGTTTCACACGACTGCTTGCCTGGACAGGTTTCACACGACTGCTTGCCCGGGCAGGTTTCACATGACTGCTTTCCTGGACAGGTTTCATACGACTGCTTGCCTGTACAGGTTTTATGGAAAATGTGCCTTGCCATCTGCACTGGACCTTCCCCCCCTCTTGATTAGTTAAAAGAAAAAGCAATGTCAATAGACTTGGAAACAAGCAGGTCATGCCAGAAGATGGTTTAATACAACATTGACTGCCTTAGAGTCTTCCCTCTGTATAATAATAGTAGGGTGTGGTCGAATTATATTCATAATTACTGCAGATGTGCTTGACCATTGGCGCAAATAAAATGGCGACACATCACATTTTCAATTTCTGGATTACATCCTGCTGGAAATCTAGTAGGACCATTGTCCTACTTCAAGATAGATCCATTGAAAGTTTGAGAATGAAAACTGAAGGAGAAGAAGAAGAAATTCATAATTCTATAAATATAAACAATTATTTTTAATGTCTTACTTCAGGTCACAACGATGGGGCAGACTGAGTGTCTCAGTGGTTTCATTGGCTTGGATGTGCCTGCACCAGCTGGACCTTTATGGATCCTGGGAGATGTGTTTATTGGACCCTACTACACTGAATTTGATATGGGAAACAATCGCGTTGGATTTGCTCGTACTAAAGATATCTCCACCAAGGCTAATGTTAAAACTCTTAAAGAGGCAGTCTATGAGAAACCCCGATGGTTTGGGATCCACGAGTCTGGAAAGAACACTTTCAAAATGGAGGTTGATGTTGAGGAAGAAATAAATATTGTAAATTAATTGTCTTTGGAAATTTTAATCATGAATATTTTACAATACACAGTAATCTGTGTATCTATTTTTGTTTCTTGTTTTTGGTAAGTCAAAAATAAGAATTTACTGCTTCAAAAATGGGATGGTCATTTTCTTAATGATAAATTTTATTAGATTTGGTTAGTTTTAGTGAAATTTTGATCACTGGAAACTTGGGATTTTGTTGAAGATATTTTATTTTGTTATTATTGTTAACTGTTGTGCATTTTATTTGAAAAAAAAAATGTGTTTGTTGTGTATTTACATCTGAGCTGTGGGAGCTCAGTAGATTGTGCATTGGCTTCCGGGATGAGTTAGCTAAATCTTGAGACTCAATTTGAAAATTTTTTTAGATCACTAATGACTCTTCAGGCAACCCATGATACAACTTAAGAAAATCCGAGAAAGTAAAGGCTTCAGGAATGGTAGTAATGACATCATCTCTAGGTATTTCATAGGAGCTGTAATAGTCAGACTCTCAGTCCATGCTTAGAAAGGTTCATAATGGGTGGCTCAGATGAGTGGATGGAGTACATTTCATATTCTTATCTGTGGATAATTCTGTAGATTTATACTCCTGGACTAGTGGGAGTCTGCGGCAATGAAAAAGCCGGCTCATTGTTATTTTTTGTTGTGAAGATAGTTATCTGGTCATGTTGCATGATACCGTGGTTGCTGGTGCACCTCTCAACCTGGTATCTCTGACTTCAGCACCTGTGCTTGCTTGGGCAGGACTATTCTTCTTCTTCTTCTTTCGTTCACTTGAAACATGTCTATATCTGTAATTCTGTCTCCTTAATAAAACTCACTGTCTTTTGTAGTTCATACAGTGTCCGATAGAGTTTTGATTCCAGTGTTGTTTCCTCTGGCCAATATGTCTGCCTCAGCGTTTCATGCTCAGAACACTCTTGAAGTATATGTTTGGCACTCTGTGCTGCCTGTCCACATGTACACATGGCCGTGTTGCCAATCTTGAACTTTGTATACATGTGACTGCGGAGTCAGTTGTGTCCTGTTCTGAGACGTAGAATTATAAATTGTTCTGATCTGTTCATAATGTGATAGTCATCTTGTGTTGGCGTTTGTGGCTTTCTTATTGACTTGATCATCTGTTTTTTCTGATGGTAGGTGATTGGTACGAGGCGTGTTCAAATGAAAACGGGACTTGTTACACCACGCGTGATAGAGCGCACTGATATTGATGACATTTTGCACTAGTAATGAGTATCCAATAATTTACATACGGTCACGTGTTCATCTTCCCAGCATGCATATGTGCTGCAGAAGACTGTTAACAATATGGCGGGTGTGATTCCGAACCCGTCCAAAGTGAATCAGCGTGCTGTGATCCAGTTTCTTTCATTTGAAGGATGTCAAGCAGTAGACATTCATCGGAGAATGAAGGCAGCATATGGTGACAAATGTTTGTCGGGGACCAGAGTGATGGAGTGGGTGCGTATGTTTAAAGACGGACGTGAGAGGACGAAAAATTGTGCAGGAAACATTGGCAAAGAAGAATTGGGAAGTTCTTCATCACCCAGCCTATAGTCCCGATTTATCCCCGTGTGATTTCCATTTGTTCGGACCGTTGAAGAAAGCACTAAAGGGACAGCGATTCAACAGCGACGCAGACGTGAAGACAGCGGTGACCACATGGTTCAGAGAACAGCCACGCAACTTTTTCTCGGACGGCATTCGACGTCTACCTAAACAGTGGGATGCTTGCCTAAATGCATACGGAGATTTTTTCTGATGAACCCAGGTGCATTCTTATTCACAAGTGGTTGCTTTGTTCAATTCCGTTGAAAATATTAAATTGCGTATGATACTTTTTAATTAAATCCACAAGTCCCGTTTTCATTTGAACACGCCTCGTATATCTGGTTGGTCTTCGGCAGCACCTTCCTTAGCCAGTTGGTCTGCTTTTTCATTTCCTGGTATTCCACAGTGAGAGGGTATCCACTGCATGGTTACCCTATACTGGTAAGATAATTCGCTAAGTAGTTTTTTTTAAGTCTGTTAGTTTTCCAGACTGGAGAGCTTGAAGCACTGACCTTGCATCTGTCAGGAATACCACAGGCTGTAGGCCAGAGTTGGAGTTCAGCAGTTTTTTATCTGCCACACTAATTGCCTGGATTTCTGCATCATAATTATTGCAGAATTTTCCTGTCTGTGTTCGGATTGTATCTCTAGGCTTGTGTGGATATTCTATATATACACCTGCACCTCCATTCCTCACAGCATTCTGTGCTGACCCATCTGTGTACACTCTGACCCATATATCTTGTGGATATTCCTCATCCAGGAAACTGAGGGTGACTGTCATTCGCTGCACACTGTTCTGTTCATCCTCGCTTAGTATTCCTTTCACATGGGTCTGAATGTATATTGGCATTCCATGGCTTTCACTCCACGGGGTTTGTTCTGGTACAGACCTTAAAGGGCTGTCAACTTCAGGTAGGTCTGTAAGTTGTCTACGGAGTCGTTTAGCTTGATGGATAAAGCTGCTCCTTTTCAGTCGCCCCATTGCTAGATTTTGGAATCTTTCCTTCATTGGATGACTTGGCATACACTGCAACTTTTCTGCTTGAATTAGTACTTTTGTGTCTCTGCGTTCGCCAAGTGTTTGCATTCTTCCCATTTTCTGCATCTCTGCTATGGGTGTTGATTTCATTGCTCCCAACATTATTCTAAGTGCCTGGTTTTGCACTTTATCTAGATCTTGTAATGTGGTGTTTGATGCAGGACACCACGCAGCTGAACCATATTCCAGGTGTGGTCTTATGTCTTGCTGGTAAACTTTACTGAGTATATTTCCACTGGCTCCCCATGTGGTTCCACTTAGTTTTCTCAGGATAGCTAACTTCCTCCTGGCTTTTGTTGTTGCTTTGTTTATGTGCTGCTTCCATGTCAGCTTATCATAAAAAGTAACTCTGAGTTATGTGGGTTGTTTGTCTTCTTTCAAGAGCTCTCCATCTATCTTGATATGACCAGCTTTTTGTTTTGGTGAGAGGGTAAAGAGTGTAGTGCTGCACTTATCTGTGTTAATGCTGACGCACCATCTATTTGCCCATAAGGTTAGGGCATCGATAGCTCTTTGTATTTGTTTAGTGGCCACTGTTGCATGTTCTTCCGTTCACCAGGTCGTCAGCATACATTGCTACTTTGATCCCGTGTGGTAGTTCAGCAACTAGGTCATTGATGTAAATCAAGAAAAGTGTGGGTGACAGGACTCCTCCCTGGGGGACTCCATGATGCAGTAGAACTTTCTTGCTCTTGCGACCATCTAATTGTACCCTGGCTTTTCTATTATGCAGGTACGCTTTTACCCATTTGTACATTCTTGAGCTAACCCTGCAATTTCGCAATTTCTTTAGGAGCCCTTCTTTGCAGACCTTATCAAATGCTTTCCTGAGGTCTATCCATGCTGCTAGTACCAGTTTCTTTTCTTGGAAGGCATCCTCAATCTCTTGGGAGAGGTAGGTTGCCTGATCTTCAGTAGAGTAGCACTGTCTGAAACCTGCTTGCTGTGATACCAGAAGGTTTTCACTACAGGTTTTCACTAATGATACCACTAGGAGTGGTATCATTATTGCTTCTCTCCACGCCTGTGGTACATTACCTGTGGACCGGCTTGTGTTAAAGATCTGCAGTAGCTTTGCTCTTGCTGCAATTCCCAGGTTTCTAATCATTTCATTGGACACTCCATCAGCTCCAGGGGACTTTTTCATTTTCAATTTGGATATTGCATGCTCCAGTTCTCTCATTGTGATTGGTGCCTCCATGACTTCAGGTATAGGTTCACCTTGTCCAATGTTTTGCTAGTTCTCTCGAACCTCCTGTTGTTTGTCTGGGCTGACTTTGACGTTATTGTCTTCTGCAAAGGAATCTGCAAAGTAATCAGCTGCATGTTTACCTGTTAAAATGTTTATATCTTTATAAAGTGTGATCCTGGTATTTCTCCCTGTACCTTCATCATTTAGTTGTTTTACAAGTTTCCATAATTTCCTAGTATCTCTTTCTAGGTTCAGCGACTCTGTTTTTTCTTTCCAGCTGCTCCGTCTGGCTTGTAACTTGGCTCTTTGAAATTTAGCCTTAGTTTGCTGATATTTGTTGTGATGTTCTTGGCTAGGTCTGTTCTCAGCCTGCTGTCTAGATGTTTCCATCTCATTTTGCAGCTTTTCCAGTTCATCATTCCAGTAGGGTTTGTAGTTTTTGCGTGGCGCCCCCCCCCCCCACCTGGGTATGGTTTTACTAGCAGCATGTAGTATACATCTATTAAATTCACTCATTACTCTATTGATGTCTTTGTCCAAGTTCATGTCCTTAGCTAGAACACTGGTTAAATGCTGGTACATTTTCCAGTCTGCCTTTTTATAGTTCCACCTAGTGAGCGTGCTACTGTCCTTGGTAAATTCATTGTGGATTTCCAGAAATACTGGTCTGTGGTCACTACCTCCAAGCTGCTTTCCAACAACACGTGTGATGTTCCATTCCAAGCCTGGTGAGTGGAATGCTAGGTCTGGTGTAGAGGTGGTGTGCCGTACTCTCGAGTAGAAGGTTGGCAAGTCAGCTGGCTGGTTAATAAGGATGAGATTATTTTCATCCTGCCAGCTCTCAAGTTCCTCACCTCTCTTGTCGATATGATCGTAGACCCAGCTCTGAGAGTGGCTGTTGAAGTCACCACACACCATAAGTCTCTCTTTGTCTGGAATTGTGTCTAGTGCCAATGGTTTATCATTTGGGCAGTAGTAGTTCAGGAGATGGAATTCTGCACTGTCTGTTTTTAGGTGGAGCATATGGTATTCTGCCCCTTCCATATATACTTCCAGCTGACATGCGCTGATATTGTTTTTAACAAGTGTCAGAATTCCACCCTTTCGCCTGTCCTTTCGGTCAGATCGGTAGCACTGGTAGCCTCTGATTTTGAAGGCTATGTCGCTGCTGAGGTGTGTTTCTTGGATACAGCATATACTAACTTGTTCTTCACTGAGGACATTTTCAAGTTCCAATCTTTTGCTGTATCCATCTCTTTTACTGTTGACACCCTCAGCATTCCAGTGCATTATTTTTAATTGGTCGTTTGTTTGTTTGGCCAGTAGCTCTATTCCCTTGCCTCCTGGCTCCTTGGGGCAATTGAGAAGGACTTCCAGTAACTGAGGTTGGGCCCTTTCGAGGCATAGGGCCCGGCACCGTCCCTGCCTGAATGTCCGCCACAGGGCAGGCACCATAACTATTTATAGATGTAGACATGTTTCCATTGTGTTTTGTGCGTGGCATCCTGATTATCTGTGCGCCTTTTGGCTGGATGCCGTCTTCAGCACTCTGCTTACTTGGGCAGGACTATGGTGTTAACCCCGATTGGGTGAAACATCTCTGCTTGGAGAATTAATTATTTGCAAAAATGACATATTAAGATCTCTATATGAATATTTTATAAATGAGGACACTAGACTAGAAAGAAATATTTTCTTCTGTTTTCGTGATTCTTTTGGTCTTGCTAGATCTTCATGCCACTTGCTAGGACAAAGCTCCAAGTCTTCTGCAGGCCAAATTTTCTACCTCAGTTCAGTCCAGTATGTCCACAATTTTGTCTTTCTTCACAGTTTTTTTGTAATCTGGAAAATAGATATGAAATGCGATTTAAGGAATTAAGAATTACCCTCTGGGCAAGCAGAATAGGGCAGTTGAGTTCAAGGTGTGTATAACCAGTGACTTACAAGAACCACCAGCATGCATACTCTTCATCATATGCAGGAAGAGACTGAGTACCTATGGGTTTGTCTGCATCACTGTTGATTCAGAAAATTAAAATTTAACTAAATTAGGTGTGTCGTTGGTCCACGAAAAATGCAGAAATACCATATTACCCTCTACACTGAATGGTGTGTAGAGGTATTACTATAAGTTACATATATTCCTCTGGACCAAAGGTGGGCAATCTTGTTTGGGTTAGTGAGTATTCAGGATGTTTACCTGGGATAGAATCAAAAAAACTTTTTTGTTGTGATTTGAGGTTAAAAAAGATGTAGTTTTTTTTCCATTAATTGCAAAAAGTGCTTTATTGAATATTGAAAGATTTGCTGTGTTTGGGGTCAAAGCTTTTGTCACATCCAGTAGCGAACATAAAAAAATTGGAGGTAGTCACTGTCTGAGAAGTTTGTTTTGTTTTGAACAGTTTTAAACTAGCAACATCAATTGTTTGACCTAATCATTTCTTCTTTATCAGTTTAGTATCATATTATACAGTTTGGCTGAGATAGCTTGTGATTTGATATCTTCTGAACCCAACTTCCAGTGAGTAAAGTATTTGAAATCATCCTGACGGACCAGTAAAAATAGTTTTACCCGGATCTAGACATTCTTGACATTCACTTTCATTTGTGTGTCTACTTAAATGTATGTTGTTTCACAAGTGATTTTTATGTTGTTTTTTCTACTTGTATTTATGCAAGTTTATCCATTTAGATTTCTCTGTGTGATTTTAGACAGTTGAAAGTATATTGTGTTGATAGTTGCACAGTTGCCATATTGTGTTGCTAATTTACTGTTGTGATATTTGTACTATTCAGCCTAGCACGTACATCTGTCTTTAACGGTGATGTTTTTGCATAATGGAGTGGGGTCAACCCCCACTTTCACACTTAGTTAATCTTGTAGTAGGTCACAGTGTTAAAAATATTTTCTTTTCTGGGTCTTCCCCTCTCCCCAAATGAAAGATTGTATCTGAGTAGCTATTAATGATTCAAAATGGGATCTGAATGTATATTAACGATGAAGGATGGGATCTGAGCAGATATCAATGGTGAAACATGGGATCTGAGCAGATATCAATGGTGAAACATGGGTCAGAGTAGATCTTAATGGTCAATCATGGGTCTTATTTTTCTTTGGTTCTGTTCTTCCATGTTCATTCTCAAACTTGTACAGAATAACAGAATATACCGTAGTCCTGAGAATTGACTGTTCTGTGTCACGATTGTCTGCTTAGCTGTGATATCTGCACCTTTTTGCTAGAAACATCCAATATTTAAGTATGGCCTATGGGTCATTTTTATCCTCTATAGGATGGGACAGTCAACTCCATCCCCCAAAATCTCCTTACTCCCCTCTTAGAAAATGAATAACAGGTTGTTATTTCCTATATCCAGTTGCTGCTGAGTTGATCAACTTTTAGCAGTTCAATGTCATTCTGAAAAAGTGCAGGTCTTCTAAAGTTGACTTAACGATTCATAATGTTAGAAATAGTTAGGGTGTAACTTCTTCAGCGTTCATTCTCAAACTTCTGCTGGATCTCTCTTGTAGCAGGACCATGGTCTTATTTACTTTTACTATGTAGTATTGTTACAGTTTGCCCATTTGTTGTTAGCCACAAGGTGGAAACCTACAAACCACTGCATCAACAATGAACCAACTGATATGTTGATGTGTTAAACATATTTTATCTCACCTCCACAGACTTAACAAAGTTATATATCTATCACCCATTTCTTACTATATTATTCCAGTAGGTAAGTTACCAATCACTACTCCAGAGGTTGGGGTAACAGGGTTACTAGAACTATCAACTCCACTATTTTTGATGGTTGAAAGTTCTGATATAACCAAATTGAACTCGCGTCTGAAGTTGAAAGGAGCGTACCTCACATAAGAGATATGTTTTATTTAACCAAAAAAAGGTTACTAATAAATAGTACTAGTGCAATTATATGATCCAGATTATATGAAATCTTCAATCTGTGGACTGTACCAGCACAGATAATATCACAAAATAGAAACTATGCTTCTGTTACTTGTTCTATGGAATACTTTACTGTATTAAATGATTTCACAATTTTAATTGCCTTTAGCTCATTCATGTAATGTTTGTATTGTCACTATAAGATATTCCTTTTGGTACTTAGGCATTACAAGCTATTAAACCAATTGTTTCCTATGTGCAATTTGGTGGGGGGGGGGGTGTCCTCCAGAGTTTCTATTCATACCTAGAAGACTCCAACCCTCACCAGTATGTAATGTTATGAGATGGAGCCTACTACTCAGAAAGGGGGGGGGGGGGTCTATGCTTGTATGTGTGTGTGTATATATATATATATATATATGTATATATATGTATGTATGTGTATGTATGTGTATATATGTATGTGTATATATGTATGTGTATATATGTATGTGTATGTGTATATATATATGTATGTGTATATATGTATGTATGTATGTGTATATATATATGTATGTGTATATATATATATGTATGTGTATATATGTATGTGTGTATATATGTATGTATATATGTGTATATATATATATATATGTATGTGTATATATATGTATGTGTGTATATATGTATATACACACATATATCCCTTATGTTGGTGTCTTCTATACACACGCACAGAACATGTATAGAAGTTGCATAAGAGCCTGAAACCATTTGGTAGTTATATTGACCACACAGCTTATATCACAATATGGCCAATCATCATTGTGTTGTCAGGCCTGAAAAGAGAGCAAAGAAAAGTGAGTTACCTGTCATGTATGACATAAGAGGTGACTAATGAGGTTTAGGGATGTAGTTGGTTGTTCCATCCCATATGGCCAAATTAACTTAATACCCGTGTTGAAGTTGGATGTTTCAGGCTGAAATGCGCAGATAACATAACCAAGCTGTAAACTATAACACAGTGCATTCTGGTCTGCAGGAGTTTAAGAATTAACGCAGAATAATATGGCCAGTAAATATGACAGGGATAACACAAGAGCTAGTTGAAACAGCTGTGAAAGCATTAGTGTATGCGGGAGCGTAAGCCAATGAAGGAGTCGATACACTAGCGAGCATGGGCATAGTGTCAATAGGTACATCAATGGATCGATCTAACATAGTGAATGCATTATGGGACCTTGTCTGCTCAGAAGATTTTTAAAAGTATGAATTATTGTCATAGTCAAGACTGTGAGAGATTTGGTGAAAAGGTTGAAACAGCTTGTAAAAATAACAGAATAAATGTATGAAGATATTGATAAACCAGCATCGAACTGAAACTGTTTTCCGCTTTCTGATGGATTTATTGAGACGGGTGAAATTGAGAGCACCTATGAACTCTCCAGTGTGCACTGATGCCAACCTGCAGTCATAACTCTTAAAAATAAGACAATATCTATCATCATCTCTAGAGGTTGGTTGGTTGCTGATCCAGCGGATTATGGGTTCATGCCGTTTGACCCAAACTCTAGAGGTGTGACTAGGTCTCATTTTCTAACTAGGCACAAAACATGACAGGCTGAGACACTATTTTAGATACCCAAACTCTAGAGGTGTGACTAGGTCTCATTTTCTAACTAGGCACAAAACATGACAGACTGAGACACTGTTTTAGATACCCAAACTCTAGAGGTGTGACTAGGTCTCATTTTCTAACTAGGCACAAAACATGACAGACTGAGACACTGTTTTAGATACCCAAACTCTAGAGGTGTGACTAGGTCTCATTTTCTAACTAGGCACAAAACATGACAGACTGAGACACTGTTTTAGATACCCAAACTCTAGAGGTGTGACTAGGTCTCATTTTCTAACTAGGCACAAAACATGACAGACTGAGACACTGTTTTAGATACCCAAACTCTAGAGGTGTGACTAGGTCTCATTTTCTAACTAGGCACAAAACATGACAGACAGAGACACTGTTTTAGATACCCAAACTCTAGAGGTGTGACTAGGTCTCATTTTCTAACTAGGCACAAAACATGACAGACTGAGACACTGTTTTAGATACCCAAACTCTAGTGTGACTAGGTCTCATTTTCTAACTAGGCACAAAACATGACAGACAGAGACACTGTTTCAGATAGCCAAGATTGACATAACAGATTCGTATATTCTAGGCACCAACCATTTTGCAGTTAAATAATTGTTGCAAACTGACCAAAACATCACATGGACACCCTCAGACTCGCTGCTCAAAGAACATAGGACGATGTTGGTAGACTTTGTTCTATTATCTTTGGTTTGATCCCCAAAGGTTACAAGCAGTGAAGCTTATGTTAACTATGTGGAATTTGGAAACGGCAGGGGGTGGTTGCAGAGACTTCTTTCACACCCAAAAGACTCCAACTTTCACCAGCAAGAAGACAGTAGATGGAATTTGAACCAGGTCATTCACTATTTCCTACGCAACTTGAGTTGGCGTTTTCTTACTTCGACCACGCAGCTTACCGGTATCTTCTTCAGCGTTCACTCTCAAACTCCCGCTGGATCTCCCTTCTAGCAGGACCATGAAATTCTACTAGATTTCCAGCAGGATGTAGTCCAGAAAATGCGTTGTCACTGTTTTATTTGCGTTAATGGCCCGACACATCCGTCTTCGGCAGGGCAGCTTATCTAAAAAGATATGATTTTACTCAAAACTTTAAATGTGTATATTGTCAAGTTGCTATAAATATATTCTGACCGATCGAAAGACATAATATCTTATGCACACTGTACAAGTATGTAAATTCTTTGATGACCACAAACATTTAACATTTGCATATGCCATTAAGCCTAAGTACTAAAAGGGTCATTTGGTAAAGCTTGAAAAAGGGTAATGAAGTATTGTTAATCACTGGAAACACATAACACACACAAATTGACGTTTCGACCAAAAGACCTTTATCAAGACTACATACACAACAAAAAAACAAGCAAGAACAACACCATGGACATTGATTTGTGTGTGTTAGAAATGAATAAACTGAGAAATGAGTATGATATATTTCAATCTACCTGTATGTGACGTGTCCTTTACAGATGTCATCATTTCCATTATGTAAGCCTCTCAGTTCTATGCGAGCTGCTCAACCTCTTCAAGTGTCATGTTCATTATTCATGCACGCATACACACATACCTCTACACACGAACCATATTAATGATTAAAAAAGATGTCAGTAGATAATATTTGTCAAGAATGATGTATGAGCACATCAAGACGTGTGTGAATTGAAGAACATCTTCATTTATAGGAGGAAGCTAAGAATGTAAAATACATACAGAGGAAAACTGAAATCCAACAGGTAAGTGTGAAATGGGGTAATGAAGTTTCGCTAATAACATGAAACACACATAAATTGGTGTTTCAACCGAAAGGCCTTTCTCAAGGATTACATACACGTATACATCAAAAATAAGGATGACACAACTGGCATTGACACATCTAGTGAGAATTGTATGTGGGTTCATCTTTATTTCTAGTCCGTTGTTGTTTCTTGATAAAAAGTCCCTATTATTAGGATATGGGTTCATCTTGAAATGAATAATTCGATGAGTTCCTATTGAAATAAAAAGCGGGATATGGGTTCATCTTGAAATGAATAATTCGATGAGTTCCTATTGAAATAAAAAGCGGGATATGGGTTCATCTCTGCAATGAATCTGAATATATCATGCTCTGTATTGTGGCATATAACGTCTTGCATTGAAGGAAATGATCTGAATGTATTTTATTTTACTATTAGAGATGCGTTGTTGTATATGTCTTGCTTAACTGAAATGATTGTCATCCCAGCAGAAATCTTCATGATATGACGAGCTGTGCTTGCACAGAAACTTAATTATATTTTTGTCACGCTTTGGATCTCAGGAACACTGCTAAAAAAATCGGAAAGATGCCGTAATAGTTTACCTGTATGAAGCAAAATGAAGTAAACAGTTTTGGGTTAATTACGGGTAGACATGTCCAACACTTTCCAACTGTTAAATATTAGGCTGATTTCACACAGCTTCTGTTACGCGGAAATAAAATACAGCGTCTACTACCGAGCATTCGATCTGCGCGCAACGGACTGAGAGCTCTCGACTCCCCCGCTCCCCAAAAGTTTTCCAGGAAAGTGGGGCTCTCAATGCGTTCCATGCAGATCGATAGATGAGGTTTTGTGTGCGCCTTTAGCAAAAGCTCGTTTCATTAAATAATGTGTGGTTTATTTGGTAAATAATGTAGACACATCTTCAGTAATGAACCCAGTTCTATTATAACCACATAGAAATAGTTTTGTTATCCAAAGCTGGAAAAATATTGGCTCGTGTAATGCTCAACTAAATTACACATAAAATCGCAGATGATCTTCTGCCAGAATGTCAGTGGGGATTCCATGTGTGTAGAAAAATAATGGACATGCTATTTGCTGCCAGTCAGCTCCAAGAAGTAAAGTATATGGTGCATATGTATTTATGATGTGTAAAGTATATGGATGAATGTGTATTTATATGTAAGGTATATGGGTGCATATATGTGAATAGGTATGTATGATATGTAAAGTATATGGATACATGTGTATTTTTTCATATGTAAAGTATATGGGTGCATGTATATATGTATGACTGAGTGTGTAAGAACCCATTGCTTAATGGAAAAATACTATATATGTATATAAGCAGTGAAGTCGTTTTTTAATTTACATTTATTGAATATTTTAAAAAAAATATTTAAAAAAAGAAAAATAAAATCCTCCACAGAGTCTACAAGACCATCCAAACCTTAGGATGCCAACAAAAGATCTACAACCATCTATTTCCAGGAGGAGAACCAAGACCCACGAGCCTAACACCAAACGCACCAAGTTCAACAAACAAGTCCTTCTTAGGACTACATCCCAATCCCCCAATATTTTTTTCATAAGGACATGCAGACCAGACCCCAGGTCACATCACCAGTCCCTAACAGGACAACCCAGGCCATTGGGCCACGATATACGCCCCGATATAACCAAAGGAAAACCATTCCACGGTTGAAAGGGGCGTGTCTGACTCTAGACAGACAAATCCACCAACTAACAAACAAACATTTTTACAGCTGATGAAAAAACCAACTAAGTAGATTATGAACTTACTCCAATTTTGAAACAGGAAACCAAAAGACACATAAAAAATTCAATATTCATCCCAACATTATGTTTTCAATGTCAGACATGGAAACTAAATAAAGAATAAGAGAGAAAGTTTCATCAACATCTGGAACAACATTCGTGGTCAAAATATATTGAAAAACAGAGATTGAAATGGTTCGGCCACTTAATGAGAAAGAACCCTTGACCAGCGGCAAGAGCATATAACATGAAAATGGAAACAGCAAGATACAGAAGGCAAAGAAACAGTTGGATTGAATGAGTTACCAACATTCTAACGAGGCAAAGTATTACTTCATATCAAGCGACCAGACTTGCAATAGCCTGAAAACCGATCATCATTCAATTCTGCGACTCCTCACAGCAGTGGCGTAGCGTGGGTCAATGGCGCCCGGGGTGGAATCATAATTTTCCGCCCTTGTGACATTAAAAAATATGGCAGTGATTGTGAAAGCCTGGAAGAAAATACATTTTCCGCCCTCCCGATGGTGCCGCCCAGGGCGGTCCACACCTCCGCCCCCTCTCGTTACGCCACTGGTTGTGGGAAATCAACTTTGGCATGACAAAGGCACTTAAATCCAATTTCAATGTTTTCATTATTTTGAGGGGCATTTTGATGCCCGGTGCTACTGCAACCCTCTTGGCACGCCCATCACTCAAGGCACGGGGAAGAATATGCTAACAAAGATGGCGGAAATCCCCAGTGAATTATAGCTTGTTTCATGATATAGCCTAATTGGACTTTGTCCGCTGGTTGAAAGGGGAACGCCTCTCCAAAAGAGAGGCAAACTCATTAACCTACCTACCTCTGAATTATAGCAATTTTAGCTTAAAGCTGCATAATTATGTGCTATGAATGATACTCTCGGCTGGCGCGGATCGCTTTGTTGAGAAGGATGGAATAATCCAACTACAATTAAATAAATCCTCTATGTTTTGTCAACACTTTGCTCTATATAACCACATCACTGTTGCCTGTAATTTTTCCACTATCCTGTTTATTTATTGCCAAACTTAGCATAAATATTTTAGAGTCAGTGGTAGGTCCCTATATAGGCCTGAGAAGATTACAGGTTTTCGAGTACAAATGCTACAGACAAATTCTACAAATTTCCTATAGGGAACATAAGACCAATGTGTACGTAAGAAATAAAGTAGAGATGTGTGCAGGTGTCCAGGAGCCATTGCTTTCAATAGTGAAACTACGAAAACTAGCATGGTTCGGACATGTATGCAGGCACGATTCCTTGTCAAAAACAATACTGCAGGGAACTGTCGAGGGTGGAAGAAGCAGAGGAGGACAAATAAAGACATGGACAGACAACATCAAGGAATGGACAGGGCTAGATATTTCCACACTCATCCGCATCGCTGAGGATAGAATTCGCTGGAGGACTCTGTGTGCTGAAGCATCCAATGTGGTACCCCTACGACCCTGAAGGGTTATGGGTTTATTGATTGATGATAGGCCTAGCCATGAAACTCTCTTCAGCGCTTCTAATGACAGTGACATATTACATAGCATATTCTTCTCAACATCTTAACTAGAAATCTGTGTACCTATACAAATAGAAAATGTATTTCTTTTTAGATTTATAGGTCTATATTGGTACATATGGTATGCATGGCCTATTCTTCTTCTGTGTTCATTCTCTTATAACCACAACGAATAAATCGTGAGATTTCCGCCGGCGAGAGCGAAGTACGTTGTGCCACAAGTTCCACAGTTGAACTGTGTTATTTGTACCTCGATTGGCTCACTTTGTGGTCTAGACATCCGAGGCCCAGCATATCCGTTTTTGTCATGCCTTTAATTCGGGTAGTAGGCTTCCCTAGCCCGTGACAGCCTGCCTATCTGTCGACAGTCACGTGGGTGCGTAGTGACTCTTCGCCAAGACGATTGTCATTCACGTCTATCTCGCGCGAGGTGTTCCGCCGTCTGTGAACATGCCTCATGTAATTCGACGTTCTGTGCCTATGCCCATCGGATGGTGAACCTTTTCTCATCCGCGAGAAGAGTTGGACCATGGTTCTTTCGTCTTCTTAGACGAAGTGTCGTTCACCGACAGCGTGAACCCCTCGCCCAATTTAGAGTCTCACACCACGACATGACCTATAATGGTACACATGGCATACAATAGTATTCAGGTGTATCTTCACTGATATCAACCTCCCGGGAAGAAAAGACCAGAGTATCATCTTCCGACTGCACACCACACAACATGTACAGCTTAACAATCACCTGAACAGAATACAACCACAACACACAATCCAGAGTGCTGACTGTGCACTCATCCCTATGAAAATGTTGACCGCAACCTTTTTAAATGCACAACACTGGATGACACCAGGAAAATGCTTCTCCCTCTAGGGCTAGATAAATGGAACACATTATTTGGAACAAAACAACAGCTCACAAACACATGCATATATCACACAATAGCATTGGGTCAAAGGGCATGAGCCCATGGACCGCTGGATCAGCAACCAACCAACCAATAAAACTTGCCTAGGAAAGAAATCGTGTGAAACATAGACACTATGCATTTTGGCAATTTAATTAATTTAAGGGTCTCCTTGTTCATATGAAATTTTGCACTGGCCAGCTTTTCAACCATCTGTAAAGACGCAAAAAGCTGTAAATTTGTATGTTTTCTTCTAACTATATCAAGACCTTGTTTTAATGTATTCGGGTAGAGGGTAACTTTGTTTCATAAAATGGAGACGCAGATCAGATTGTTTCTATAAAATGGGGTCATGACTCAAAAATATTTCAGAATCAGAGCGATTGATGTAGAAGAAATCTCTTATTTCTGAGACATGTCTCTAAATCTGGACAATCATTCTTTGATATAATTCTGTCATTCATTGTGGTTATAAAAAATGACAAAGTACTTCATATAATCTTCAACAATTTTATCTAAATTAAATTACATTAAATATCTATTCTATTTATAAACCTGCACCCATCAGGGTCATAAGGGTACCACATTGAAATCTTTAGCACACAGTCCCCCAAGGGGTGAAAATTCTTGAGACTAATGGGAATTGAACCAGGCCCATTCCAGTGGCACCAAATCACCTTGCAAGGTATGATTTTAACAATACATTTGCGAGAAATGAGATGTTTAAGAAAAGTTAAAAATATCAAACATTGAGACCAACGGAGAAATGAAGATATCAGAGAAGAAATAAAAACCATCTCAAGACTACATTGAGAGACAGCAAACAAGGTGGTTTAGTCACATCATTAGAATAGAACCAAAGCAACCAGCACCTTGTGCATACAACAGCTGAAGATCGGGCTACAGGGAACAAGGAAGACCAAGAATTAGATGGATGGAGCCAATCAAAGAAACCTTAAAGAGATATGCGCTGACAATAGCTAAAGTCTGACAATTCCCACAACATTTAACAACACAATTGGATGACCCATGTAATAGGACAGAAAAGTACACCCCATAAGCTTCCTCTTTGGGCACCCCAATCATGAAGCCCTGATTGTTTCCATTCATGGGCAGTAAGGTTAGTAAAGCATCGAGAGGTTTCAGCAGCTCTAGCTAATATTTTTCTTTTCCACTACTGAAGTCATTTGTTGATGCTTATCTGCAGTCTGTTCTACTTTCTGTCTTTTTTATCTCTCATCATCTGAAAATTAGAAAATTAAAAAAAAGGGTTCAAAAGTTGTAGAGGATTGACTTCACTGTACTCGGTTTCCCATATATACTCATCACTCTCAACAAAGTGGCATGCCGCCTGCCAAGAGTACCACTCATAGCACGTAACTCCATAGCTTCAAGTGATAACCCACAGGGATCTCTGAAAAAATCCACTTTATACACAAAATGACATGAGTCAGATTCGAACTCATGACCTCTTGAACTCAAGGCGAACAGCTTAACCCCATTACACTAGGGAGATCCCCCTGAAAATTAGAAAGTTGTGACATCTTCAAATTAATAATATTGACTTTAATTAATGTTTTATTTGGGTCAGTACACATTACAGCCAGCCCCTTGTCATGGATATGAAGATTTAGTTGCCCCCAGTATGTTGACGGGATCTTAAAGTGTTGTGCTGAATAGCAAAACTATGACCTGTCATGTATGTTGTTAAAGATGAATAAGGAAATTTGGGGTTGTCTTGACCCATCTCATAGAATACTAAAGTAACCCAGAAGTCATTCTGAAGTTGGAATGTGTCGCAGAAAGACGAGATATCGCAGATAAGCTGTAAACCACACATAATGAACTCAGATCTCTAGACTCATACTTTGACATGGCTTTATGGTCACTTTGACCCATGTGATAGGATAGAAAAGTACACCCCTAAAGCTCCTTAGCTGTCTCTTACAACATGCATAGCAGGTCACAAGGTTGCTATACTTTGATCCCCTTTTAGGCATCAGCAGAGCAATAGAATAATGTCATGTCTGTCCTTGTCTGGAACACAGGCCTATGTAATAGTTCGTCTATAAGCAGAAAATATAACAAACTCAGAAATTATGCACAGGTTCATTGAAAGTTTGTAATGGTGTACACAGTTTTCATGTAGTCAATAATTTTACATCACTTGCAGAGCATGTCGCCACAAATTACAAAAATGGCTAATGTTAGTGAAATTATGCCATGATTTAATGAGAAGGGATAATGCTAGAGTTTGGAGGGGAGAGGTGTTAGGTGCAGTGTTAAAACTAATTCTGAGGAGCACAGTAGCCTAAGTGATAGTGAGCTTGCTTGCTATCTCTGGATTGCAGCATACCAGGTTCGAAACCTTGTCCGGACAAACAAAAATTCCCATTGTGATTTCTTGCCACGACCACTCCTCCTGTCGACTCAGCTGTAATAGGGTACCTGACACATGAGTTAGGGGAGGTAAAGACAGTAAGAAAGGGAACTGGCCACCACAATTAATAGCTGCTGTGGCTTAGTGCATGAAGTTATATTCATCCGTGACATCAGGTGGCTGCCATGGGGCCTACCTTTACCTACAACTAATTCTAATTCTATCCCTACCCCCTCCTGCTGTGTTTCAAAAACTGTGTTCTTCCTATTTTCGTTAATTATTTCCCTGTTTTCAAACTACTAAACAATTGCATTCTGAAATGTCACAAAATATTAAAAAATTATGACCAGACAATTCTTTAAAAACTATGAGCGCTGTAAACATTGGTAGGCACATGTTCCAGGCATGAACCGTTACTTCTTCTTCTGCATTCATTCTCAAACTCTTGTAAACTAGCAGGATGTATTCTGGAGAACAGAATATGCCAAATCAAGGTTTACAGCTGTCTGAGATATCTGCTCCTTTCAGTACAACAAACCAAATTTAGTACAGCTTTGTGGGTCACTGACGTCACATGGGTCCATTCATTATTCATAGTTTAAATAAAAATTACTCCCATGGTTAAACCAGACATGAGAAAGTTGGATACCAGGGCTCAAACTCTGAGAAGGTGCCATATTAATTTAGTAACTGTTGTCAAGGACCCTCTTCAGGTGGTTTCTGGTCTTTTTCTTCATTCCAAAACTTCTAATGGATATCTCTTGCAGCAGAACAATGGTCCTACTAAATTTCCAGCAGAATGGAAATTCCCTGCGTTGAGTCGCCGTTTTATTTACACCAATAATACGACACATCCATCTTCGATGGGGGTTTCTGGTCAACCACTGACTAGACAGATGAGTACTTATGGGAAACCATGTGTTATGACACTGGTTCATAACTCATATTACCTTTACCTTTTAGAGTTCATTCCAAATTGTCATTATCGACTATGACGGATGAACTTGACAGGATGATCATGCAGTCTCCGGATTACATCCTGCTAATATGCAGGAGTTTAAGAACGAACACAGAAGAAGAGTGCCCAAAGAGCACTAGAAAACACTCCAAGCGAATGGATTCATCAAACTCTGTGGTCTGTATCAAAAGGTGTAAAAAAACATCTTCCAACTGGGTAAGATGGTCTGCCAAAATTAATTAACATCTTTTTGTAGATATCCGTCTCTATAGGCCAGCGTTCCTCCTTTAACTGGTTTAGTGAAATGCAGTCTTGCAGGATATGCTCCATTGTCTGCCCACATGGGCACAGATGTAATGTTACCAGTCTTGGATGAATATATAGTATAAGAAATATAACAAAATAGAGGACAACAAATACACTGATATTGTTACTACCTTGAATTTGAGCTTCTACAACCTCCAATAAACTCCTCTTTGTACTTTTTACTTGTGGACTTTTGTCTGTGGATTGATGATTTATTCATTGCAGATATTTAACATTTACTTTAATGATACAAAAAGGGTCATAGAATAGAAGAGATAAAACATTTCAAAAGATGTAGAGTTTCAGTTTTACTTACATCAAATATTGACAGACAGTTAATCCGTAGTAATAAATGAATAGGCAAAAAAGATTCTGGCAAGGACCTTCTTCGCCCTGTTGCCCAGCCTGAAAGGGGAGAAAATAATAGTGAAACTTTTACATGACATGCATGTTGTAAGACTCAGGCTTTTAGGGGGTGGAGTTGGCTGTCACATCCCTTACAGGGTCAAATGACACAGAAACTATGCTAAAGTCAAACGTGTCAGGACCAATGGCCAAGATATCACAGCCAAGCTGCAAGCCATGACACGGTGCATTTAATTCTCCAGACTACATCCTGTTAATCTGAAGGAGTTTGAAAAAGAACGCAGAAGAAAAGGGCCTCCTTAATATGACACTGGAGAAATTATGATGGTTGCACAGGACAGAGAGTAGCAGTGCTTGATGATGGTTGCACAGAACAGAGAGTAGCAGTGCTTGATGATGGTTGCACAGAACAAAGAGTAGCAGTGCTTAATGATGGTTGCACAGAACAGAGAGTAGCAGTGCTTGATGATGTTCTGCTAAAGAAATATCACATTAAAGAAGCTATTGGTTAATCCATGTTATTGTACTTCATGGCAAACCCACAATTCTACATCTCCCTGAGAAGATGTCAAAGAATATGCATGCTGATAGTCCCCATGGCTAGCTAGCTGGATAAACTCTTAATTCTACTCGACGTGTTCTCAGTTCTATTTATACCATAAATAATATTGAATTGCCGCCCATGTGTCTGAGAGGAAAGTAAAGAACAGCAACATTGTTTACCTTCCATGCATGTTGTAAGAGGCGACTAAGGAGGTTATGGGATGGAGTTGGCTGTCCCATTCCATATAGGGTCAACATGACTCAAAGCTATGCTAAAGTCATATGTGTCAGATCGAAAGGTGTATAAACGTGCAGATATTGCATCATTGCTGTAAACCATGACACAAGGCATTCCGTTCTCTCGACTACATCCTGCTAATTTGGAGGAGTTTGAGAATAAACGAAGAAGATACTGAATTGCCGTGGATGCAGCATGGATACCTCCTGGATACTTCATCTATCCCAGTGTCCACTCCAGAAAGTGACCACAAACTTCAGTACATCACCAGTGTTTATCTTAAATTCACAGATACAAGTCTGTCTGCTCTCTTATTACTATGAATATCAGCACACACAGGGCAATAGATCAATGTGATACCCAGAAGTTTAGAAATAGTTATAGTTTTGAAAATGGATTTCTGAATATTTTGTTCATTTGCATATTGTCAAAAGGAGCATCTATCACAGACAAGTTGTAAACCATGAAGTATTAAAGACTTATAGTATTGACTTCAACCCCAATCATCATAATTGAAGCAATTATTCTGTATTTCCCATTGTGCTCCATGAGAACTCTCAATATCAATAGTTATAATAAACCCCAAGCCTGATTTTTCTCATATTTTCAGATAAATCAAAAATCACGGGACTTACCAGTTCAACAAATAACATCTCAGTAAACAACCAAATACTGGAAAAAGTTCGAACTTTAATTACTTGGGTAACTAAATGTATGTTGATGGAGACTCAATGAAAGAAATAAATACACACATAGCAGTTGCAGCTAGCACATTTACCAAACTAATATCTGAAAGTCAAAAGATCTAGGAAGAAACACCAAGCTAAAGCTATTCAACTCCTATATTGTCTAGGTATTAACATATGAAAGAGAAAGCTGGAAATCAACTCAAGCAACAGATCAAAAATTAAACAGCTTCGAAAACAAAGGTCTCCGGAAACTGATGAACATAAAATGGAGCGATTTCGTCACAAATAGTGATTTAAGAAAGAAAGCACACCAAGAATATGTTTCAAACGTCTTAAGAAAACGCAGATGGAAATACCTCGGTTATGTTTTAAGACTAGATGAAAAGAGAATAAACCAACAAGCCCTTACATGGACGCCTGAGGGTAAAATAAAATGAGAAAGGAGTAAAGCAAACCTAAAAAACACCATGCTTAAAGAAGAGGAAATAACAGGCTGCAGGACCATACAAGAACTAAAACTGCAGGCAGAGGATCGCAACACATGGAGAATCAAAACCTCTGTCCTATGTGCTGACTGTGGCATGAAAGGAACATATTTCTCACCACTACGGAGAGATCTATCTGGATACACAATATCATCGTTCCCATCTTTATTTGATATCAGTTGATTCATTTAAAGGTCTGCTTTTCCATTGTTTCATTTTCTCCATTATTTGTCAAGATTCTGTCTGTATTCATCAATCATGTATGTGTAGTACAACATTACCACATATGGATAAGATCGATAATTTAGTTGACTGCAGTAAAACTGAAATCCATCAGGCAAAGCTTGGAACAGCGCAATGAAGTTTTGCTAATCACTGGAAACACATATAAAAACACAAACTGATGTTTCAACCAAAAAGCATTTATCAAGACACACAGCAAAAAACCATGGGTAAGAACGGCACTATTGTATATACATATGGATAAGCATGGCAACCAATTCCTCCACACCACAAAGAAAGTCTGCAACCTCTCCAATATCAATTGACTGACTGTTTTCTATATCGGTGGCCGTTCCATAGACTGTCTTGTTGAGTTACAATGTTCTGTTTACACTTGACCCATACCATCAGAACAATCGGCAATCTACATATAGTGGGTACAATGATAGGTCTGCCAACTAGGTCAAATGGTCTGCCAAATTAATTAACAGCTTTCTGTGAATATCCATCTCTGTGGGCCAGTGTTCCTCCTTTAACTGGTTTAATGAAATGTCTTGCAGGATATGTTCTGCTGTCTGTCCACATAGACACAGTGGTAATGTTACCAGTCTTGGATAAATATATAGTATATGAAATATAATTGTTGTAGTGTGACAAGTATGTCAACAACAATATATTCACGTGATCAAATAAACATGAAAAGCGAGACAACATCATTACCAAGTGTTTGAGGTACATGTTTATTCAACTGGATAATCAGTCTGTCTATAGTTGCTTTCCTGACTCCACTTTGTTCTTTAAGTTTGAATAAGTCAATTTTAAGCTTCAGTGTCCTGTTTTGAGAAAGAACACAACTTTGTTAGCTAGTAGATAGTCATGTGAACTAGAAAACAGATGTGTGAGCTTACATGATATGTGTGAACTAGAAGACATATCTGTTAGCTAGAACACATGTGTGAACAAGAAGACAGATGTGTGAGCTAGAAGACAGATGTGTGAACTAGAAGACAGATGTATGAGCTAGAAGACATATGTGTGAACTAGAAGACAGATGTGTGAGCTAGAAGACAGATGTGTGAGCTAGAAGACAGATGTGTGAGCTAAAAGACAGCTGTGTGCGCTAAGACAAACGTTGATCTAGAAGGCATATGTGTGAGCTAGAAGACAGATGTGTGAGCTAGAAGACAGATGTGTGAGCTAGAAGACAGATGTGTGAGCTAGAAGACAGATGTGTGAGCTAGAAGACAGATGTGTGAACTAGAAGACAGATGCATGAGCTAGAAGACATATGTGTGAACTAGAAAACAGATGTGTGAGCTAGAAATCAGATGTGTGAGCTAGAAGACAGTTGTGTGCGCTAAGACAAAAGTTGATCTAGAAGACATGTGTGTGAACTAGAAGACAGGTGTGTGAGCTAGAAGACAGAATGTGTGAGCTAGAAGAAAGTCATGAACACTAAGACAAACGTTGATCTAGAAGGCAGATGAGTGAATTTTTAAAATACATAATTAAGCACGACTGTAGTTTCCTAAATATTTGGGGTTACGGGTGGGTGGGGAGAGAAGGGTAAAACCTATTGATGAATCTATGGACAGCACTTTAGCAGCAATATCTCATCATATCAAACTCTAGCAGCAATATGCTAACTTGCTGCCATTTTTCATATTAATTAGTTCTGCACGCACCTAAAAATTGTAGTAGAAGTAGGATCTTACCTTTACTAACACAAATATATATACTTTCTGTGGTATTTAATTATTTTCAATAGTTTAATAATTTATTTTCATTTTTATTATACTAATTTGCTGTCATTTTCAATATTAATTAGTTCTGGACACGCCTAAAAATTATAGAAATAGGATCAATAGATGCGTCTTGCCTTTTCCAACACAAATATATATAATTTCTGTGGTATTTAATTATATTCAATAGTTTGATAATTAATTTTAATTATACTAATTTGCTGCCATTATTAATATTTATTAGTTTTGCGCGCACCTAAAAATTATAGAAATAGGATCAACATATTGCGTCTTGCCTTTGCGAACATGAATATATATAATTTCTGTGGTATTTAATTATATTCAATAGTAGGATAATTTATTTTCATTTTATTTATGCTAATTTGCTGCCATTTTCAATATTAATTAGTTCTGGACGCACCTAAAAATTATAGAAATAGGATCAATAGATGCGTCTTGCCTTTTCCAACACAAATATATATAATTTCTGTGGTATTTAATTATATTCAATAGTTTTATAATTTATTTTCATTTTAATTATGCTAATTTGCTGCCATTTTTAATATTAATTAGTTCTGGGCGCACCTAAAAATTATAGAAATAGGATCAACAGATGTGTCTTGTCTTCAAGAACAAACAAAAATGTATAGTTTGTGGCTTGTATTATTTTAAAATAACAAAGATAAGTTAGAAATTATCAGCTTGGGTACATTTTGTGGTCACAAGTTTTATTTATATTTTCCTATAGGCCTATGTGTTTCATGTAAATTATTTTGATATCAAATTTATTAGAAAAAATATGTAACATTTTTTCATGGTTGATGTACAGACTTGGTTGAGGTATCGTTGAATTGCATTTTTGAAGGGCTATCTAGCTATATTATTTGTAATTATGTAGAAATATAACACTGATTTTGTCCAAGCAAGTACCTAACTAACAGTAACAACAATTACAATTCATTGCAATTTGCTTTAGATCTTCATTATCGAACTAAATAAGGTTGAACGAACCATGATGTAAATATGGAAATCATTAAATCCGTTTCAGCAACACAGATATTTAATTTCTATGATGTTAATGTGTTAAATTAATGGTCAACCAGTTTTTGATTCAGCAAAACAAAAACATAATTTGAACCGGAAGTTAAAGATAGTAGCATTTATTCACCAAGGGACATAGCCGGACATGTACTGCAAAATCAAGGGTGGTAATAAGTATGAGATATTAATAAATCATCAAAACACACAAATTTTGATCTGATAATTGGCAATATCATTTAAATTAATAACTCTAATCTATTTTGCGAGATTTTATGTAACTTTTCCCCGTTGTCCTATATATAGAAACGTTTTTTGAAAGCAATATACGCGACATTCTTCCCTCACTGTTGTCATAGGTAACAAAATGTGTGGCACATAAGCCTTTGAATGTTAAGGGATAATGTCCGTATAAGGTTCAAGTTCCCCGCGGAACTTTACAAAAGTTGGCTCTTGACTTTGTATGGGAACCAGTGTCAGTAGTCCGTTCACATGTCTTAGACTCCACCGCGGGGTCAAGGTTCAGCCAGTGTCGAGTCAGCTCGCTCGTCACAGTACCGCTTGGGATCTAGGCTGGTTCCTCCCCATATGACATGTTAAGACAGGACGAAGTCACCGGGGTGAAGTTTTCGGTCGTACGGAATGTTAACAGCATAAACGTGCTCAGCTGAGTGGTGAGCTGTACTCAGCGTCCGAGTGGCTTTCGATGTCGGCGCCTGCTATGTCATACCGCCTCGAGAGAGGATTACGGGGGTATAGGAGAGCTGCTTAGAAAGTGCTTCACTCGACTTTTTTGTCATGAAATTATCTAAATTTTAGTGGTATTTGTATTTACACGGTTATTGTATTTATTGTAAAACGTATTTATACTCACACTTAAACGTATTTTTGATTTAACATTTTGGATACTGTTATTTATTGGAAAGAATAAATAAAGTATTTTGATAAAAAGTAGTAATGTAGTCTTACAGTTTTTAATGGCCAGAATTCTTAATTTAAAAGATCTTAAATATCTAACTATAATTTCGTTAACACAAGAAAATAAATTTAGTATTCTCGAGGGAAAAAATGGAATTGCATTTTGTGAGTTTTTAAAAAGCTTCATTTTTTAGAGAAAATTTACTTTCAACAATAACGCAATTCCACAATATAACGACATCCACCTGTGTCAGCTGAGTTTTTTTTAAATGTAAACTCAAAATATTTTGACTTGATAAACATTGCTTACTAAAAGTGTGGAAATATACATTTGTTTATGTTAATGGCACATATGTATTGTAATTGTATGTATTGAGTGCAAAGATGTGTCCAGGTCTGACCGAGATTTGTCTAGGTTTTATAACGCTGACTTATATCTCGCCCTGTTTTGCCTATGTCCCAGTTTCTATAACAGTTTACAAATACAACGAATTTGTTACGTGTTCAAATCAACACACTTGGTCTTGCTTAGTTCAAGCGAATAAACACGCTTGGTAACACTAAATTCAGTCGAGCGTGAAGACTGAATTATTTATACATAGATCAGTGGTCATACGGTATTTTCTGTAGACGTATTAATTAATTCACAGTATTATGTGATTGCCATTGGTTTTCTGTCGAGGAGATCATCCAATGAATATATTAAATTTCCAACACAGCTGACATGTGTTCTTTGATATAATTAAAAAGTAAGAATCTCTTCAAAAATATGTTTCTAGTAAAAAAAAAAATCTGAACGTAGTGATAGATAAATTTAATTTCCAATAGAAATCGTCATTGGTTGGCGGGTCTCCCCAAGGGGAGCATGGGATAGCTAAACTGTTACCTGTCAAGCATATTCTAAGCAATAACTAAGAGGAATTTGTGGTGGAGTTTGTTGTCCCATAAAGGCCCGTAGATAAGGAGGTTGAAAGGTTGAGATATTCAACTTCCTGTTCTTTAGCAAATCAGAATAGGTCTATGCTTTTTAGTACTAGAAATTTGGCCAAAATGCTGGTAACCTCTAAAAAAAGATTTTCACAAAAGGAACATCACTATTCACACGAAGAAGATATGTTACACGAAAACACACGAACGACCTTTTTTAAGGGAATTACTCCCCCTCCCCTACTTTATAACATATTTATAACACTGGTCTCACCCCACAGTGTCAAATTGACCCAGAGACTATGCTGAAGTCTGATTTGTCAGTTAAGCTGTACATTATGGCACAACTATTATCTGGACTATATCCTGCTGATCTGTAGGAGCTTGAGAATGGACACAGAAGATGAAACAAGAAGTTGAAATGATGTTTACACCAGATGGCATCGATCGTGAACAGATGTGTGCACCAGACGGCATCGATCGTGGAGAAGAATGGATTATCTTTTCAAGACTATCTTTACAATCACTAAAGTTGTTCATTGATAAACAACTGAGTGTGAATGAATGCCCTGTTCACGGAGTTCATCTCCGAACATTTTCATGACACGGATGTTGTGAGACACAGACGATCAAAATAATCCACATTCCGTGGTTCGAATGGACTTTTACAACCAGATCACGTGGAAGAACAGTTCACGAAGCCAGTGGAGCCTTTACCAAACAACAAGCAGCCTAACGATGTGTGTGTTTGCTGTAACGCAATTACACTTGCTAGAAATTGAAGCCTATTTCCGCTAAGATGATATCAACATCATCATCCAATGCCATGCAGGCTGGCGTAGGCGATCATGGCTCTCCACATCTCTGTTTTATTGTAAAGAATACTTTTTTTTCTTTAAAAAAAATTTTAAAATATTTTGATATATAGTGATAATGTATAGTTTTTAATGACTTAAATTCTTAATTGTCACATTTTACAAGAAAATGATTTTTTTTTAATTTCTGTGGATTATTGATTTTTTATTAGGAACAAGTGTCACAGCACTGGGGGCATTCCTATATATGCTCTGCTTGCCGTTCCTTCAGCCATCTAAAAGTGTATAAGCTCAGTGTACCAGTCAGTTGCTTATCACGCATTCTTCTGATCTTTCCGAAGAGGGAGCACCTTCTCCCATCACATCTAGTCAATACCATTTCTGCAATTCTCTGAATATGTACATTGTCACGTTTCTGGGGGGGGGGGGGGGGGAGGGGGCGGAATTGCAGTTTATGAGTTATAAAAACTTAATGGTTGAGGGAGCATATACTTTCAAAAATAACGCAAATTCACAATGTAAAAACATATATTGTGTTGGTTGAGTTTTAAAAAAAATGTAAACTTAAAATATTTTGACGTGATAAATATATTTCTCACTTTAATAGCAGAAATATTCATTTGTTTATGTGAATGGCAAATATGTGTGCTAGTCACGGTCTCACTGGGATTGTCTTGGTTTTATATCGCTCTCTGATATCTCGCCCGGTTGTGACGTGTCCCGGTTTCTATCAGTTTAATAATATGCATATAACGAATGTGTCACGTGTTCGAATCAACACACTTGGTATAGCTTCGTGAAAACAAGAGAAATGTGATCATGTTTACGAGTTTTGCACGCTTTTTGACACGGGGGCATGGTAACACTAAGCGCAGGCGATTGTAAAGGCTTAAATTAATTTATACATAGATCAGTGGTCATAACGTATTTTCTGTAGACGTATTAAATTATTTCAAAATATTATGTGATTGTCAGGAGTCTGTCAGAATCTAATAAATTAGATTTCCAACACAGCTAACCTGTGTTCTTTGATACAATTAAAAAGAAAGAATATCTTTGACAATTTGTTTCTAGTGAACAATCTGAAGGCAATGGTAGTTAAATGAACTTAATTTCCAGTAGAAACTGTCCTTGTGTTACCGGGCCTGGGTGGGAAAAGTGAATAAAAACTGCCCTTGTTTAGCCGGGACTGGAAGGGGAGCAAATAATAGCTACACTGTTACCTGTCAAACATTTCGTAAGCAGCAACTAAGTGGATTTTGATGTGGAGTTCATTGTTCAATAAAGGCCCATAGATAACTATCAGGGCCGTAGAGGCGTTTTCGATGTGGAAGGGGTTTTACCTAAAAAAAACTAATGTAAAAAAGGCATTCTTCCGTTGTTGTATGAAATAATTCCATCTTTTTATTGAGAAAGGGGTGATTACCTTTTTTGTAAAAATATCGTTACGGGAGGGGTTTCACCTGCCATTTGGCTAAATTACTAGCAATAAAAAAATATTTTATGATTTCTTAAGAGTGAAAGGGAGTTATCCCCCCCCCCTTATCAATAGAAGTATAAACAATGCAAGTAGATATATTTGTCGATTTAATATTGATTGACTGATTCGGAACCACAAGAAATGTGCGCTATTAGCTCTTACATCCTATGTGCAGTTCGGTAATATTTTTGTGAGCTTTATTTCATACCCAGGAGACTTCAGCTCAGTGCACTTCCCATTGAATGAGTTTTCTACTCAAAGGAGGTCTATAATTGTATAGATGACATGCTACAAGCTTTCATAAAGGAGCCTCAATATAACGGCATGTCATCTACTAAGGTTTTCTGTTGCATGGGTGGTTTGTCTAGTGGGACATTTGTGGGACCCACAGATGCAACCGCATGCGTTTAATATTGAAAGTAATGGTTCTTGTAGACATGTATGCATCTATAGCATTGATTTTGCTTTTCCAAATCCCCATCAAGGCCAGCACCTTGCAGTGGTGATGGGGCTTAGTTCAGCCATCAGGGGTGATATCTCTAAGACTGGAAACTAAGACTGGTCGGGCAGTCCCATTCGAGCAGGACCATAGTCCTGCCCAAGTAAGCAGAGTGCTGAAGACGGAGGCATCCAGCCAAAAGGTGCACAGATAATCAGGATGCCACGCACAAAACACAATGGAAACATGTCTGTATCTATAAAAAGTTATGGTGCCTGCCCTGTGGCGGACGTTCAGGCAGGGACGGTGCCGGGCCCTATACCTCGAAAGGGCCCAACCTCAGTTACTGAAAGTCCTTCTCAATTGCCTCGAGGAGCCAGGAGGCAAGGGAATAGAGCTACTGGTCAAACAAACAAACGACCAATAAAAATAATGCACTGGAATGCTGAGGGTGTCAACAGTAAAAGAGATGGATACAGCAAAAAATTGGAACTTGAAAATGTCCTCAGTGAAGAACAAGTTAATATATGCTGTATCCAAGAAACACACCTCAGCAGCGACATAGCCTTCAAAATCAGAGGCTACCAGTGCTACCGATCTGACCGAAAGGACAGGCGAAAGGGTGGAATTCTGACACTTGTTAAAAACAATATCAGCGCATGTCAGCTGGAAGTATATATGGAAGGGGCAGAATACCAGATGCTCCACCTAAAAACAGACAGTGCAGAATTCCATCTCCTGAACTACTACTGCCCAAATGATAAACCATTGGCACTAGACACAATTCCAGATAAAGAGAGACTTATCGTGTGTGGTGACTTCAACAGCCACTCTCAGAGCTGGGGCTACGATCATATCGACAAGAGAGGTGAAGAACTTGAGAGCTGGCAGGATGAAAATAATCTCATCCTTATTAACCAGCCAGCAGACTCATCAACCTTCTACTCGAGAGCATGGCACACCACCTCTACACCAGATCTGGCATTCCACTCACCAGGCCTGGAATGGAACATCACACGTGTCGTTGGAAAGCAGCTTGGGGGTAGTGACCACAGACCAGTATTTCTGGAAATCCACAATGAATTTACCAAGGACAGCAGCACGCTCACTAGGTGGAACTATAAGAGTGCAGACTGGAAAATGTACCAGCATTTAACCAGTGTTCTAGCTAAGGACATGAACTTGGACAAAGACATCAATAGAGCAGTGAGTGAATTTAATAGATGTATACTACATGCTGCTAGTAAAACCATACCCAGGGGGGCACGCAAAAACTACAAACCCTACTGGAATGATGAACTGGAAAAGCTGCAAAATGAGATGGAAACATCTAGACAGCAGGCTGAGAACAGACCTAGCCAAGAACATCACAACAAATATCAGCAAACAAAGGCTAAATTTCAAAGAGCCAAGTTACAAGCCAGACGGAGTAGCTGGAAAGAAAAAACAGAGTCGCTGAACCTAGAAAGAGATACTAGGAAATTATGGAAACTTGTAAAACAACTAAATGATGAAGGTACAGGGAGAAATACCAGGATCACACTTTATAAAGATAGAAACATTTTAACAGGTAAACATGCAGCTGATTACTTTGCAGATTCCTTTGCAGAAGACAGTAACATCAAAGTCAGCCCAGACAAACAACAGGAGGTTCGAGAGAACCAGCAAAACATTGGACAATGCGAACCTATACCTGAAGTCATGGAGGCACCAATCACAATGAGAGAACTGGAACATGCAATATCCAAATTGAAAATGAAAAAGTCCCCTGGAGCTGATGGAGTATCCAATGAAATGATTAGAAACCTGGGATTTGCAGCAAGAGCAAAGCTACTGCAGATCTTTAACACACGCTGGTCCACGGGTAATGTACCACAGGTGTGGAGAGAAGCAATAATGATACCACTCCTCAAATCAGGAAACGATGGCAACACAGTCTCCAACTACAGGCCCATCAGCCTCACAAGCTGTCTATGCAAAACAATGGAACGCATTATCAATCTTAGGATGCAGTGGTACCTTGAAAGTGAAAACCTTCTGGTATCACAGCAAGCAGGTTTCAGACAGTGCTACTCTACTGAAGATCAGGCAACCTACCTCTCCCAAGAGATTGAGGATGCCTTCCAAGATAAGAAACTGGTACTAGCAGAATGCATAGACCTCAGAAAAGCATTTGATAAGGTCTGGAAAGAAGGGCTCCTAAAGAAATTGCGAAATTGCAGGGTTAGCTCAAGAATGTACAAATGGGTAAAAGCATACCTGCATAATAGAAGAGCCAGGGTACAATTAGATGGTCGCAAGAGCAAGAAAGTTCTACTGCGTCATGGAGTCCCCCAGGGAGGAGTCCTGTCGCCCAATCTTTTCTTGGTTTACATCAATGACCTAGTTGCTGAACTACCACACGGGATCAAAGTGGCAATGTATGCTGACGACCTGGTGATCTGGTGCACAGAAAAACATGCGACAGTGGCAAATAAACAAATACAAAGAGCTATCGAGACCATAACCTTATGGGCTAATAGATGGTGCGTCAGCATTAACACACATAAGTGCAGCACTACACTTTTTACCCTCTCACCAAAACAAAAAGCCGGTCATATCAAAATAGATGGAGAGCTCTTGAAAGAAGACAAACAACCCACATACCTCGGAGTTACTTTTGATGATAAACTGACATGGAAGCAGCACATAAACAAAGCAACAACAAAAGCCATGAGGAAGTTAGCTATCCTGAGAAAACTAAGTGGAACCAAATGGGGAGCCAGTGGGAATATACTCAGTAAAGTTTACCAGCAAGGCATAAGACCACACCTGGAATATGGTTCAGCTGCGTGGTGTCCTGCATCAAACACCACATTACAAGATCTAGATAAAGTGCAAAACCAGGCACTTAGAATAATGTTGGGAGCAATGAAATCAACACCCATAGCAGAGATGCAGAAAATGGGAAGAATGCAAACACTTGGCGAACGCAGAGACACAAAAGTACTAATTCAGGCAGAAAAGTTTCAGTGTATGCCAAGTCATCCAATGAAGGAAAGATTCCAAAATCTAGCAATGGGACGACTGAAAAGAAGCAGCTTTATCCATCAAGCTAAACGACTCCGCAGACAACTTACAGACCTACCTGAAGTTGACATCCCCTTAAGGCCTGTACCAGAACAAACCCCGTGGAGTGAAAAGACATGGAATGCCAATATACATTCAGACCCATGTGAAAGGAATACTAATCGTGGACGAACAGAACAGTGTGCAGCGAAGGACAGTCACCCTCAGTTTCCTGGATGAGGAATATCCACAAGATATATGGGTCAGAGTATACACAGATGGGTCAGCACAGAATGCTGTGAGGAATGGAGGTGCAGGTGTATATATAGAATATCCACACAAGCCTAGAGATACAATCAGAACACCGACAGGAAAATTCTGCAATAATTATGATGCAGAAATCCAGGCAATTAGTGTGGCAGCTAAAAAACTGCTGAACTCCAACTCTGACCTACAGTCTGTGGTATTCCTGACAGATGCAAGGTCAGTGCTTCAAGCTCTCCAGTCTGGAAAACTAACAGACTTAAAAAAACTACTTAGCGAATTATCTTACCAGTATAGGGTAACCATGCAGTGGATACCCTCTCACTGTGGAATACCAGGAAATGAAAAAGCAGACCAACTGGCTAAGGAAGGTGCTGCCGAAGACCAACCAGATATACCAATCACCTACCATCAGAAAAAACAGATGATCAAGTCAATAAGAAAGCCACAAACGCCAACACAAGATGACTATCATATTATGAACAGATCAGAGCAAGTTATAATTCTACGTCTCAGAACAGGACACAACCGACTCCGCAGTCACATGTATACAAAGTTCAAGATTGGCAACACAGCCATGTGTACATGTGGACAGGCAGAGTGCCAAACATATACTTCAAGAGTGTTCTGAGCATGAAACGCTGAGGCAGACATATTGGCCAGAGGAAACAACACTGGAATCAAAACTCTATGGGACACTGTATGAACTACAAAAGACAGTGAGTTTTATTAAGGAGACAGAATTACAGATATAGACATGTTTCAAGTGAACGAAAGAAGAAGAAGAAGAAGCTTTTCCAAATGATAGTTGGTCTTGACATATCAGCTAAATCCATCTCCAGCCTTAAGCTAAAGTCACCTTTTTGACTAGGAAATCCTGTGACTTCTGGATCACTGGATCACTAGATCGTCAATGGAATGGGTCAGCCAACTCAACCCTCAAAACTTTCTTAGTCATCTTAGTCACCATCTACGATGTGCATGTCAGGTAATATTGCAACTAATATGAGCTCCATTTTCTGGTTTCCGCACCACACGGACTGTCCACTGATCTATAATACATAGCACAGTCTACATTATACGGGCTGATCATAAATCTACAATACACAGTTTAGTACACATTACTGACCACTGATCTAAAACACATATCACAGTCAACACCACGAAATGTTTGTGTCTTTTCTTATAGGTCCTAATTTTGACATCTTAGCAGCAATCTTACTTTCGTGAACTGTACGAGATAGAAAAAGGGCTCTGTTTACATGAAGAAAACGTGACTATTGTGTCTTAGATAGTCACTTTGATTTAACATAATGCTTTATTTTTAAAAAAAAAATACCCACTAATTTAATAACCGTCAACAGAGAACTTGACATTTTATAAAAGGCGGTTTTCCCCATTTACAATCAAAGGGAGATAATAAGAACAATTGTCAATAAATTTGTTTCAACTAATTATTCTCCCCTTATTAGTTATCATCCCACTGTGGCATACCAGGAAATTGAAAAGGCAGACAGACTGGCAAAGGATGGAGCAACACAGGGACAAATAGACCAAGAAATCGCCTATCAAGAAAAAGGACACTCATTAAAACCATCAGGAAAGTTGACCACCCAAAAGACAATTACCACTATCTCGACAGAGCAGAACATGTTATTACCTTTTGCCTCAGAACAGAACACAACATATTAAACATGAACTTAAATAGACTGAGACTAGTCTCATCACCTCTGCGCTCATGTGGGCAGGCAGCACAGACCACTGAACATATTCTGCAAGACTGCAATACACTAAACCAGTTATGGTAAGAAAACTGGCCCATGGAGATGGATTGGATATTCACATAAAGATGTATGGGAGCACTGAGGAGCTTTCAAATACAGCAGAATTTATTAAGAAAACAGGACTTAGAAGATGTGGAAGACTATTGTGTCAAAAAAAAGAGAAGAAATGTACTCCTGCGACATCTTGAATTTAAACAAATAGTTTGTTCTTTTTTGTTTGTTGTATGCATCTGTCTAAAATGTTAAAAATATTATTATGAAAAACGCATATGTAGGTTGACCATAATTCCTGTGTACAAAAACATGGAAATTAGAATTATATCCCTTGTGAACCAAATAAGAACCAAATTGTGCTTATTACAAACGTGTGTGTTTCCAGTAACGACGAATGCAAAGCATGCGAAACATGGGTACTAATAAAACATTGTCCAATATAACAACATCATTTAAATTAAAATTCTACAGAATAGTTCTGAGAAAACCATGGACAGCAAGGAAAACAAAACCAGGAGGTACAAAGCACAATCATCGCCCAAGAGGGCTGGCTTCTGAAAACCATATTAATTGAACAACTAGCTTTTTTCGGTCATGTTAAGAGACATGACGGTATGGAGATAGTGATATTTGAGGGACGATAGAAGGTAACAGGTGTAAAGGCCAACCAAGACGCCCTTGGACAGAAGACATACGGGAGTGTCTGCCCTAAAGGAGGCGGTACACCTTGCTCAAGACCAATGAGAATTCAATAGAGTCATAAGGAAGACCACGTACTGGGTAGAATATATCACGTGTTGATCCCCTTAAGGTGCTAAAATAATAAAATTGGTATGATAAAAACGTGATGTATTATATACCCAGGCAGTTTTGGTTCAGCAACACACTCTTAAACACATACTCTTGAATTCGCGGTGACTGGATTATCAGAACACGACCTCTATTATTATAAGCTGATGGTTAAAAACGTTGAGGATACAACCAAATTGTCGCCTGAGTGTTTCCGGAGTCATAAATTGGAGTAAAGAAAGGAGAAATTGCTACCTGCTAATCATGTTGTAAGATGCGACTAAGCAGGTCTTGGGCTCGCGTTGGTTGTTTCATCCCAAAAATAGCCAAAGGGACGCAGAAGCTATGCTGAAGTAGCATCTGGAAGGCCGAAAAGCGCATATATCGCAGCTTCTTCTTCTTCTTCTTTCGTTCACTTGAAACATGTCTATATCTGTAATTCTGTCTCCTTAATAAAACTCACTGTCTTTTGTAGTTCATACAGTGTCCCATAGAGCTTTGATTCCAGTATTGTTTCCTCTGGCCAATATGTCTGCCTCAGCGTTTCATGCTCAGAACACTCTTGAAGTATATGATTGGCACTCTGTGCTGCCTGTCCACATGTACACATGGCTGTGTTGCCAATCTTGAACTTTGTATACATGTGACTGCGGAGTCGGTTGTATCCTGTTCTGAGACGTAGAATTATAACTTGCTCTGATCTGTTCATAATATGATAGTCATCTTGTGTTGGTGTTTGTGGCTTTCTTATTGACTTGATCATCTGTTTTTTCTGATGTCAGGTGATTGGTATATATGGTTGGTTTTCGGCAGCACCTTCCTTAGCCAGTTGGTCTGCTTTTTCATTTCCTGGTATTTTACAGTGAGAGGGTATCCACTGCATGGTTACCCTATACTGGTACGACAATTCACTAAGTAGTTTTTTCAAGTCTGTTAGTTTTCCAGACTGGAGAGATTGAAGCACTGACCTTGCATCTGTCAGGAATACCACAGGCTGTAGGTCAGAGTTGGAGTTCAGCAGTTTTTTAGCTGCTACACTAATTGCCTGGATTTCTACATCATAATTATTGCAGAATTTTCCTATCGGTGTTCTGATTGTACCTCTAGGCTTGTGTGGATATTCTATATATACACCTGCACCTCCATTCCTCACAGCATTCTGTGCTGACCCATCTGTGTGTACTCTGACCCATATATCTTGTGGATATTCCTCATCCAGGAAACTGAGGGTGACTGTCCTTCGCTGCACACTGTTCTGTTCGTCTTCGCTTAGTATTCCTTTCACGTGGGTCTGAATGTATATTGACATTCCATGCCTTTCACTCCACGGGGTTTGTTCTGGTACAGACCTTAAGGGGCTGTCAACTTCAGGTAGGTCTGTAAGTTGTCTACGGAGTTGTTTAGCTTGATGGATAAAGCTGCTCCTTTTCAGTCGCCCCATTGCTAGATTTTGGAATCTTTCCTTCATTGGATGACTTGGCATCGAGGCCAGCACCGTGAAGTGGTGATGGGGCTTAGTTCAGCCATCAGGGGCTGGAAACTAAGACTGGTCGGGCAGTCCCACTCGAGCAGGGCCATAGTCCTGCCCAAGTAAGCAGAGTGCTGAAGACGGAGGCATCCAGCCAAAAGGCGCACAGATAATCAGGATGCCACGCACAAAACACAATATCGCAGCTAAGATGTACGCTATAACACAATTAACTTCGTTCTCCGAACTACATAAAGCTGATCAGGAGTCTGAGAACGAACGCAGAAGAACAAGAGCGAAATTGGATCATGTCCGCGGATGAAAGAAGAGCACCATTACCATAAGAGTACCACCAATGCAACAGAAAACCTTAGTAGATGACATGCCGTTATATTGAGACTCTCTTATGGAAGCTTTGTAGCATGTCATCTATACAATTATAGACCCTCTCTAAGTAGGTCTCTTTAAATAGTCACTGCACTAAGCCGAAAGCTGAAATCTCTTTGGTATGAAAGAAAGCTCAGAAAAACCATCCCACTTCACACAGGAAGCAAGAAATTTGGTTTGAAATGTGGTGTCGCTAGAAAGGAGCAGTTTTCGTGGGCAAGAAAGAATGATGGTCAATCAACTGCGTACTGTGACCATCAGCCAGCGTGTAATGGCGGCTACACTCATGGAGAGATCTGAGCATCTATGGACTTGTCCGGAGTGCAGTGATGATGATCCAACGACTAACTAGCTATAGGAAGCAAGAGTTCTCACGATTCCTGGGGATCTCAAAAACACAAACCATAATGTTACTTAAAAAAATTATAATAATAATAAAATATTGTGATACAGACAAGGTAATAATGAAACATGAAGATCACAAAACACAGATTTATTACACAGACATGTTTTGATCAAAATTATTCCTTGATGACCCATATATATATTTAAGCTTACATATGGGACTGCTGACCATCATGTAATAATGAACATGCGCACGCACGTGTGTGTGTGTGTGTGTGTGTGTATGTGTGTATGTGTGTATGTATATATGAGAATAGGGGGAACTTCGTGGAAAGATAAGAAAACGAACAAAAAAACTTTTAATACTTTGTATGAAAAAAATAACTATTAAAGAAATAAAGATAAAATAAATAATGTAGTTTGAACATATTAAAAGACATGACACCTTATTGTAGACCTTACTGGATTGAGGGGAGGCGAGCCAGGGTATGCAGAAATACAAGTGGGAGAGAAATATGACGAGATGGACAGGTTACAGTCTGGCAGAGTGCATAACCAAGGCAAAAGAAAGGGGATGTTGGAGGTCCGTTGCAGCCAACTTTCGTCGCGAAGATGGCACATCATGATGAAGAACGATGACTGACATGCACATAGGTGCCCAGTCTCTCCCAGCAAATGTCGAAGGGTATGCATGTTAATTGTTCCTGTGTTTCGCTGGGTAAGTACGCTCCCCATTTTACCCTGTGTGGTTCCAGCGGTACTATCTATGTTTCTTCAACGCAGAATGAGGTGCAAAGGGCAGAAACCAGAGCTCATTTTTCAGAATACTCTGGGAGTATGTTAGAATCACCATTACCAACGCATATCAATCAAAGAGTAAAGAAATATGCAAGAAAAGTGATTTTGATTTTATGGGACGTCAAATGTGTCATAATGAAAAGTTACCTGCCTCAATGCAAGACGACTAAAGGCCAGTGGTACGTTGATCTCCATACCAAACGTACCAAACTTAATAAGACTGACCAGAAAACGAGGGATAACTCGCACTCAAATTATGCTCTTGCTTCAAAACAATGCACCTTCCCATAAAGCATGGCTTGCGTTGCAAACAGTCAACGATTTGAATATTTAAATTATTCCATACCCATCATATTCTCCAGATTTGGCTCTATATGTCTTTTTCCTTTTAGAAAACCTTACCGGTGAAAGAAAATAATTTTGATAGTTAAGATGTCGTACTGGCTTGTCTTCTTCTTCTTCTCGTTCGGAGTTTGACATGTCTACACAGCAAGTCCTGTTTTCTTAATAAATGCTGCTGTATTTGAAAGATCCTCAGTGCTCCAATACATTTTTCTGTGGATATCCATCTCTGTAGGCCAGTGTTCTTCCTTTAACTGGTTTAGTGTATTGCAGTCTTGCAGGATATGTTCAGCTGTCTGTGCTGCCTGCACACAAAGGCACAGTGATGATGGGATCAATCTTAGTCTATTTAAGTGGCTGTTTAATCTGCTGTGTCCTGTTCTGAGGCAGAAGATAATAACCTGCTCTGCTCTGTTGAGATAGTGGTAATTGTCTTTTGGGTGGTCGACTTTCCTGATGGCTTTGATGAGGGTCTTCTTTTCTTGGTAGGTGATTTCTTGGTCTTTTTGTTCATGTGTTGTTCCATCCTTTGCCAGTGTTTGCCATGCCTGGAGAAGAAGCCGCAGATGCCGGGTTAAGCTACAGAAATGAACTTTGGTTGGAAATATGTGCTTCCATGGACAGAGTGAATCAGGAGAGTTCAACAAGAATTGCACAAATGCATGAGGTTGCTGACAAGTTTGGCTTTCTTTCTCCAAAGCAACTATTAGACGATCGAGTCGACATTGATCTTCATAACGCTCCTTTATGATGACATCGACAACGATGAATTTTTACTAGAGAGAAAGTGACTAATGAATTTTGTCGCAGCACCTTCGGTCTTGAACTTAAAGGACCAAGGGCCTCTGGAATTACTTGTCTTTATTCACAAACATCAGCTTTCCCATTCAGTGCCCAATATTGTCTTTTACTGTGTATGTTCCTAACTCTAGGAGTTAGTATAGCTACACGTGAAAGAAGTTTCTCCAAACTCAAATTAATCAAAAACTATCGCAGGTCAACTATGAACAACTTGAGATTAAGCAACCTTGCAATTATATCAATCGAACATGAGCTGGTCAATGATGTGAGCTTCGACACAGTCATTAATAACTTCTCTAGTCAAAAAGCTCGCAAAGTGAATTTGTAATTTTAAATTTACATTTTAAAATTTATTTCTATCTTTGTTAAATGTGGATAAAATCGATAATATTAATAAACTTGTAAAAGTTTACTCGGAATTTTTAAAATCAATTTCACGCAGGTGGGGGGGGGGGGGGTCAAAATATTCATCGCACCGGGCTGCAATTACCCTATGCACGCCGCTGTCCAGAGGTGAGAGAAGGAAAAGTAACTGTTTTGGAAAGTCACGAAGATCACACAATCAACATCTGACCGGGACTCTGAGTCTACATACACTGGGATGTCTGCTGGAGCGGAGGGCGGAGCACTTATGGGAATGTCCCGCCTGCTGTGAAGCCAATTTCTAATCAAGAAACAAGAACTAAAATCGACTGGTTCGCAGAAATGCATAGACTTGTACATCCCTTGTGACATGAAAAAGATTTGTCAGTGATTGTGAAAGACTGGACGAAAATAAATTTGCCGCCCTCCCGATGATGCCGCCCGGGGCGGTCCGCACCTCCGCCCCCGCCTCGCTACGTCACTGCTACAAGCACATATCTACATATCAAATACAGATTTTTTTCAACTTGACCAATGTCCATGTCAAAAGGATTCCAAGATTCCATAACACATTCTGCAGACAAGTATACTTTTGGCGACTTGAGGACTAAAATCTGGCCACTGGAGACAGATCTCGAAGTGGAGCTATGAAACTGTAAGGACCTCCTGCTTACGACTGAATTCATGGATACAGATCTCCTGCTGACGACTGAATTCACGGAGACAGACCTCCTGCCTATATTGACTTCTAAGCATAGAAAACTGATCGCAAAAGAAGACGAAGGCAAGTGTTGAGAAAAGAAGTACGCAGACGTAATTCAAGATGTCCATATTGTCCATTGTCATATGTCATGACACCTGTGTTTACGAATCTAGTCCGATAGCCCTTTCTGTATCCTAAGTCCAGCGTGACCAGAATACGATATCCACGTAAAACCTATGCAGGTGTGACACCAGAACATACTCAATCTGCAGGTGTGACACCAGAACATACTCAATTTGCAGGTGTGACACCAGAATATACTCAATCTGCAGGTGTGACACCAGACCATACTCAATCTACTTCATGTTTTTTCATCATCATTATCAAGTGCCGTCACTACATCTGACGATGTTTGGCACGGATATCAAACATCCTCTGGATTGTGTAGTGCACACCGACAAACTATGCCCTCTCCATATCTTGATTTTCCCTCCAACTTGTATATCTGCCTACATCTCAATTTCTCTCTCCGATTTACCAGTAGGTAAAGTTGGAAGTTGGAAGAATATCCTATTTGAAATACAGCGATTAGCGCATCACTTTCTTTTAATCTATATTGATTTTTTTAATCAAATAGTGATTTTCAAGGTAACAGTTAGGTTCAGTAGGTTGCTATTGTTTCTGAACGGTACCATTCACATCTGTCTATCCCGGAAATTGAACATGGAACTCGCATTTGTCTCGAAGGGTCCCGAAAGGGGAGCAAAGAATAGTAATACTTTTTACCCTCCATACATGTCGTAAGAGAAGACGATGGTGGTTATTCGGTTATCTGTCTCATCCCAAATAGACTTAAAGTGACTCAGAAGCCATGCTGAAGTCGCATGTGTCATGCCGAAAGGTTCATATATCGCAGCAAGATATCAAATATGACACAAATCATCTCGTTCTCAGCATTAAACATACACATAGTCTGCTGAAGTTTGTGAATGAAGTCAGAAGAAAGAAGAAGAAACAGAGGGCGAAGAACTTCGTTCCTTGCCCGGCTGCGATTAGATATGTACTTCCCCCACACTCATTCATTCATTCATTTTCCTTTAACGCTGAAGTTAGTGCATAGGGCAGAGGTCAAATCTCTCCAATTCTGTCTGTTCAAAACTTTTCTGTGCAGTTCTTGAATAGTGTGTATATTGATTGTTTGACTTTCTCTAAGTATTGTTCTTCTTAGTGTTCCCCACACAACGCGACACATATATGCAAGTTCTTCAAAAAAGGTATCATACAGTTCTTTATTGTTTCAAACACTTCGTTGAAGACGGATGTGTCGGGTCATTGGCGCAAATAAAAGGGCGACACAACGCATTTCTATTCTCAAGACTATATCCTGCTGGAAATCTAGTACGGCCATTGTCCTGCTGCAAGAGAGATCCAATGGGAGTTTGAGAATGAACTTTGAAGAAGAAGAAGAAATTTCAAATACTTAGTATATAGTGGTGGCGAAATTACCAGATCTGCGACCTCCACCCTTTTTGCTGGTTATAAAGCTCTGATATAACCAAATTAGAGTAAAATCCGCGGTTGAAAGTAGCGTACCTCATCATAAGAATATATTTGACTTAACCAGAAAGGAAAATGTATTTGTATATCTTTAACAGCTCACTTTTCATAGTCAGTGTTGTTTGGTTGCTAGAACTTCTTTGTTGTTATTGTTCTCCCACAATGAAACTATTGCTAGTATTCTGTATATTCAAAAAATCTAAAGAAATTAAATCTGTCTTGTTTGTTTATGTTTCATGTTTCTGAACAATACTGTAGAATTTGATTTAGTCTTTTAGAATTCTCATATTTATTTTTGATCAATTTGAATCTTGGATGTGTCCCCAAACAAACGTGTCTAAATGCGTAGAGGACTTTGTTGTATTTTAGTTACTAATTTTTAATCAATAAACCCGTAACCCTTTAGGGTCGTAGAGGTACCACATTGGATGCTTCAGTACACAGAGTCCTCCAGCTAATTCTATCCTCAGTGATGCGGATGAGTGTGGAAAAATCTTGTCCTGTCCGTTCCTTGATGTTGTCTGATCAAGCCTTTATTGTTCCTCCTCTGCTTCTTTCCCCTTCGACAGTTCCCTGCAGTATTGTTTTTGACAAGGAACCATGCCTGCATACGTGTCCAAACCATGCTAGTTTTCGTCGTTTCACTATTGAAAGCAATGGTTCCTGAACACATGCACACATCTCTACTTTATTTCTTACGAACACATTTCTTACTGGATTTGTCCTGTGTCAGTTTGCTGGGGTGAATTACCATGCCGATTTCTAAGTGTAGCACTCAGAGCACGTTAACTCCGTAGCTTCAAGCGACCTAGGGATCTTCGAAATAGAACCTCTTCATAAACAAAATGGTGGTAGCCGGGTTGGAACCCGTGACCACTTTAACCAAAGCACAATTCCTCAATATTTTCTGTATGTCATTGACAGTACTTTTAGCCATTTATACTCTCATTTTAATTCTGTTTCTCACCTGCTATAATTTTTCTTCATTTTCTTCTATTCTCATACTCCTGCTGGTACACACTATGTAGTCCAGAGAACGGAATCCGTTGTGTTATGGTTTACACCTTGGCTGTGATATCTGCACCTGACGTATCCGACTTCAGTACGACTTTTGAATTCGTTTGAGGCATGGATTCTCTCTCTCTCTCTCTCTCTATTTGTTGTTTACTTTAGAGAACGTTTCCCTCACTGCCATTCTGTAAGTCTCTCAGTTCTATGCAATCTGCTTAGCTTCTTCCAATGTCATGTTCAGAAGGTCTTCGATATCATGTGTCCATCGTAGTCTTGGTCTGTCTATTGTTCTCTTTTTCGGAACCTTTCCATCCATGATTAATCTTTGTAAACCATTTTAGTTCTTTATATGTCTGAAATATGTTAGTTACCTTGGTTTTTAGGGGGGGGGGGTAGTTTTGAGGAGACAGTATTCTTCTTAATGAAATCACCATGGATTAGGCACTCGTAATCTACTCTCTATCTATGCCTGAACTCCAGTAAAGACTTGTGTACAGACAGTACATGTGACCTGGAAGTCTAATTTCCCATTGTTTTTGTGCATTTCGTTTGTCAGCCTTGATTTGTTACTTGGCATGCTACTCCAAGTATATAAATAGTAAAAAACTAAAAGGACGACAATAATCCCAAACGTCACGAATGAAGTCTTGTGTACTTTCTGTACAGAGGTCTTTACTGCCCACGGTCTCGCTCCATCCCCAAATACGAGTACTTCTAAGACGTACTTCTAAGACGTCCCATGCATGGCAGGTTGCAGAAATGCTACTGTTGTTTGCTCCCTACTCAGTCCCGGCAACACACAGATACCGCCTTCATTTATGATTGAGATAGAAGAAACTACAAGCTAAGTGTTACCGGGGCATGAAAGTGGAGCACAGAATAGCAACATAATTTAACTTCAATGCATGTCATAAGAGATGACTAAGAAGATTATGTGACGGAGTTGGCTGTCCAACGACATATAGGCTTAAAGTGACAAATAAGCCATGCTGAAGTCGGATATTCCGACCTAAATACGAGCATAAATCACAGCTGATATGTAAACTATGACACGCCCATGTCATTCAGCGACGACGTTCTGTGAATGTGAGAACATATACAAAAGAAGAAAAAGAAACCGATTACATTTTGTTGTTATATTATGTTTTTGTCCCCATTACATTACTATGTTTATCATTTACTTTTTTCTGTATATTTATATTATTGTTATGTTTATTATTTTCTTTGTGCTGTATCCCCATATTGTTACTATGTTTATCATTTACTTTTTTCTGTATATTTATATTATTGTTATGTTTATTATTTTCTTTGTGCTGTATCCCCATATTGTTACTATGTTTATCATTTACTTCACTTATGGCTGTTGTTTTTCGTTCGTCCTTAAACTCTCACCAGATCTCTCGTATAGCAGAAACAAAATTTGAAACATTATTTCCAGCAGAATATATTCCAGAGTACGGAAATCATATGTGGCGTTTTATTTGCGCCAAAAGTCGGACACATCCGACCTCGTCGTTTTTTCTGTGTTGATTGAGTTATTCCTAAAGCCTGTACACGATATAACTTTCGGTCTAATAACAAAACAGGAAAATGATCAGTAGTTAACGGTGGGGCACCACTGTTACGACAGCGGAGATTTACCAGAACCTGTGGAGCAGTCCTTTCCAGTGTTGAGGTGTTCAACATTGGCGCGCGAATTTTCTAATGGGCACCCTCGGTAGCACGAGCCGGCGCGAGAATATAGTGCGAGTGAAGCCACGAGAGAGGAATCGAGGTGAAATATTGTAAAAACACAATGTTGTCTCCACACTGTTGATACAGCACACTTCGGTTTAATTGTGTTTAAAAGGACGGGATTTCTAGCCGCATCATTCTCTCTACAGTAAATCAGTGACACCGCGAGTTCTACCTCAACATTTATATAAGCTTGGATATTGCCCAGAATTTCTAGTATGTCAATGTTTTCCATCAAAATTCAATATTAAATGGATAATTTTTTTCCGATGGATAACCTATTGCTCAACTAACATAACAACTGGAAGCGTGCACTAGTTAAACACACACTGTTCTGTCTTATTAGTATTAGTGGGTATCTTTATTCTTATCACTCTAACTTATTATGTCTCTAAACATTAAATATCACTATAGTGTATTCCTTTAATAACAAATTTAGCAATATTGAACCAGAATCTCCAATTTTATTTATACTTTATTGTTGCATTGTGGTGTAGGGCCTTATGCCGCCAATTTCGGTTAGGCCTTTTACGTACATATTTTGTTGGTTTAGACCAAATTTCTGTAATGGGATTTAATTGTATGTATGAATAAGCATATTTTACTTAATAGAATATGGTGTTATATTTGTTAGCAGTTAAATTAGCAGACGAAATTCAAATGTGTCGGGTCATTGTTTAGAAATTCTTCTTCTTCTGCGTTCGTTCTCAAACTCCTGCAGATTACTAGGATGTAGTCCGGGGAACGGAATGCCTTGTGTCATGGTTTACAGCATTGCTGCGATAGCTGCGCCTTTCGGCCTGACACATCCGACTTCAGCATGATTGTTTAGAAATGAAATGGCAACACAAGCGATAATTCACATAGTCATCAGGAAAATACACTTGTTAACAAGTTGTCATGACCTTCAACCTCTCCAATACAAAACAACTGACTGCGCAACTGAGGGCAACATCCATCACTGCGCAACTGAGGTCAATTTTTTCATCAATCGAATTAAATAATGCATCCCGTAATATACATGCTACATCAGACAATAAATACCATAACACACAGTAAACTAGACAATAAATACCCTATCACACATGGTACATTAGATAATAAATACCATAAAATCAACACTAGAGAATAAATACCATAAAATATGGTAAACTAGGTAATAAAGACCATATGACACATAGTACACTAGAGAATAAATACCATAACACACATGCTAGACTAGAAAATAAATACATAACATACATTCTACACTAGAAAATAAATACCATATACCACACATGCTACGCTAGACATTAAATACCATGTAACACACATGCTACACTAGACATTAAATACCATATAACACACATGCTACGCTAGACATTAAATACCATATAACACACATGCTACACTAGACATTAAATACCATATAACACACATGCTACACTAGACATTAAATACCATATAACACACATGCTACACTAGACATTAAATACCATATAACACACATGCTACACTAGACATTAAATACCATATAACACATATGCTACGCTTTATGAAAAATCAAACGATTGAAGCAAACTGACAATTATTCTACAATATTCAACTTTTACTCCCTGTGGAGCATAGATTCTTAATAAACTACTTTAATCTTTTCAGTTACTGGTTTTCAATTCTTTCCGTGGCTTACCCATCCATTGAGTAGGTTTAGCTATTTCCTTTTGGTATGTCTTAGTCTTATTTTTTTAATCTTGTCCTGTTGTTTCTAAAACATTGCATGTCTGGCAATGTTTTCTGTTGACCTTCTGAACGTATTTCGTATCCATTTCCAGCACTTTCTCGAGTTCTACCAATTCACATCACTGTTTCTTTAGTTCTACCAATTCACATCACTGTTTCTTTAGTTCTACCCATTCACATCACTGTTTCTTTAGTTCTATCCATCTCCATCACTGTTTCTTTAGTTCTACCCATCTCCATCACTGTTTCTTTAGTTCTATCCATCCCCATCACTGTTTTTTTAGTTCCATCCATCTCCATCACTGTTTCTTTAGTTCTACCCATCTCCATCACTGTTTCTTTAGTTCTATCCATCTCCATCACTGTTTTTTAAGTTCTATCCATCTCCATCACTGTTTCTTTAATTCTACCTATCTCCATCACTGTTTCTTTAGTTCTACAAATTCACATCACTGTTTCTTTAGTTCTACCAATTAACATCACTGTTTCTTTAGCTCTACGAATTCACATCACTGTTTCTTTAGTTCTACCAATTCACATCACTATTTCTTTAGTTCTATCCATTCAGATCACTGTTTCTTTAGTTCTATCCATTCACATCACTGTTTCTTTAGTTCTACCCATCTCCATCACTGTTTCATTAGCTATAGCCACTTAACTGTATTTACTGACGCACGACATGTCACACGATTTCTCCTGCTTCTTCTTCTTCTTCTTTCTCTAGTCTTAGTAAGACTGATATAAATTTCATCAATAATTTGTACTTTGGTCACCAGCCCTGAGATAAAGATCTTGCCCATCATAACTGTTTCATGAGGCCATATTTGTTTCATCTTTTGGTGTGGTAGAGGGGCTTGTTGTTGTTTTATGTATATTAGCAACAGGAACACGTAAGGGTTATCCATAAACTACGGTAACAATTGTTTGTCAACATATGACCCTCCTCTCATCCCTAAAAATTATTGCTGTCAATAACTGTAAAGAATTAAAGGACTGCTGAATTATATTGTGTTTAAAAATCAACATAAGATTTTTAACAGACGTATGGAAAAAAACTATCTACATTTTTGTCTTCAGATTCTTGGACTTTAAGAAAAAAATCAACCATATTGTTTACGTCTGCCGAGGACGGATGTGCCGTCCATTGGCGCAAATAATGCGGCGACACAACGACACAACGCATTTCCATTCTTTGTACTACATCCTGCTGGAAATCTAGTAGGACCATTGTTCTGCTACAAGAGAGATCCTGCGGGAGTTTAAGAATAAACGCTGAAGAAGAAGAAGAAGTAGAGTTTACGTCAACATAAGTTAGCCGCCCCCTCTCATTGTCACAGATGCCTAACTATTTTTATACACTTCACCCCACCTCCCTAATTATTTACATAAATTTACTGATATTCGTATACCGATGTCGCTGACTTCAAATCTCCAGTACATGTGTTGTTTGAGTCTGTTGTGTCCTGTTCTCTATCTAAAAATGATTGTTTATTAATTTCTTCCAAGCTTCTGGGTGGCATCGTCTCGATCACTGCATTGGTGAGTTGAGTGGTACCTGTCTAATGTAAATGATTGAACAAGTTTGATTAACGGTGCTTAAATTAGACTCAAACATCGTGAATAATTTCACTTATTCGGCAAAACAAATCAATTTTAAAAGACTGCTAGACAAAACATAAATTAAATTTACCCGGTACCACAATTTGACGATTTGTTAGGCCTATAATAACGATATTGTATTCTTCATTAGAACCCACAATTATGGCACACGAGACATTCCTTCCCATAAGTGCTCAGCTTTCCTTACCAGTGGCCATCCAAGAGTATGCATACTCAAAGTCGCAGTTAGATGTTGATTATGTTATTGTGCATTTTTCCAGAACAAAAACACACTTTCTCCCCTCAATTTTGGTCAGCCCCGTTTCTGTCATTATGTGTTCGTTCACGTGTCGTATCCTTCACTCTTAAGTAAATGACTGCCTTTAATAGGTCGGCCCTATATGTACTGTGTCAATAACTGTGCCATCAATCACAACATTTCACACCAATGAGTCTGCTATTTCGCTGCATCTGAATCCTGTATGACCATGGCAGTATGCCCACCGAACACAAGAGTTGTTCAGTTTTTGTTAGCAATAAGAACCTCAATGATCAATTACAATATATAATATATTGATTGCATATTGGACATCTCCACGTAGCTAAGTGGATAAGCAGCTCGCATTGTGCTAAAGACGTTGTGGGCTTGAATCTGTCTCGCGACGTTTTGTTTAGAAAGGACATTTTTAGAGATCTCTGTGGAGTATCCCGTGAAGCTACGGAGTACATGTTGGGAAACTCAGGTACAATGAAGTCAATCATCTACGCTCTTTGAGCCCTATTGAGTTTGCTAAAGATCTATCAGAGTATGGAATTTTGGTGTCCCATATGATGTTCGTCCGTCGTGATCGACGATGACCAATAACTCAACCATAATAATAATAACAATAAATAATTAAATAATAAAGTAATAGTGCGTTTTTAAATGACTAGCAAGTCCAATGCGCGCACAAAATGTTCTTTTACAGAATTGACAACAATAGAAGGTATCTGTGTGAGGTTGAGATGTTTTTTTCTTTTCTACGTGTCCGCTTCTGTCTTGCAGTTTCTTGTCTGAATTCTTCCGCCGCAAGTGCTCCCGTTCTAATGCTGTAACGCCATGCTGTTTTATCCTGAGCGAGGCTCTCCCAAGCGCCTACGCCAATGTTAAGATGTTTCAAGGATGACTTGAGCGTGTCTTTGAATCGCTTTTTCTGTCCACCAGCTTTTCGAAGTCCTGCCTTGAGTTCTCCATAATATATTTGTTTTGGCAAACGCAAGTTCTCCATACGCACAAGATGGCATGCCCAGCGTGCCTGCGCCTTTATAAGTATTGTGTGGATGCTTATTGAGGTTGATTTTTCCAAGACCTCGTAGTCTGGTACTTTGTCCCACCAATGGATGTTTAGTAATTTACGTAGGCAGGTAAGATGGAAATGATTTAACTTTCTTGCATGTCTAGCATACACTGTCCAGGTTTCGCAGGCGTATAGTAAGGTTGGTATAACAGCAGCATGATATACTTGTAGTTTGGTGGTCATATATATATATATATATATATATATATATATATATATATATATATATATATATATATATATATATATATATATATATATATATATATATATATATATATATATATGGTTAGAATCACGTCGCAAGCAATCTTTCACAAAGCAATGGCAAACTACTGACGAATATACTGGTATATATATTCCAGTATATAACTACAATCAAAATGTCAGGTTGATTCTCCGTTACAAAAATGACATACTACCAATGTGTGTATATGTATATATATTTAATATCCCATACACGACTTAGCCACCAACCAATCATTTTTTGGTTGTAGTAATTTTATAAACAATACAAATACGATCTATATAAATAACCAAATGGTCGGAGGGTATCCGACAAAGTAGAGGGTGCCGCAGTAACCGAATGAACAAATAAAATACTATCTGTAGCTGAAGAGTCCGGATGCGGAAAAATTTGCCTATGGCAGGGATCGAACTCGTTACCTTGACTGTCACAAACGCGTTCTGTACCACTCCGCTACAGAGCCGGATTTAAATATATATACTGTTTAAAAAAAAGGAATGCAACATTATTGTAATGCTAATGGACAAGTTTCAAACGTGTACTAACATTTTGTTTTATGGAATTGATGTTTCAATTTTGACACGAAGAACATTTTCGAGTTTAACAACATATGTTCAATAAATGTGATTTGACTTTTATTCTTTTTGCGACTGAGACCTCAGGTTTAGTAAGGTGTATTGCCTCCTCTGGCCTCTATCAGAGAACGACATGTCCGTGACTTGGATCCAGTTGGATCTGTTGTTGTGGTGGGTGCCCGCATTTCCCGGAGTGCAAGAGAAACTGTAGCAGATTGACTGGAGTCACGTCTCGCAGGCGGAGTCGTCTGTCGAGTTCATCCCATACGTGTTCTATGGTGTTCATATCTCGTGACATGACTGACCTCGCAATGGTCTGGTCGTTGTTGTCAGCGAGGAACTTTGTGGTGAGTTGTGCCATATGAGGTCGAAATTTATCCTGTTGTCAAATCGACTGTTGTGCAGCCAAAATTGGAAAGACCAGATCACTTCTTCCTATGAAGTTGATCGCTCCCCACATCAGCACACCTTCACAACCTTGTGGGGGAACCTTACCAACGCTGTTCTGGACATATCGATCACGATATCTCCAGTAAACTCTTCTCCGTCTATCGTGTCACTGGAGCACAAAAAAATGATTAATCACTAAACCAAACCCGTCTCCTGTTATTCCCCACGTTCCATTGACGATGCTGACTCTCCCACTGCAGTCGGTTCTGCCGATGCCGGGCCATAAAAAGAATACCTCTGTAGGGTATTCTAGCCCAAAGATATTTTATAGACATTCAATAATATGGTCAGTTCGTTTTGTGTTCATTAAGTTTCACGGGATTCTCATGAACCTGTCACAAGTTATTGACCAAAATGGTGTTTTTACCTTGACCTGGTTCATGACCTCACGTATCATGAAGTGAGTACAATTCAGGTAACTACGAGAAGTTAATGACCAGGTGGACAAAGTTGAATGATGTCCAATCAGCGATTATGTTTCATAAAAGTAACTAAAGAAGTGTTTCTTTTTTTAACAATATATATATATATATATATATATATACGCTATGTTTGACTTCAGTTGCAAATTCATGATAGCTGATCTGATGCAAAGAATCCCCAGACAATGATTTATCCTTTACAGAATGTTGTTAATGCCTCCACTCTATAAGACTCTCGGATCTGTAGAAGTTGTTCAGCATCCTCCGGTGTTATGTTCAGATTTTCGATATATTTTGTCAAACTTATTGTTGTTCTGCCCCTTGTTCTCATCCCTGGAACTTTCCCCTACAACTTTATAAACCATTGTGCTATTTTATATGTTCAAAATATGTTATCCTGTGTTTTTAATAGTTCTGAGCAGTCAGTCTTCTTCTATGTTCATAACCTTCCAAACAATCTAATGATAGTTCTAAAGATGTTAGAAGAAAGTTAATAGCTACACAGTGATCCACATAGTTTTCTCACACACATGCCGATGGTGTTGTGAGAAAATCCACGAACTCATAGGACTCAGCCACAGACTGATATACCTGAACCAGCATTATAATAATCTCAGCTGGGTCAAAATGATTATCATTAACTACGAGCTTACAAAAATAATATAGTGGTGATGTGTCCTGGAACACTTTCATTACTGCGTGTTTTGGAATGCAGGGAGGCTTTTTGACTGTGGAAATAAAGGCCACTTTGCTATAGCTGTCGTCGCGACATGTCAAGGTTGAATTTTTTATTTCACCTCCGAACGACAAAAATCTTTATCCCAACCGTGAATTTAACCCAGGACCTCAGGTTTCTGAGACCGCGCTCTAGCCATACGGCCACGCGCTCGAAGGAATCAGGGATCACCATAAATGTAGGCCTGCAATTATGAAGAAGGCATCTGAGGATGTTTCAGATGTATTCCCCTCCTTCTGTGTTAATTCTGAATTCTTTATTTTTGTGACTGAGTGGTCGGTTGTGTCTTGGTCTGGAAAGTAGTATTCTAATATGTTCTAGTCTCTTTTAGTAATTTGATGTCATATTGTCGAGTGGTTGTGTCTATAAATTACGCCAACAATTTGGAGTGTCTGAAAAAGGGTTGACAGTTGTTGACAAGGTGGGGGAGGGGATTGTTAACAAACATTTTAGAAGGGAGAGGGAGGGGAGTAAAACAAATAAGTTAAAATAAAACTGTGGACGTAATGTGTGGACGGTCACAGGGTGGAGAACGTAGCGGAGAGGTCAGAACGTTAGTCTTACATCATTCATTTTAGGGTTTGACTCTCGGTAACGACTGTCTTATTTGTCTGTCGGAGGAAAACTAAAATTAAAAACCCATTCTTGTAAGACGTATGGCTATTATCACAGATCTACAAGTACCTCCATGCACTTCATATCCGAAAAATACGCAGTTCTAAATTAAATGGTGATTGCTCACTGGTAAAATTTTTACGTAAAAAAATCCTTACAGAAAGATGGCCATCTACGGCATTTAATCTTCCAAGATTTATATAATGTTTCACAAATGTATTTTTTTTCCTCAAATAAATACTATTTATGAATGTTCAGAACAAAATTAATTTTCCGTGCATTTAATTCAACAAGTTATAAATTCATTGTTATTCAGCATTTTCTTTCTCGCAATGCAGACATTTAAAATATTGACTTTTCAGAAAACCTCATTAATATCCAGTCCATATTTTCTAAAGTCATTCTTCAAATTTTAATTAACATTGCGAAATACAGACCATCATTTTGTCATCTCCGTTTGTTTCGTGTGAGATTTCGATAACACTACAGAGCCCAGGGCCATTATCTCGGCGTTTCCTGTTTGCGCGGATTAGTTCTTGGAGTGCTTGTGTTTCATCAATTCTTCTTCTACAAGCATCATAATGTGCCGCGAGATTCATGCTTGGATTTTATTTACAATCTCGCTTGTAGAAGGTAAGTCCAATTTTATTTTTATTACAGTAAGTTATTTCTTGTTGATTCTGTTAACCACAAGTTATTTTTATTTGATATTTTGATTTCAATGTGAATTCAGCATTTTATATTGGTCCTCTTATATTACATCATTTTCAACATGGTGCTAGATGGTTAAATCATTTATTGCCAAATTGTTGATTTAAAAAAATGCCAAAATATGGGTACATTTCAAAATTGTATATAAATATACTTAAAAACATTCTAATTTTTCAAGAGTTCTACCTTGCTATATAAACTTGTATTACCACCCGCCAATTATCCATAAACGTTCATTTCACGATGACACATATATGTCATTGCTAACTTAAATTTTGGGTACAGTAGAAGTAGACGCCACCACATGTTTAATTATTTCCTTTGTATGTTTTTGTAAATTTCAGGTTCATCATCTAATAATTGGAAAAAAATTTATTTATTTAGATTGGGGTTTGGGTTAGTTATATAAAATACAAGTATCCTAACCCAAACCCTACAATAAATTTATTTTAATTATTAAGTGATGAACATGAACTTTACAAACGTAAACAAGGGAAAAATCTCGACTATGTGGTGACATCTACTTGTACTGTACCAGTTTTAGTATTTTTAATGTTATTTTGAGTCTTACTTTTTCTAGAAATGAAAGGAATGTGGTTACTTAAATGTTTTGTATATAGTAAAGTTATATATGTTACTTTTCATTATGTAGTAACTAATTTTTCAGAAATGAAAGCAATGAGGATACTTCAATGTTTTGTTGTGCATAGGTTGGTTGCTGATCCAGCGGTCCATGGGCGCATGCCCTTTGACCTAATGCCATTGTGTGATATATGCACGTGTTTGTAACCAGTTGTTTTGTTCCATATAATGTGTTCCATTTATCTGGCCCTTGTTGTGCATAGTAAAATTATTCATCTTTCATTACATCATTCATTATGTATTAACGAACTGTTCAATTACATTATTATTATCCCAACTATTATCTAGTGCGTTTTCTAAGCACAAAAATGTATGTTCCTATAGTAAGCTGCATCATTTATTGCTATCGTAAAGAAGCTTCCGTTTAGATATCGTGAGAAACGTTGTATCAAAATACTTTAAACGCCCAAAACGGATGTAACGGACCATTGGCGTAAATAAAAACGGAGACACAACGTATTTCCATTTTCTGGACTACGTCCTGCTGGAAATCTAGTTGGACCATTGTCCTGCTACAAGAAAGATCCAGTAGGAGTTTGAGAATGAACACTAAAGAAGAAGAAAATACATATCGGTACACTCTTCATTCTGCATTAGTTAGTATAAACATAAGAACCTACCATACCAAAAGGGTTCAGAAGACGTAGATGACTGAGATCACTGTACTCGGTTTCCCATATGTACACCGTCACTTTCAACGAAGCAGCACACTGCCTGCCGAGAGTACCGCTCATAACACATAATTCGCATGGATCTCCGAAACAATCCACCTTCTGCATAAGACGACACGCGTCGAATTCGAACCCATGACTTCTTGATCACTAGGGAGATCCCCTACCTTAAAATTTGCAGCCACACATTAAAACAAATGTGGAAAAGTACATATGTTCTGAAAACATGGGGGATGTCAATAAAATAGGCCCTACATGAACAAACTGTTAAGAATTCAAGGGATACCCCCACCTTTTCCGAACTTAATTATAACCCCAATCCCGTTCTCCTACACAATTTTTTATCAGAGAAATAAAATAATACCAAATTGTTTCTGAATTTCATTTAAATATTTTGAATTTTTCAAAAAATTTAATTGTTGTATGAAAACAATTTTGCTATCTCTAACTTTTCTCAGGTACAGTCGCATTGTTCACATATTCATACACCGCTCCCGCTAGGTAATGACGTCATTATTGACAAAGAATTGGATATGAAACGAGTGACTCTGTTACAACGGAATAAGCATGGGATGAGTGACTCCGTCAAAAAGAAATAAACATGAAATTAGTGACTCCGTTACAAAGAAATAAACATGAAATGAGTGACTCCGTTACAAAGAAATAAACATGAAATGAGTGACTCCGTTACAAAGGAATAGGCATGAGATGATTGATTCCTCCAAAAAGAAATAGCGAAAAATTAATTACGCAGTTACAAATGAACAAGCATGAGATGTGTGACTCCTTCACAATGAAATAAGCATGAAACGAGTCATTCCACCACAAAGAAATATTCAAGATATAGTGACGCTTCCACATAGGATGAGGCATGAAATTAATGACTCCATCACAAAGAAATAAATAGAACTGAGATAGTAATAGGAGATAAACTTAGAACTAATAGAAATTTTGCTTAGAGCATAAGAGAAAAATTAAGCTCAGAGACAATTAGAAGTAATAGACTAGAAAAAGAATGATTGGGCTATTATCTGATTCGCGTTTGTAGCTGACAAACTGTCACTAATTGTTTTTTGTGAGATCGTTCTATAAAATTAAAATTGATTAAACAAGATATTTAATCAGTAATTACTCCGGCTCAATGATCTAAGTAAGTTGCAAGAGTAATTGCGGCTCTATGCGCTAAAGTAATCTTTGATGAAATACAGACAAGATTTATTGCAGACAAAGATAAGAATTGGTGTTTTTAACCATCCGTGTGGAGTCAGAACAAGAAGTGATGAGAAGGAGATGAAAAGTAATACTGTGTCATATATACTTTAAGTGGATGCTAAGGATAGTTTACTGTGGATTTCGCTGTAAAACTCGAAAATCACAGCAACGCAAAAATGCCAGTACGGTATTTGATTGGTCTTGAAGAAATGCGAATATATTGCAACTGAGATGTAATCCATGATAAAACATAATTTGTTATCATGTGTACGAACTTGTTAGGTAGCAGTATTATTAGTTAGGAACCTCCGTGTGTTTCCGGGTGCTCGAAAGGGGAGTATAGAATATCTTTTCTGTTCTTCCCATTCAAACAAACTTGAGCACAATGAATGACTTGTGTATTTAAATGATATTTTCTCCGTGGCATGTCCTCTGTAGCGGAGTGGTGCAGGGTGCGTCTCTGACGGCCAATGTACCGAGTTTGATCCTCGCTACAGGCAATTGATCACACGAACCGTTCAGAAAACAATGGCAAAAAACTGAAGGTATTTATATTGCCTAGAAAATCACTACAGACAAATACTGCTGGGTTGATAGACAAGTCTTGAATAGGATATGCTAATAAACTATCTGCGTTGCATGTAAAAAACAACTAAGGGGGTTGGATATAGTTCTCTGTCACATCCCACTGATGTTCAAAGTGATACGGACCCATACTAAAGTCAGACTGGAAGACGTAAAAATCTTGACCAATCTGTAAACCGTGATACAAGGTATTCCTTTCTCTGGACTATATTCTGCTAATTTGCTTGACTATTAGAACGAAAGGAAAATATTCAAAGGAGAATGGTAGAAAGAAAGACATTATTAAATCAGGTACAAAGGATCAATGTGTACCTACATCGTATAAAACCTGTTATATCGGACAAAACCTGTTATATCGGACAAAACCTGTTATATCGCACAAAAACTGTTATATCGGACAAAACCTGTTATATCGGACAAAACCTGTTATATCGCACAAAAACTGTTAGATCAGACAACATACGTTATATCAGTCAAAACCTGTTATATTAGACAAATCATGTTATACCAGATAAAACCTGTTATGTTTTTCTTTGTTGCTGTTAATCACAGCAGAAAATAGTCAATTCTTCGAATTATATGCTGTTACACGAAACCAGTTTCTTCTTCCTCTTCATCGTTCATTCTCAAACTCCCACTGGATCTCACTTGTAGCAGGACCATGATCCTGCTAGATTTACAGCGGATATAGTCCAGATAATGGAAATGCTTTGTGTCACCGTTTTATTTGCGCCAATAGCCCGATACACCAGTCTTCTTCAGTGACGTGAGTTTGAGAAATAACCCCAAAACAAATATTTTTCGAACCATCGTGATAATTTGGTCTAATAGTTATATAAAGTTGAACTTAACGAAGTTCGGGGTTCATGGTCTCTTGCATCAGACTTCAATGTTAAATTCAGACACAAGTGAATTCTTCTAGTCAACAGATGAAAGGATTCAATTATCATGGAAGCATCATATCATCAAATTGGAGAAATACCAAAGAAATCCAACATAAAGGAATCAAATCATGCCTTATCTTAGGACAGATACTTCCAATTTTTATTAAAAATACATGTGGACATGAACACCAAAATTACACTGTACACATCGATCACCATACCATTACTATGCTACCACTGTCAAACCTGGGCACTATCAGCAAAAGTCAAAAGGAAACTAGTTACAACACTGTCAAACCTGGACACTATCAGCTAAAGTCAAAAGGAAACTAGTTACAACACTGTCAAACCTGGACACTATCAGCAAAAGTCAAAAGAAAACTAGTTACAACACTGTCAAACCTGGACACTATCAGCAAAAGTCAAAATGAAACTAGTTACAACACTGTCAAACCTGGACACTATCAGCAAAAGTCAAAAGGAAACTAGTTACAACAGAAATTAGTTGTGCCCGTAGAATTATTGGAGTAACAATAAAGTAGATATGCAGAAATCAGAAGAGTATAAACAGAATGTCAATACTAGAGTACATCAGAATACAACAGACTAAGTGCTTTTCACATTCCTCCAGATTACGATCAGATATTCCCCCTCAAAAAGCATTATTATACATGCACGATGGATACAAAGTCAGGGGCAGACCATGCAAAAGATAGATTACAGAAGTAAAAGAGACTTAAAAAAAAAAAAACACATATGAAGAACATAAAAAAGACGGTCTCAAGAGAATTCTTCTACCTCATAACGTTGCAAGGAACGAAGTGGTATAAAGCGAAAAGAAAGAAAAAAAAGAAAGAATACCAGCAACATATAGGCACAACGTATATAAATCAATCAGCATATGCAATTCTCTAATTAATACGACTACACTAACATATATCAAATGATACACGATCACCAATGCGCGAACTATTATCACTCCATTACCATATATTAAATGATATACGCGCCCGTGTTATGCCGGGGCCCGAGATGGGAGCAAAGAATAGCAATACTTTTGACCTTCGATGCATGTCGTAAGAGGCGAATAAGGAGGTTATGGGATGGAGTTGGCTGTCGGATTTCATATTGCGTCAACATGACCCAAAGCCATGCTAAAGTCGGATATATCAGGTCAAAAGGCGCAGATATCACAGCATTGCTGTAAACCATGACACAACGCATTCCGTTCTCTGAGCTACATCCTGTTAATCTGTAAGAGTTTGAGAACGAACGAAGAAGAAGAAGAAATGTTATACGGACACAAATCTACCAACTAATATCACTCCACTAACATATAGCAATTGATATACGGACAGGAATCCACATATAGACACAAATGTAGCAGTCTACACCAGTCCATCAACATATATCAATCCATCAACAGACACAATCCCAAAAATGCATTGAACTATTCGAACTATTGACACACAAAATATTGTTAAAATATGTACTATGTAACAAGGAGTACATGACCGTCTGCAGACATTTCCATGTGAACACCGAATAGTCGTTACGGCGGAATATTTTGTCAATATCGTGATAAAGGCTTTTTGGTCGAAACGTAAATTACTTGTTTTTATTCAATGTAAAGTTACAATTTAGCCCATTTTTTCTGAAATATGAGAAAGATAACTATTCAACCTACACATTTTTGTAAAGTAGTTTTTTCCTGCTATATGGCAACAAGGTACCGACCCTGTTCATGACGACCAAGATTTATACCGGATTATATCCCGCCGCAAGCAAATATACAACCGGACCATCCAGACAGAAATGACAAACTACTGAACTTAACTATATGGTCCAGAAAATTTCTACTCGCAAAAAAATGCTGGGTTGATGGCTGCGTCCTGTATAGAATATACCAAAAAATGTTACTCAACCAATGTTACTCGACCAATGTTACTCAACCAATGCTACTCAACCAATGAAAAATTCAAGAATAAATACCAATGCTGCAAACGAGATTTGAACCAGCTTCGCTTAGATTGCCCCTACTCGCCTCACAATTTAAGTCAATACGTTTTCCGTATTGACCACACTGCATCCATAAAAATTCCCTAACAAAACTAGGAATACAGTGTGATCGAAGACAGAAAACATATTGACTCAAGTTGTGAGGCGAGTAAGTACCATCTAAGCGAACCCGGTTCAAATTTCGTTCGCAGCATTAGTATTTATCTTTTAATAATAAATCATCAATAAATATTTATATTATTAATTTAGCAATGCATAAATCAGAAGAATAAGTACACATTTAGTGATATTGCAGAGGCTAGATGGTACACATGTGTTTATCATGGAGTGATTTAGTTCAGTATTGACCACGCAGCTTCCATATGTCTCCGCATCAGGTCTTCATTCTTTTGTTGTTTAAGAGATCAGGCAGCTTCCATATGTCTCCACATTCGATCAACATTCTTTTGTTGAAGAAAATTAGTCCGTTGTTCGGGATGTTGCGCGAGCACAGAAGAGGATTGTTACCAATCAGCTCAGGTATATTATCCAATAAAAACTTATCTTCTTATCGATTGCGGTTTACGGTTTAAGTTTAGATAAAATAGACTTTATGGTAATACAGTTCGCGATCAGCAACAATTTAAGAGATGATGGTTACATTGGGAGGCATACTTCTAAAGAGGCGCTCTTAATCTTCCTCCTCTTCTTCTTCTTCAGCGTACATTCTAAAACTCCTGCTGAATTTCTCTTGTAGAAGGACCATGGTCCTACTAGATTTCCAGCAGGATGTAGTCCAGAGAATGGAAATGCGTTGTGTCGCCGTTTTATTTGCGCAAATGGCCCGAAACATCCGTCTTCGGGGGAAGACGCTCTTAATGTTTTGGTGATGTTAATTGACTGTCGACATAAAGTATACGCAAAATGCTAAATAAAAAATAAAACTATCGCTTTAGAAGGATCGATCCCAAACAGACAGCAGGACTGTGTAAATGAAAAAAGACAGAGACAATGATTTAAAACTAGTATAGTCAGTGTTTCATTAAGCAGAACAGGTTAACAATACAGCAAGTTCTTTATTAATTATCCAGTCGTGTGGAATTATCTGGCCCATTCTTCAAAAGAGCGTTTTATATATATATATATATAGCGGGTGTGGCAGTTTTCGATGACCACAGTGTATACTATGGGTTGACAGTCACGGTCTACGTTTTATATATACTGCTTGTGTATGCGTTCATGTGTGTATGTGTGTGTTCGAAAATCAGGGTCTGCTTATCGTCGGGTGAGTGATTTCTCAGTACATGATCGCTGCTACCACAGGGACGATGGGGCCAGCTACGGCGATCTGCGTACTGAACAAGATGTCTCTGCACAATATTTCTTCATACCTTTCTTCTCTTGAGTGTTGCCTGTGATCGAAAGGGCACAAAGAATAGTGATACTGATATATGCTATGCATACCGCAAGAGACGGTTAAGGTGGTATTTTGAGTGGAGATAGCTGAACGATCCCATGAAGATAAAGGTAAAAGTATGCCCCATGGAAGCAACCTGCCGTCGTAAATGTAGATAACTCTTCATTTACTAAGCAGGCAGAAACTATTAGGTGGGGTGGCTAGTTCCCATCCTTGCTGTCTTTACCTCCTCTAACTCATGTGTCAGGTACTCATTTACAGCTGAGTCAACTGGAGGAGTGGTTGTGTGAAGCGAGAAATCACGACCCGGATTTTTCTTTTTGTTCCCATCGAGTAGGCGTTATCATCCACGTGCTCTCGAGCATATTGGTGCTCTTATACGGACAAATGCTCGTGCCATGCGAATTAAAACTTGTTGTGAGCACTATCGATTACATATCGTCGGGGCTCGCCATCTGAACAAGTTCAGAACACCTGACATTGATGGACAAAGTGATCCAAAGTTATACTAAAATCGGATGTCAGGCCAAAATAGAAAATATCGTAGCCAAGCTGCAAACCACCACAACGCATTACATTGTCTGGATCATATCTTTCTATTATACAGGAGTTTGATTTGAGAATGAATGCAGAATACGGAGATTTCTTTATTTAACCAATTCTTGTATAATTACAGTGACATGTCAATGATTGCCCCATCCTCAATCAATTTACAGAATCAGTACAACATTCACACAAAAGATGTGGGTCAGTGTTATTTCAATGCTACATAGAGATTTTCTCCCACTCCCGAAAGCTGACAATCTAAAACTCGATTACTTGTCTATTCAACACCTTGTTCTGCATAATGACAGTACGGGGTGAAAGCGCATATGAGGAAATACCGGAGAAGATTAAGTCGCTAGAGCAGGAGTTCTCAATCTGGCGCTGGTGAAAACCTTCGTCTATGTCTCTATACTCTGTGACTCTTTTGTGTCTCGCAGCGTAAGATGTAGAAGAGTTCTATGGAGATTGCTTCCCTATGTGCTGTTTGTAGGCTTGTTCATGTAGCCTCTTTGATTTCTTGGTCTGCCTCTGACTTTATAGCTGGTGAGAGCCTTAGTAATCTCTTAATATGTGGTGTTGTCGAAAACCTTAGTGCCCTCGTAAAATGTGCTCCCGTTATGAGAGTTAAAAAGTGCTCTCGTAAAATGTGCTCCCGTCATGCGAGTTAAAACGTGCTATCGTAAAATGTGCTCCCGTCATACGAGTTAAAAAGTGCTCTCGGGCACTAACGATCATGAGTACCTTTCAAGTTAAATTTACAATTCAAACTGTGTTTTACGCACAGTAACATAGTGTTATATCTCAGACTATGTTGTACACACAGTAACTCCAAGTGTTATAATATCTTAGACTATGTTGTACACACAGTAACTCCAAGTGTTATAATATCTTAGACTATGTTGTACACACAGTAACTCCAAGTGTTATAATATCTTAGACTATGTTGTACACACAGTAACTCCAAGTGTTATAATATCTTAGACTATGTTGTACACACAGTAACTCCAAGTGTTATGATATCTTCGACTAGGGGGTTGTCCATATTTGAGGGTGTAGAAGGGGTTCTGACAAAGTTTAGTAGGTATTAATAAGAAGGGCGGGGAGTAGGCAAAGGTTAATGTCAACAATAAGTTTTTATATATAAAATACATTTCTTCTTCTTTTGCGTTAGTTCTCAAACTCCTGCAGGTTAGCAAGATGTAGTCCGGAGAACGGAATGCGTTGTGTCATAGTTTACAGCATTGCTGCGATATATGTGCCTTTTGGCCTGACACATCCGACTTCAACATGGCTTTGGGTCACTGATCCTATACGGGATGGGACAGCCAACTCGATCCCATAACCTCATTAGTCGCCTCTTACGACATGCATGGAAGGTAAACAGTGTTGTCATTCTTTTCTCCCCTTTTCAGGCCCCGGCAACACATGGACGAAAATTACATTTTTGAGGCATTTTCTTGCTTTTTATTATGAAATATGAAAGGACATGGATTTTCTTTGCACTTATTCAACTAAAAATTATTTGTATGGTTTGACATAATTAATAAGGCGGAGAGTGTGAGGCAACACGCGAGCGTCGGAGAGTGTGAGCCAACACGCGGGCGGCGGAGAGTGTGAGGCAACACACGGGCGTCGGAGAGTGTGAGGATATTCCTTAATTTTTGTCAGCTGTTGACAGACGGAGGAGGGGAGTAGCTATTATGTAAACAATTGTTGATGTGCTTCATTGAATTGCCCCCTAAGAGTTGTAGGAAGGATGAATGGAGGAAAGTACCATCCCCTAAGAGTTGTAGGAAGGATGAATGGAGGAAAGTACCATCCCCTAAGAGTTGTAGGAAGGATGAATGGAGGAAAGTACCATCCCCTAAGAGTTGTAGGAAGGATGAATGGAGGAAAGTACCATCCCCTAAGAGTTGTAGGAAGGATGAATGGAGGAAAGTACCATCCCCTAAGAGGCATAGGAAGGGTGAATTAAGAAAAGTATCCCTCTCCCCCCCTCCCTAAGAACTATAGGAAGGGTGAATTGAGGAAAGTACCACCTAACCACCCCCCTGAGATGTATAGGAAAGGTGAATTGAGGAAAGTACCACCTAACCACCCCCTGAGATGTATAGGAAGGGTGAATTGAGGAAAGTACCACCTAACCACCCCCTGAGATGTATAGGAAAGGTGAATTGAGGAAAGTACCACCTAACCACCCCCTGAGATGTATAGGAAAGGTGAATTGAGGAAAGTACCACCTAACCACCCCCTGAGATGTATAGGAAAGGTGAATGGAGGAAAGTACCACCTAACCACCCCCTCCCTGGGATGTATAGGAAAGGCGAATTGAGGAAAGTACCACCTAATCACCCCCTGAGATGTATAGGAAAGGTGAATGGAAGAAAGTATCACCCCTATGAGGCATATGAAGGGTGAATAAAGGAAAGTAGCCTCCTCCCCCCACCTAAGAAGTATAGGAAGGGTGAATGGAGGAAAGTATCACATAACCACCATCCCCCCATGAGAGGTAAAGAAAGGGTCAATGGATGAAATTACCACGACCAACGTTGTATCGCCAGATCTTACTTTCATTTCCATTTTACCTGCACTTTGTATTTTCATTTGGTTGTCGTTATTTCAGTAATGTATTTTATATATATAGTTATTTCCCTGAACACGTGTCTACCTATTTGCATATTTCCCTTGGCTAGTTTATCAGTATATTTGTATTATTTATTAATTTAAATATTAATTTTATTTAGCGTTAGGGTTAGTTAAGGTTCATAAAACACAACTCTCATAACCCTAACCATATCCCTACAAATATTAATATATCAATTAATTGTTGATTAATTATTGATATAATGTTATATTAATTATCCCTTATAAAGCAGGTAGGCACACGTTCATGGAAAGGACCATATATTAATATATTATATATAATATTCGCACATCAATATTACACGTGGGCAGTGCTCGCTATCTGAACAGGTTGAGAACCCATGTTCTAGAGGGTAAAATATTCACACATCTCCGAAAGATCAGGGCTCATAACGTGATACAGCTTGGACTATATTTGTCCTGCTGGATATGACACTAAGGACTTACGTGACAGCTTGTGTTGGTCGGGTAGTTAGTTCGTAGATGACATGCCAGGTAGGAGTAATTCATGTCTATATTTTAATCCTTCCATCCAATATGGATAATTCAAGTCATGAGTTTTGAATGGATTATAGGATAAGGAGGCAGGAGGTATGCTCTTGCATGATTGACGAAGTTTAGAAAGGAGTTTACATTTTTTATAACTGTTAGGTTAAGTAAGGACACTAGAGGATAAGTCACTTTTGCCCAGTGTTACCATAGCTTAGAAGGGAGAAAATAATAGCAACAATGCTGCTTATCATTCATGTTGTAAGAAGGGAATAATGAGGTTTTGGAGTGAAGTTGGTTGTCTCATCTTAAAGGGTCAAAGTGAACCAAAAACCACACTGAATGTCAGATGTGTTAGGCTGAAATGCGTAGATATCGCAGCTAATCTGCAAACCATTTCAATATGCATCATTTCGTTCTTCGGACTATGTTCGCATAATCAGCAAATGTTGGAAATTAATTAACTCAGAAAACATTTCAGGTAATTGTATCCGCGTCTCCCAAGTCATCATCTTCAAATGTCAAAGACATTTGATCAAAAGTCGCACCGTTGCAACCATAATGTTATACATTATCGCACTAATAAACAGAAGAAGATTAATGTTATAACCTCATATATAATGTTTAATTAATATTAGGTTATGGGGTGCAAAGGGAACGCATTGCTCTAGGCGGACCCAGGGTTAGCAGATAACCATGATCCCAAATGTACCTCCTCGAGGTGCACCCTGGTAACAGAAAACAGCATCTCGAGCTGATTCTGGCCAAATCATTTGGGGATCGTGTCCGAGAATTTGGTGGAAGCAGATGGAAAGAGATTTGACTGCATAAGAGACAGACAACATCTCCGACATCATTTGTATCACCACATACAGCGACACTGTCGACAGTGACGCCTGCTAGTCCAGTCAGAACATTGGAGGGGCGGCCAATGTAAAAGGCACATAAAGGTGGATAAAACAAATATATGTCATAATGAGTACAATGACGCAATGAAAGGGCAGAACAGCGCTAGAGCGCAGCGCGAACTGCAAATGAAAAGTGAAAAGTTCCTAGGAAAGAGGAACTATAAGCTCTGTTAGCTCAAGACGAGCTTCTAGTTACCTGTGATCCTTATAGGCAGAGATCGAGACCCAATTGTGGGCGCGCGGAAAAAGCAAGAATACCTAAACCTACTCTAATGTCGAGTCTTCCTATACCGGAAATATGCTCGCGAAGAGAAAGGGTTCCGAATCCGATGGGCTTAGGTAAGAAAGGGACAACGATGGCAGTCCTGGCCCAACTCTACTGTCAAGTTTTCCTATACCGGAAACGCACTTGCAGAGAGAAAGGGTTCAGTACCTGATGGGCTCAGGCGCTATTGGGACAAGGTCGCTCAGCTCGAGAACGCCTTGCTCTCAAACGCGTGGTGTGAGAATCGAACTTGGACGAGGGGTTCAGGATGTCAGTGAACGACGCCTCGGGCAGGAGGGCGAACGAGCCAGTGCCCAACTCTTCTGGTGAGTTCTTCCTCATACGGAACCAGGCTAGCGGATGAGAAACGGTTCAGTACCCGATGGGCACAGGCACAGTACGTCCAACTGCTCGAGATGAGTTCATAGATAGTGGAACACCTCGTGCAAGACAGACGCGCTCTACAAGCGTCTTGGCGAAGAGGTACTACACACCAGCGTGCCCGGCGACAGATAGACAGGCTGTCACGGACTAGGGACCAAACCCGAAATAAAGGAATGGCGAAAACGGATGTGCTGGACCTCGGACATCCAGGTCACAAAGTGGCCAACCGTACCGGGATACTTTTTTATATATAAATTACATTTCTTCTTCTTCTTCTTTTGCGTTAGTTCTCAAACTCCTGCAGGTTAGCAAGATGTAGTCCGGAGAACGGAATGCGTTGTGTCATGGTTTACAGCATTGCTGCGATATCCGTGCCTTTTGGCCTGACACATCCGACTTCAGCATGGCTTTGGGTCAATGATCCTATATGGGATGGGACAGCCAACTCCATCCCATAACCTCCTTAGTCGCCTCTTACGACATGCATGGAAGGTAAACAGTGCTGTTGTTCTTTTTTAAATATTTTTTTATACAAAGTACCGGGATGCAAATAATCACAGTTCTACTGTGGAACTTGCAGCACAACGTACTTCACGCTCCCCGGCAGAAACCAAACGATAATTTCGTTGTGGTTACTTGAGAGCGAACGCTGAAGAAGAAGAAGAAGAATATTATGTTATGATATATGTACTTTTAGCATACTTTACTTTATATACAGTCCAAAGAAGCAATGTTCTACAGAATATTAATATTCTCCAGAAAGAAACATGTCTTCTTTTCTTTAATGGCAATTGGTTTACACATACCACGCCCGTGTGTTGCCTCACACTCTCCGACGCCCGCGTGTTGCCTCACACTCTCCGACGCCCGCGTGTTGCCTCACACTCTCCGCCTTATTAATTATGTCAAACCATACAAATAATTTTTAGTTGAATAAGTGCAAAGAAATTAAATTCATGTCTGTTTTCATATTTCTTAATAAAAAGCATGAAAATGCCTCAAAAATGTACTTTTCGCCCGAGTGTTGTCGTGGCCCGAAAGGGGAGCACAGAATAGCAACACTGTTTACCTTCCATGCATGTCGTAAAAGGCGACTAAGGAGGTTTTCGGATGGAGTTGGCTTTCCCATCCCATATATGGTCAGTGACCCAAAGTCATGCTGAAGTAGGATGTGTCAGGCCAAAAGGCTAAGATATCGCAGCAATATATATATATTTATACACGTGCCCACACACATTCATAGAGTCGAGTGTTGACACAAACATCATTCCTTTAAATTGAAGGTAGAGAAGACTGGATTACCAGAACAGCGAACACCACTTTTTTGTATGGTTGTACAGCTTTAATACAGCCAGATTAGACTATCCGAGTGTGAAAGCAGCGTAACTCACCATAAGAGGTACATTCACCTTAACTCACCATAAGAGGTACATTCACCTTAACTCACCATAAGAGGTACATTCAACTTAACCCACCATTCTAATATCTTTGTTGTGTGTTGCGATATGTACTCACTACAGCAATACTGAGATTCAACAGGCGAAATTGTTACAGAGTAATACAATTTTACTAATCACTGGTAACAAACATACCAATACACACAAATCGAAGTCTCGATAAGAAGGCCTTTATGAAGAACACATGCATTACATAATACGACGAGTAATAACGATACAGTTGACGTTCACTGGTGGGCGTGGTGATGTGAAAATTTATGAGATTTAGCCACGTGATAGGGCACGATTTCTTTTCTAAAACTATCTTAGATGGATCGGTTGAGGGTGAAGAAGAAGAGAGGAAAAAAAGAAAGCAAGGATTGATAACGTTAAAGACTGGACAGGATTAATATTCTCCACACTTAAAGAAGGAACTGAGAACAGGAAAGCATTGAGTAATTTGTTTATTATAAGACGGATGTGTTGGGCCATTGGCGCAAATAAAACGGCGACACAACACATTTCCATTCTCTGGACTACATCCTGCTAGAAATCTAGTAGGACAATGGTCTTGCTACAAGGGAGATCCAGCGGGAGTTTGAGAATAAACGATGAAGAAGAAGAAGAGATATATTAATACGGCCCTGTAGGATTATGGATTTGATGATGTTGATTAATCTAACCCTGAACCTGACAGTTTCGAGACCAACACTAAAATCTTCCAACCATGTGCCTCACGAACTAATGACCTTGTTTTTATAACACACGTAGACCCACATTATCTTCACCTCTGAGAATGATTACCAAACAATAAAATAGCTTTGTCTGGGGCCCGTTGATTTAGTTTGTTTCCATCAATCTGAAACCAGATATGCAATTTCCGTCTGCAAGAAAATCTCCACCTTTCTTTCATACAAAATCTCCACCTTTCTTTCATACAAAATTCTAGAATGAAATATTTTTTGTCTCTTTTCCGCGATTCTTGAAACGACAGCTTAAGTTATACCACACCTACGCTTAACGGCAAGTGTGAATGCGATCAACAATCATTCACCTGGGGATAGACAATAGACATAGTTGCTTACATATTACTGTACTTTTATCATTAAATTTAGTTCATTTCAATGTATGATAGTATGTATGTACACTGTTTTGCTTTATTTCTGAGCTATTTTCGATTCTCCAAATCGGCCCGATCCCCAATTAATTCAGGGAATCTGATTTCTACTGTATTTAAAACAATAGAGCTTACAAACCCTAGATGACTTGCACATAGATTGTATAACGTTTTTTTACGTGCCTGGAGGGCAACGGAAGAAAATTACCGAAAGCGGGCCGGGAACTAAAGTTTTAGAACCACAGCAATTTTTGGGTACCGTAAGTGTGCTGGTTTAACAAAGCCCGAGCAAACATCTCAAAAACAAAAAAATATAAACAATCCATTCTTTAACAAAAATTATTGTCAAATTATTGTCAAATAAGAGAAATAAAGATCAGGCAAATAAAATACTTTGGACACATTAAAAGACATGACACCCTATTGAAGACCTTACTTGGGGGTAAAGTCAAAGGGAAGCGAGCAAGAGGTAGGCAGAGATACAAGTGGGAGAGTAACATTACACGATGGACAGGTTACAGTCTAGCAGAGTGCACCACCAAGACAAGAGACAGGAGATGTTGGAGATACGTTGCAGCCAACCTTCGTTACGGAGACGGCACTTGATGATGATGATGATTGTCAAATTACATCTGAAAAAGTATTCTACGGTAAATGTGGATTATTTTCTAAAACATATTCACATCAGACCCATCATTATGTACCTTTCCCAACAGGTATTCCGGAAATATACCTCTCTCTAAGAAACACATGTTTCTTTCCCTGGATGTTAACCTACCTCCCATTGTTATGTTTGTTTTGACATCCGGTGTTTGCTTCCAGTTGTAGTGGTTGTGGTAGAAGTTGGAGCCGAATTGTATCGCTGTGATGGTAGCACGTTATTGAAACTCAAAGTAAGCGTCAGGACACAGTGTGCGTGCGAGCGTTCTTGAGGTTTCCCTGACAACAATATAACGATAAATCTGTCCTTAACCCACGGTTCTCCAGGTGTAACTGGAGATGGTGTTGAAGAAAGTCAATGACCTCTGTGTCTACAGTAAAGATTCTCTCTCAAACATGTCGCATGATGTGTAACTACTGCAGACAATAAATTGTCAATACTGCATATTTCCCGTTAGGGAATCGCAGGTAGGTTTCCAGTGACGTGTAATACAGACTGCATTTCATGCTGTCGCCATGTTATGTTCAGGCACGACCAACAGCGGTATAGAAGACCTCTGCACAGAATTAATTAGGACTTCTTGTCAATTCCAATTTATTTGTGTTAATATTTATCCACTGGAATCTACTTGTAAAACTGGACTAAAACGACAAATTATTATCAAAAAATTGGAATCAAGATTGTTCAATCAATCGATATTTATGAGAAAATAAAACTTCAAAATTTAATAACCACAAGAGATATCAAGGGGAGAAGAGACAGAGGGGAAAAAAAGAGAAATTTCTGAAAAGGGTTATTGCTGTGGCACAAATATAATTCACCAACTGAACTTATTAACAACACAAGATACAGAGTTGTGGAGAAGCATGATCGCCTAATCTATTCGGCAAGGCACTTGATTGATTGATTGAATATACTTGTGTTATATTATGTCTACTCCATTCTACCTGTGTTCCAATATTTATATATTTTTTCTTTTGCGTTCAGCTTCTGCCGTCATGTTATATTGTCGGACCTGTCGTCAGGGCGAAGTTTTCTCCAGGTCAGAGCGGCTGACCAAAAGGTTTTGCCTCAAATCTGTATCCTCTGGCCAGGTCTGCTGTCTCTTTTTCTGTTTACGTTATTTATGTCCACTACAATCTGCTTGTGTTTTTAATGTTCACTCTACTTGTGTTATTTTATAGCCACTCCAATAAACGTTTGTTATTTATTGTATAATCTTTCTACTTGCGTTACATTATATCCACTGTATTTGTTATTTTATATCCACTATAATCTAAATGTGTTCTTAATATTCTCTCCAATCTACTTGTGTTATTTTATATCCACTGCGCGCTAAATGTATTTTTTCATATTCACTCCGCGCTAATTGTGTTGTTTTTATCCACTGCACGCATGCGGCTACATCTGTGGGTCCCACCAATGACCCAATAGACATGAAACAGAAAACCTTAGTAGATGACATACCGTTATATTGTGGGTCTCTTGTGGAAGCTTTGCAACATGTCATTTGTACAATTATAGACCCCTTCTGATTAGAAGGCTCCTTCAATAGGAATTGCACTAAGCCGAAAGCTGAAGTAGCCTTTGTATGAAAGAAATGTACTTTGTACTTGTGTTATTTTCTGTTCACTCTAATCTACTTGTATTATGTTATGTCCACTCTAATCTACTTGTGTTATGTTATGTCCACTCTAATCTACTTGTATTATGTTATGTCCACTCTAATATACTTGTGTTATTTTCTGTGCACTCTAATCTACTTGTGATATGTTATGTCCACTCTAATCTACTTGTGTTATGTTATGTCCACTCTAATCTACTTGTGTTATGTTATGTCCACTCTAATCTACTTGTGTTATGTTATGTCCACTCTAATCTACTTGTGATATGTTATGTCCACTCTAATCTACTTGTGATATGTTATGTCCACTCTAATCTACTTGTGATATGTTATGTCCACTCTAATCTACTTGTGATATGTTATGTCCACTCTAATCTACTTGTGATATGTTATATCCACTCTAATCTACTTGTGTTATTTTCTGTCCACTCTAATCTACTTGTGATATGTTATGTCCACTCTAATCTACTTGTGTTATGTTATGTCCACTCTAATCTACTTGTATTATGTTATGTCCACTCTAATCTACTTGTGTTATTTTCTGTGCACTCTAATCTACTTGTGATATGTTATGTCCACTCTAATCTACTTGTGTTATGTTATGTCCACTCTAATCTACTTGTGTTATGTTATGTCCACTCTAATCTACTTGTGATATGTCATGTCCACTCTAATCTACTTGTGTTATTTTCTGTCCACTCTAATCTACTTGTGTTATGTTATGTCCACTCTAATCTACTTGTGTTATGTTATGTCCACTCTAATCTACTTGTGATATGTTATGTCCACTCTAATCTACTTGTGATATGTTATGTCCACTCTAATCTACTTGTGATATGTTATGTCCACTCTAATCTACTTGTGATATGTTATGTCCACTCTAATCTACTTGTGTTATTTTCTGTCCACTCTAATCTACTTGTGATATGTTATGTCCACTCTAATCTACTTGTGTTATTTTCTGTCCACTCTAATCTACTTGTGATATGTTATGTCCACTCTAATCTACTTGTGATATGTTATGTCAACTCTAATCTACTGTGTCATGCTATGTCCACTCTAATCTACTGTGTCATGCTATGTCCACTCTAATCTACTTGTGTTATGTTATGTCCACTCCAATCTACTTGTTATTTTGTGTCCACTGCACTTCTTGTGTGTTATCTAAGTCAACTCCAGGTGTGTTATTTATATCTAAATCTCCCAAGTCCGACGGGTACCAAGGACGGTATCAAATTGGATGTAGAGTTAGGTATAGGATTGTGTGAAGGGTTTGATGAATGTTGTGTTTAGGATTATATATATTGTTATGTATAGGATTGATTTGATAGGAATAACGCCCGTGTGTTGCAGCGGCCCGAAAGGGGAGCAAAGAATAGCAACACTGTTTACCTTCCACGCATGTCGTAAAAGGCGACTAAGGAGGTTATGGGATGGAGTTGGCTGTCCAATCCCATATAGGGTCAGTGACCTAAAGCCATGTTGAAATCGGATGTGTCAGGCCGAAAGGCGCAGATATCGCAGTAATGCTGTAAACCATGACACAACGTATTCCGTTCTCCGGACTACGTCCTGCTAATCTGCAGGAGTTTGAGAACGAACACAGAAGAAGAAGAAGAAGAAGTATTGAGTGAAGGTTTGATATAGGGGTTGATATAGACTATGAAACGTTTGGTGCAGGTTTGCTATAGGGCTTGGTGAAGTATTTGGTGAAGGTTTGGGTATAGGTTTAGATCGATGGTTTCGTGAATGGTTGGATGTAGAGTTGGTTCAAGGCTTGATTTAGGTTTGCCTAAATATGTAGGTCAATTGAAGGGCTGACTATAGCTATCAATCCAGTGCAAAGATCAATTCTTTCATAACGATTTCGCTGAAGTTTAATTTTTCTTGTCAAAAGTTGCTAACATCGCAACAAAGCTGTAAACTAGTATTCTATCCATCCTCTTCTGACAATCATATCTTACTAACCAACACTAGTTTTAAAATGAACGACATAAAAAACGTGGAAAAATATATTGTAAAGCGTAGTCCTATAATAAGAAAGCTATTTTATAAATAAATAAACACATGTTGAGATTTCAGAGCCATTAACTGTTTTATGTTTCGTGATGTTATTTTTCCCTCCTGTATCTCCTTTCATTCACCTATTTCTCTTAATTCAACACTTCTGTGTTCTTAATTTCTCTGAACTTTTCTCCAAAAATTAGTTCGGTATGTTTCAGTGTCTGTAAGCCAGATTATTTGTTCAAGAAATATATTATTACAAAAATATCGCCAGTATGTTTCCGAAGTCGGAAATTAATGTACTTGCATAAATGTCGTAAGAGACGACTAAGGAGGTTATATGATAGAGTTGGTTGTCTATTCCAACAATAAGGGTTAAAGTAACCAGACAACGCGCTGAAGTCTGGTGTGGCAGGTCCAAATATGCAGAGATAGCAGCAGAAATGTAAACAGTATTACAACGAATTCCGTTTTCCGGAGTCGACTGACTACATCCGGTTAATGTGTAGGAGTTTGAGAACATACGCACCAGAAGAATATAACAAAACAAAGAAATCTTGTGTGCATTGTCTCTAATTTAGCAGACGGCAGAATACATGACAAGCCCGTTCAGCCATGCCATTTTCAGTACTGTTTCTATTCTAGGAGTTGACAAAATGCGACCGGCCAGGCCAAGCCCTTCCGCAATGCAATTTTTTTTTTAACTGACTAAGATTATGTTCGATATCTTTAACAGAATACACCACCAATCTCTTGAATGGATACCTACAGGAAAAAAAAGAGCAAGGGGTAGACCACAAGAAACACTCAGAAGAACAATACTTAGAGAACGTAAAACAACCAATATTCATACTATTCAAGAACTGCACTGAATAGCTTTGAACAGACAGAATTGGAGAGATCTGACCCCTGCCCTATGCGCTAACTTCAGCGCAAAAGGAAAAAAAGGAAAATGAATGAATGATTGAAGCTTATCTAAAATATTATTCTCTATCTTCTGAGTTCATTCTCATAATCCTGCATACAATCAGAATATAGTCCTGAAAACAGAGTGCGCTGTGAATAGCTTAACTGCGAATTCTGCAACTGTCCGTCAAACACGGCCGATTCATCATGGAATCTGACTCCATTTGACTCTCTAATGGATTAGACAGAAAATCGCATCCCGAAACCTGCATAGTCGTCTCCTCCGGCATGCGTGGCAGGGAACAGTGCTGTCATTTTTTGCTTCCCTCTCCTGTTAATTCTGCATACAATTACACGGGCACAAAATTATTAGAATGCAAGGGTCATTAAACTCATAAAACTCCACTTAGAATCTCCAATAGACTAGAGAAATGACTTATGGACCATATCATACGAACATTGCCCAATCCAACCTTAGTAGATCTAGGATTAGGGTAATACAATTTTGCTAATAACTAGAGACGCACATAATAACGCACACAAATCGACGTTTCGACCAAACGGCCTTTATCAAGACAACAATTGAAACACAATTAACACATGTAACAGAAAACGAACAGTAATGACATCAACGGTCACACCAATCCAAATTTAGATGAGATCATACTTGTGTGACCTCTCCTTGTCCTTCCAACTTTTTAATAATATAGGATACTTAGTTAATTTAAACTTGAACATCGCTTACCTAGCAATCGAGTAGGAATAGGCAATAGACGGCGAACCAAATTGTCTAAATGTGGTGTGATGAAAACAGTGTATGGTGACGGCGCATAGATCGCAGCTGCATACTAGATAAATTGTACAGCATGTTAATTATTTTATCGATAATGTAAAATAATAAAGTGCGTATTATATAATAGAGTTGTGACTACCTCCTCAGAAAATTATTTTTAACTAAAAATTGTGACTTTGTCCCTACCCATTTTTTGATAGTTATTTCGGTTATTTTTTTACTGGGGTGTTTCTAAACTGGATAAATGGTCGTACGGTTTTCCGTAAGTTACGTGTTTGCGGTGTCGTTAATTAAGTCACTCGTGTGAATTACGGACAGTGTCCATCGTCTGCAGTGACGTCTGCTATGTTTTGTCTTTATGACGTCTCACTAATTTCTGTGCGAACAAATTTAAATAAATGACAGCTTATCATTATGGGTGGACCACCTACCAAGGTTGAAATAGATGAAAGTATCTACAAAGAAAAAGTACTGCATTGGTCGTGAGCTTCTATTGCAGTGTTTGTTCAATGGGATCTGTCGGAGACCGAAAATTTTATTATTCCTGCACTGGATAGATAAACAGCATATTTCTACCTATTATAGAAGAAACAATTCATGCAGGAAATACTGTAAAATCAGATAAATGGTGAACATATCTCGTATAATCCAGATAGAATGTAATTAACAAAACTGAATATCTGGGATCCAGTGAGTGAAGAGAATACGAGATTCAACGAAAGACATTGCGCGCATTGGCGCTCTGCGATGAAACATAACCGTCGACAAGGCGGTGGACACCCACATATATTACACAATTATCTTTGAATTCATGTGGTGACAACATATTAAATGTGTTGAATTAGACGTTTTAATAAGGTACTGGAAGATATATCAAAATGATGGGTACATAATTAATAACATTTTCGAACGGAAAACATGCTAATATGTGCTTCAGTTGAAAGAAATATGAAAATGACGTCACGGCATGTGTGTGTGTGATCGCTCCAGAAGAGTTTGTATGAAGTTCTGTTTGGAACACATTCGCAATTTATAACACATTTTGAAAAAAACAAGTACCATTATTCTTATGTAAAATTGTTAATTCTTCTTGCAGATAATTATCTATGATCAATAACAATCAATAAACCCGTAACCCATGAAGGTCGTAGAGGTTCCACATTGGATGCTTCAGCACACAGAGTCCTCCAGCGAATTCTATCCTCAGCAATGACAGTGGAAATACCTGGTCCTGTCCATTCCTTGATGTTGTCTGCCCATGCCGTTGTTTCTTCTTCTTCTTCCCCCCTTCGACAGTTCCCTGCAGTATTGTTTTTGGCATGGAATCATGTCTGCATACATATGCAAACCATGCTAGTTTTCGCCGTGTCATTATTGAAAGCAGTGGTTCTTGTACACCTGCATACATCTCTACTTTATTTCTTACGTACACATTGGTTCTATATAGGAAATTCGTACAATTCGTCTGTAGCATTTGTACTCGAAAGCCTGTAATTGTTTCTCCATGTCCGCAGTGAGTGCACCAACTCTCACAACCATACAGTACAACAAAAAGCATCAACGACTTTTACGTTTATTATCTCTAACATAAAACTATGAATTCTTCTTGCAGATAATTATCTCTTGTGAAGTCTTCTTGCAATGTGAATTATCTCTAATATAAATGTGTGAATTCTTCTTGCAATGTGAATTATCTCTAATATAAAATTGTGAAGTTTCTTGCAATGTGAATTATCTCTAATATAAATGTGTGAATTCTTCTTGCAATGTGAATTATCTCTAATATAAAATTGTGAATTATTCTTGCATTTTGCTATCTCTAATATAAAACTATGAATTCTTGCAGATAATTATCTCTAATATTAAAATATGATTGCTTCATTAAGATTAATTATTTCTAACTAAGCCCGTAGATGAAGCGTGTGCGTGCGTGGGAGTGTGGGAGTAGGTGGCTCAACTCTCTCGTAGGGAAGCAGAACTTGAAGTTTAGTACTAGAAACTCAGCTAAAATGAGGGCAGCCCCTTCCCCCCATCCCCTCTGTTTAGCGATACCAGCAAAGATCATTAAAAATATAATGAATTATATGAAATTGCAATAGAAATGTGCGAATACCTTTTTTAGATAGGTAAAACATAACACCCCCCCCCCCACCTTTTACTAAAATAAATTATTTACGGTTCTAAATGTGTTACTACCCCATCAGATAGCCATTGTCGTCATATTGTTTATTCATGTTATCTCGTGTCTGCTCACGTTTTGTCATATAAGATGTCATTTCTCATTTCACCTGATTGTGATAAGACTTGGGGGAAAAATGGTCTAATGTGCTCGTTCATTCTCGTTGTCATGTCTTTCTGATCCGATCACGTGATCTCTCAGCAACGAAGATTGCCCGCTATAAATCTTTCACACTCTCTAATCTGTTGTTAGGCTGTTAGTTGTTTGTTGATTGGTTATTGGTTGATTGGTTGGTTGTTGATTGGCTATTGGTTGGTTGTTGATTGGTTATTGGTTGATTGGTTGGTATTTGATTGGTTATTGGTTGGTTGTTATTGGTTAATTGGTTATTGGTTGATTGGTTTGTTGTTGATTGGTTATTGGTTGATTGGTTGGTTGTTGATTGGTTATTGGTTGATTGGTTGGTTGTTGGTTGGTTGTTGATTGGTTATAGGTTGATTGGTTGGTTGTTGATTGGTTGGTTATTGGTTGATTCGCTGGTTGTTGATTGGTTATTGGTTGGTAGTTGATTGGTTATTGATTGATTGGTTATTGATTGATTGGTTTGTTGTTGATTGGTTAGTTGTTAATTGTTATTGGTTGATTGCTTGGTTGTTGATTGGTTGGTTGTTGATTGGTTATTGGTTAATTGGTTGGTTGTTGATTGTTTGGTTGTTGATTCGTTATTGGTTGGTTGTTGAGTGGTTATAGGTTGATTGGTTGGTTGTTGATTGGTTGGTTATTGGTTGATTCGTTGGTTGTTGATTGGTTATTTGTTGGTAGTTGATTGGTTGGTTGTTGATTGGTTATTGATTGATTGGTTTGTTGTTGATTGGTTAGTTGTTAATTGTTATTGGTTGATTGCTTGGTTGTTGATTGGTTGGTTGTTGATTGGTTATTGGTTAATTGGTTGGTTATTGATTGGTTGGTTGTTGATTGGTTGGTTGTTGATTCGTTATTGGTTGATTGGTTGGTTGTTGAGTGGTTGGTTGTTGATTGGTTGGTTGTTGATTGGTTGGTTGTTGATTGGTTGGTTGTTGATTGGTTGGTTGTTGATTGGTTGGTTGTTGATTGGTTATTGGTTGATTAGTTAGTTGGTTGATTAGATGTTTATTTATTATTGGCTAGTTGGTTCGTTGGTGATAAGTGTTTGCTTTGCTGTTGATTGGTTGGTTTCAAGTACGTTTATTGATTGTTAATTAGTTGACTGTTGGTTGATTGGTTGCTGATTTTTTGATGGCTATCTGTTGGTTCGCTGTTTATTAGTTGTTGAGTGAATGTTGATTGTGTGAATGCTTATTCTTGGGTAGTTGTTGATTTTTAATTTTTGGTTCTTTATTGTTGGTTGTGATTGTTAGTTGCCGAGTGTTGGTTACTGATTGTTGATTTGTTGTGTGTTTCATATCCTATACAGAACATAACGAAAAAACGAGTATTTTCCGCAGTATTTTTTTTTTTATACACTCTCAATACTGCACTTTCCCCGTTAAGGAGTGCAGCATGCTCTTTCTGCCGCCACGTCATGTACAGGGTGAGTTTATTAATTTACCCTCCGACAGAAAAACAACCAGTCCTTACCGGGGATCGAACTCTAGACTTCCCTAGTGTAAAACCAACGTTCTCACCTCTCAGCCATGCGCTACATTTTATAAACAATTTTTGCATACAATAAGTTGCCGTTTCTTTATGATGTCCTAGGTTACACCGAAAAGGAAAATGTTAACCTGTCCGTACAAGACACACTCTGTACGTCTCTGTCACAGTACCAGACTACGTACGGTAGCTTGACGTTCTCAATGTGATCACAAGAAGTGATACAAGTGCTCGTTAAAGAGTTCACTGAAAGACTTTGTCAGAGAAACATGGGAAGAAGCTGCATGAAACAGTGCCACATGGTGCTCTACAGTTAAAATTACGCATAATCTTGTGAAAGGAGCATAAATGCAGCAACTTAAACGCGGAGGGTAGCTAAACAAAAAGCACGGGTAGATGAAACACAGCAGTGATCTTCCAATGCCCAACTTGTCCACGAATCTCATCTGTCAGGTTAGGGCTTATTTGTTGTCTGCGAAGTCAGTGATATAACTGTAACTATTGTCTTTTATCTATCCCCAGGTGAATGTTCGTCGATATTATGCACACTTGCCGTTAAGAGTAGGGTAAAAAGCATAAGCTGCCGTTCTAAAGTCAGATGTTTTGCCTTAGTTTCATTAAGTCTATGTTTGTTCAATGTTATCTTGAGGTTTTCTATCCACCGTTTTCTTGGTAACCGTTGCATATGTTCAAGATTTCTTACAACTTTAACTGAATTTCTTTAATTAAATGTAACAAATACTCAATATCGCTAGTGGTGGACTAACAACAAGAACACACCAGGCTACTCTCTGATAAACTAACTTGTACACCTCTTAATGTATCATCCCCTTTTATCTTTGTCTGCCTCTTACGCCCGTGTGTTGCCGGGGCCCGAAAGGGGAGCAAAGAATAGCAACACTGTTTACCTTCCACGCATGTCGTAAAAGGCGACTAAGGAGGTTATGTGATCGAGTTGGCTGTCCCATCCCATATAGGGTCAGTGACCCATAGCCATGCTGAAGTCGGATGTGTCAGACTGAAAGGCGCAGATATCACAGCAATGCTGTAAACCATGACACATCGCATTCCGTTCTCCGTTAATCTGCATCCTACTAATCCGCAGGAGTTTGAGAACGAACGCAGAAGAAGAAGAAGAAGAAGTCTGCCTCTTAGTCGAAGATAATCGAGTAAGTAAATTTCCCTTTTAGAAGAGATCTTCCCAGAAAAGCGATGTTATTTTTGTATGGTGCTAAAATGTGTCTTTCTCACCATTTTTCTAGATGCTTCATAAATGTTATTATTATGTTGCCGTGTCCGTGATGGGGATCTGAAAGGGAATCTCCTTCTTCGTTCGTCCGTTCTTAAACTCCAGCAGATTAACAGGCCGTTGTCCGGAGAACGGAGAGAGTTAATATTGTGATTTACAACTCTCCTGAGATATCTGCGCATTTTTTCTCTGATACATCCTACCTCATGATGGCTTCTGAGTCACTTTGCCACTAAATGGAAAGGGACAGCCAATTACACCCCATAACATTCTTAGCTGCCTCTTTGACGATGCATCAAAGGTAAACAGTGTTGTTATCTATCTATCTATCTATCTATCTATCTATCTATCTATCTATCTATCTATCTATCTATCTATCTATCTATCTATCTATCTATCTATCTATCTATCTTATCTATCTTATCTATCTATCTATCTATCTATCTACATCTGTCTGTCTATCTATCTATCTATCTATGTCTATCTGTCTGTCTGTCTATCTATCTATCTATCTATCTATCTATCTATCTATCTATCTATCTATCTATCTATCTATCTATCTATCTATCTATCTATCTATCTATCTATCTATCTATCTATCTATCTATCTATCTATCTATCTATCTATCTATCTATCTACATCTGTCTGTCTATCTATCTATCTATCTATGTCTATCTGTCTGTCTGTCTATCTATCTATCTATCTATCTATCTATCTATCTATCTATCTATCTATCTATCTATCTATCTATCTATCTATCTATCTATCTATCTATCTATCTATCTATCTATCTATCTATCTATCTATCTATCTATCTATCTATCTCTGTCTGTCTATCTATCTATCTATCTATCTATCTATCTATCTATCTATCTATCTATCTATCTATCTATCTATCTATCTATCTATCTATCTATCTATCTATCTATCTATCTATCTATCTATCTATCTATCTATCTATCTATCTATCTATCTATCTATCTATCTATCTATCTACCTACCTGTCTGTCTGTCTGTCTGTCTGTCTGTCTGTCTGTCTGTCTGTCTGTCTGTCTGTCTGTCTGTCTATCTATCTATCTATCTTGTCTGTCTGTCTATCTATCTATCTATCTATCTATCTATCTATCTATCTATCTATCTATCTATCTATCTATCTATCTATCTATCTATCTATCTATCTATCTATCTATCTATCTATCTATCTATCTATCTATCTATCTATCTATCTATCTATCTATCTATCTTATCTATCTTATCTATCTATCTATCTATCTATCTACATCTGTCTGTCTATCTATCTATCTATCTATGTCTATCTGTCTGTCTGTCTATCTATCTATCTATCTATCTATCTATCTATCTATCTATCTATCTATCTATCTATCTATCTATCTATCTATCTATCTATCTATCTATCTATCTATCTATCTATCTATATATCTATCTATCTATCTATCTATCTATCTATCTATCTATCTATCTATCTATCTATCTATCTATCTATCTATCTATCTATCTATCTATCTATCTATCTACATCTGTCTGTCTATCTATCTATCTATCTATGTCTATCTGTCTGTCTGTCTATCTATCTATCTATCTATCTATCTATCTATCTATCTATCTATCTATCTATCTATCTATCTATCTATCTATCTATCTATCTATCTATCTATCTATCTATCTATCTATCTATCTATCTATCTATCTATCTATCTCTGTCTGTCTATCTATCTATCTATCTATCTATCTATCTATCTATCTATCTATCTATCTATCTATCTATCTATCTATCTATCTATCTATCTATCTATCTATCTATCTATCTATCTATCTATCTATCTATCTATCTATCTATCTATCTATCTATCTATCTATCTATCTATCTATCTATCTATCTATTTATCTATCTATCTATCTATCTATCTATCTATCTATCTATCTATCTATCTATCTATCTATCTATCTATCTATCTATCTATCTATCTATCTATCTGTCTATCTGTCGTTCTGTCTATCTATCTATCTATGTTCCTTCAGAATCGAATAGGGCAGAAACTCTCCAGTTTGAGAAATGTGATACTACTGTGTGTAATTCATGAATGTTATTGAGATCAATAGTCATACATTCTTTGATGGTTGTTTTGTGAAGAGCCTCTCTTGTTCTTCTTATTTTTATTTTGATCATATTATACTTTATATGCATTTAGTGGGCGTCATTTTTCATTCATTCTAAGTGTATGTTTTTTTCTTCTGCGCTCAGGAATCTTTTGGTCTTGCTAGATAGTCAGGCAAGTCGCAAGAAGAAGCTCCCAGTCTTCTCCACGTAGAGCATTTTCCCAAAAGTGTTTGCAACAGTACAGAGTGACCATGTCTTGTCTTGCAAGTCTTGAGTCTTATACTATGTGTTCAGGGGTCTGTATGTCTGTTCCGCATGGGCATACATCTTATATACATCTGATATTGGGAGCCGCGTTAGCGCAGTGGTTAGCGCACTGGCTTCGCATATGAGTGGTCCTGGGTTCATTCCCCAGTTGAGGAGGAAATGTTTTTCAGATCGCAACGGCTGCCGGGTCGACCCAGCCTTAAATGGGTACCGGATTAATCCGGGAAGTAAAGACTGCGAGGGAGAGGAGATGGCTACCGCCTTCATTTGCAGAGCCTCTGAAATGTGAGATCGCTAACATCTCACACCCCTACGACATTAATAAATGCTATGGGTTACTTTACTTTTTAAAAACTACATCTGATATAATTCCATCGTTTTTATTATTGTTTTAGAAACATTTTGTTAATAGGTCAGTGAAAAGAGGGATGCACTCTTGTGAAACCCAAACTAGGTTTAAACATGTAATTAGAAACACAACACTTTCAGAGACGTTTCAACAAGGAACAGCTGAGGGTGAAGGAGAAGAGGCTCAAAAGATAAATCTTGAACTGACATCTAAAAAATGTATCCACAATAAGTCGAGCGGATGAGTATAGGATGATTCAGACCGAAGATGTTATTTCATATAAACACCATGGGTATCTTATGAGTATAACGGTTGAGTAAATATCTCGTATATTTTGATATTATTATTGTTATTATTATTATTGTTATTATTATTATTATTATTGCTGTTGTTATTCTTCATCGTATTATTATAATTATTAATAGTACTTTCTATTGTTATTTTGATTATTAATATTACTGTTATTGTTATATTTGTTGTTTTATTATTTTTATAGTAATATTCTTATTATAGTATTAATATTATTGTAATGGCGAATATAAAATGGCATAACGAAGTGCGGAACACAAGGGATAGACACAATACTCAGAACATCATTAATGAAACATCTGTTGTCAAGCACTTCCTTGACACAATATCAATATTCTGCTGACGAGCATAATCGATTTATCCCTGCAATAAAGTAGGATTTTCCTTCCTGAATGATTGAGTCTAGGCAGCTTCAAATTCATTCAAACCCTTGTTTTAAGCAATTTACTCAGCGGGGTGGATGCAACGACGTTAGAGCTCGATACTGCCATATCCAAATCTTCATGAGAATATTCCTTCGGCATCTATTTTAGATGATCACAAACAGCGTCATCTATTTTAGATGATCACAAACAGCGTCATCTATTTTGGATGATCACAAACAGCGTCATCTATTTTGGATGATCATAAACAGCGTCATCTATTTTGGATGATCACAAACAGCGTCATCTATTTTAGATGATCACAAACAGCGTCATCTATTTTGGATGATCACAAACAGCGTCATCTATTTTGGATGATCATAAACAGCGTCATCTATTTTGGATGATCATAAACAGCGTCATCTATTTTGGATGATCACAAACAGCGTCATCTATTTTGGATGATCATAAACAGCGTCATCTATTTTGGATGATCATAAACAGCGTCATCTATTTTGGATGATCACAAACAGTGTCATCTATTTTGGATGATCATAAACAGCGTCATCTATTTTAGATGATCACAAACAGCGTCATCTTATTTGGATAATTTGAAACAGCGTCATCTATTTTGGATGATCACAAACAGCGTCATCTATTTTAGATGATCCCATTTATCTGAGATTTTCATTCGCTTTCGGTAACGAAGAATTAGAAAAGTATACAACGGTCTGTCTAGATGGACTTTCCCTATCTTTCACAAGATCGTAAGGGTAAATAATCAGTGATGGAGTCGTTAAAATAGTTCCAAACAACAATTTATCTCGGCTAACATCGTAGTCCTGTATTAGTTAAACATTAAACTCGAAGGTCCCATGTGATGCATGTTAATCATTAACGACTTAGAGATCGCCATGCACTCGGGGTTGGGGGAGTTGAGGGGTCATGATGACTGGATATTCAGACCTCTAGTCAGATTATAAGCAGGACAACGGTGTGTTTACTTTTGGGAACGAATACAGTGGAATCCGGTTACAACTTGGTCAGAACCGACGAAATATGTTTGTAATAACAGAAATTAGCTTTATACAAGTACTATCACAACAGAATAGATATTATTGTTGGTTTTGAAAAGTGATGTTCTGTAAGAAAATTTGTTATAAAAGGATGCGTTATAGTGGGATTCAACTGTATACACAATAGAGGGGCAACTGTACAAATTAACATAATTTGTTCTTTGACTCATCGCGGGGGGGGGGGGGGGGGGGTGGAAGCGTGGACACAAAAATATATATCTGCAATTGTTTAAATAATTTACATTGTGAACAAATACATGCAACGCCGTAAAGCTTTTTTTTTTGATCGCCTGGAGAGGACATTTAAGAAATTGTTTCATAAACGTGGTAACTACAACAGGTTAAAGACCACCAAACATAAACGTGGTAACTACAACAGGTTAAAGACCACCAAACATAAACGTGGTAACTACAACAGGTTAAAGATCACTAAACATAAACGTGGTAACTACAACAGGTTAAAGACCACCAAACATAAACGTGGTAGCTACAACAGGTTAAAGACCACCAAACATAAACGTGGTAACTACAACAGGTTAAAGATCACTAAACATAAACGTGGTAACTACAACAGGTTAAAGACCACTAAACATAAACGTGGTAACTACAACAGGTTAAAGACCACTAAACATAAACGTGGTAGCTACAACAGGTTAAATACCACTAAACATAAACGTGGTAACTACAACAGGTTAAATACCACTAAACATAAACGTGGTAACTAAACAGGTTAAATACCACTAAACATAAACGTGGTAGCTACAACAGGTTAAATACCACTAAACATAAACGTGGTAACTACAACAGGTTAAAGACCACTAACTATAAGAATGTTTTCTTCTCATTCGTGTATGTTCTGGAACTTCTGCTGGTTACCTGAATAGAACGCCAAGAGAACAGAGTATGTTATGTAAAGATTACAACTCTGCGGCGATATCTGTGTCTTGCTTAGCAAACTCTAGCACGGAGTTTGGGTCACCATGACCAATTGTATGGCCTCAACTTCACCCACAAACCTACACAATCGTCTCTTACTACATGCATATCCGGTCACAAATTTGTTATTATTTACTGCCCTTCCCTGCCTTAACAACACATTGGCGAGACAATCTTATAAAATCAATTCAATATATCAGCAAAACAATAACATTAATGAAATCCGTTATACAATTCACACATCTCTACACACCTTACATTGTATACATAATGGCAACCCACTAAATTACAGTCTTGCTCCCAAATTCATGTAGAACGCAATCATAACATTGGATTGTTCCAGGAAAATATCTTTAAAAATTTAATATAAAAAGACACTTCTCATTTATCAGGATCGAATTTATGAGACACAAATTACACCATTTTAGGGACGTTCTACTGTAATTGAATAATGCTTGTAAATCGATGGAGACGAGGCATATAATTTCTCTTGTTTTGTTGGCAAGAACGGGTTAATGTGTGTGTCTTTTTAAAAAAACTATTTCTTTTTCTTGTGTGTTAATGTGTCCGTGTTTGTTAGAGGTAAGAGGTATTGAGAGAATGAGTGAGTGAATGAGTGAGGAATTGAGTAAGAATGAGTGAGGGAATGAGTGAGGGAATGAGTGAGGGAATGAGTCAGGGAATGAGTGAGAGAATGAGTGAGGAATTGAGTGAGAATGATAGAGTTAGGGAATGTGTGAGAATCACTGAGTGAGGGAATAAGTGAGTGAATGAATGAGCGAGCGAAGGAATGATTGAGAATATAACAAGTGAATGAGGGAATGCGTGTGAATGAGTGAGTGAATGAGTGAGAGAGAATGAGTGAGTGAAGATAATTACGTTAGATAATGAGATAATGAATGAGCGAGTGATTGACTGAGTGAGAAAATGAGACAGGTTATTGAGTGCTTGGAATAAGTGGAAGAGCGAATGATTGGATCAAATGATGGAATGAGTGAGAGCGTGAGAAGAGAGTGAGTGAATTAATGAAAGTAGTGAATGCGTGAGTTAGAAGAGTAAATCATGAATGTACAGAGTGAGTAAAAGTAATGATTTAGTGAGTGAATAATTGGAGTGAGTGAATAAGTCGCGTGAGTGTATGAAAGTAGCGAGTGATTATACTGTTTATCTTCTGCTTCTGTGTTCAAATTTCAAACACTTTCAGATTAGCAGGATGTAGTCCAGAGAACGAAATGCGATGTGTCATGGTTTACAGCTTAGTTGTAATATATGCTGCTTTCGGTGTGAACTATCCGACTTCAGCATGACTTATGGGTCACTTTGACCCTCTATAGAATGGTACAGCTTACTCCACCGCATAACATCATTAGTCGCCACCTACAAAATGGGAGGCATGTAAAATTACAGCAGTTATTTGCTCCTTTCTCGGTCTCCGGTAACACACGGGTGGATTGAGTGAGTGAGAGGAATGAGAGGTGAATGAGTTGAGTGAGTAATAAATGAGTAAGTGTGTGGTGAATGAGTGGAGTTAATAAGTGTGTGGTGAATGAGTTGAGTAAGTAAGTGTGAGGTGAATGAGTTGAGTGAGTAAGTAAGTGTGAGGTGAATGCGTTGAGTGAGTAAGTAAGTGTGAGGTGAATGAGTTGAGTGACTGAATAAATGAGTAAGTATGCGGTGAATGAGTTTAGTGACTGAATAAATGAGTACGTATGCGGTGAATGAGTTGAGTGACTGAATAAATGAGTACGTATGCGGTGAATGAGTTGAGTGACTGAATAAATGAGTACGTATGCGGTGAATGAGTTGAGTGACTGAATAAATGAGTACGTGTGCGGTGAATGAGTTGAGGGAGTGAGAGGTGAATGAGTAAGTGAGAAAATTAGTGGATGCTTGATTAAGAGGATGATAAAAAATAATTGGTGAGCAATTGAGTGATTAAGGACAAGAGGACAGCCTGCCATAGTGGTTTAGTCGTTCACTTTGTGCCGAAGAATTTATGTGTTCGAATCTAGCTCGAAATGGTTTGTTTATAAACTGGAATTTTTCTGAAATCTCTGAGGGTTATCCCAATAAACTACAGTTATATACTATGAGTAGTACTTTTTGCATTCAGCGCGTCGACTGGTTCAGAGGGACGGATAACATATGGTGTAACCAGAATACAATGAAATCAGTCCTCTACGACCTTTGAGCTTTTGAGTGAGACAGTAAGAGGAGTGTTTAATTTAAAAAAATTTTTTTTTTACTTTATCAGTAGTATGAGAACCGAAGAACGGTTCAAGATTACACCGTTATATCTATCAGTAGTTTGAGAACCGAAGAGCTGTTCAAGATTGACCAATAAAAAAACAGCAAAAATCTAGTTAATGAGAAAATATTAGAAGGCACCAAACTGGATTTAAACCAGGTACATTCAGATTGTACTTATTCGCCTCTCAACTTAAGTCAACACTTGTTCCATATTCGACAATTCCGCATCTCTAAAATATATGTTCTTGTTTTTCTCATAATCTGAAAACAAGTTGAAAGTCTTGACCAAAGTCGCATATTTTATAAACGCACACATTGGTCAAAAAGGCAAAATGTTTTGACTTAGTTGCTAGGCGAAGAGGTTCCATCTGAACGAACCTGGTTCAAATCCAGTTTGTTGCCTTGTGATTTGACCACCTGAAATAGCAATGGCGGACAAGTTCTATGACCTTTGTCTCAGAAATGGTTATCATAATACAGTTCACTGCTGAAATCCATATCAGCATCTTCCTCTTCGTTCTTCAGTCACATATCAGGTTACAGCACCAAAAACTGCAATGTACTGTATAATTCGATCATGTCATCGATGGAACCACTCTGGAAGTAGTGCCGTCTCAGTAGGCCATACGTTCTCCCTCTCTTCTTGATAGAGTTGACAGGCATGAAGAATCTACATTTGACTTCGACTACAGAATGAGGAAGAAATAAGTAAAACCTTTGTCCGTGGTAAATACACCCGAGTATGTATGAACAATTGCACGCGGTTGCGTCTGTGGGTCGCACCGATGGCCTACTAGAAAAACCACCCATGCAACAGAAAACCTTAGTAGATGAGATGTCGTTATATTGATTCTTTCTTTTGGTTGCTTTGTAGCATGTGATCTATATAGACTCCTTAAATAGGCAGTGCCCGAAACCGAAAGTTGAAGTTGAATCCTGGGTATGAAATAAAGTTCAGAAAAACCACCCCACTGCATATGGCAAGTACGAGCTAATTGCTCGCAATTCCTGGGGTTCTCGAACAATCCAACAAACACATACACACATAGGAGGGGCGCAATGTCTTGATTACACCCCCACATTGCCTCAACAAATATTCATGATTGTTTCCAGGTAAGTCTTTTCCAATTAACCACAGACCTTTCTTTCCTTTATTTTACAGCTCTCTTGTGATAATCCTCGGTATATGTCTGTCTATAAGCCACCAAAAACCAAACCTATTATCTCGTCTGGAAGACATGAGGTGTATAATTAAAACATACGCATTCTAATGTTGTATCTAGTTGCAAAATAAATGATAGTTGCTAAAACTAATTATCTTAAGAATTATCTGTTGATTGTGTAAGACAGAGCAAGGTGTTTCATTGTTGCTTCACTCATAATGACTGTTGGTTTACACGTCTGTTGACATACTATGTCTGTTGACATACGATGTCTGTTGACATGTCCCTTTCTGTTGATATTTCCTACGTTGACACAACTCTACATAAATAGATATGTTTTTAGGGTGTCGTAGGACAGGAATGTGGCAGTTGATAATGTTTAGAGTGGGTTCTGCGAAAATATTTTAGTGTATACACGACCTTTAGGTAAAAATACAACTACGCCATTCGTCTTGGCTGATTCGATTGAGTAGACCTAGTTCATTGATCGCCGCATGTACGTTTGTGTCGTAGCCAATCAGAAACATGATTATATCCGATGAAAATAGGCATTATACGTAAAGGATGGCCAAGTTAAGTCACATGTCTCATCCGTGACAATCAACAAATATGAGACTTGCGGATTCATGGAGAAAAAACATATTTGTAAAGTGACAGGTGACTTTTCCTGCGGTTTCCATTGTTGACTTGGTGTATACAGTGTGTGTGTATAGCCAATTAAATTTTGTCAAATAACGTCACTTTTTAAGGATAGTTTCCCAATAAATCCACATGTCCTATATCGTCAATGGTCACGTCTCTGTGTGGTGGGATCTGATCAGAGAATCAAGAATAACAACTCAATGAGCTTGCGTGCGTCTCTTAAAAGGCGGCTAAGTAGGTTCCGCTGATGGCATTAGCATTAGCTTTCCCATCTCATAGTGTCAAAGTGATCCAGAAGTCATGCTGAAGTCGGATGTCTCAGCTCGAATTGTGCAGATATGGTAGCTAAGCTATAAATCATGATAGAAAAAAAAATCATGCATGAAACAGGATTCGAACCAGATCTGCTCAGATGACACCCAAACGCCTCGCATCTTGAGTCAGTCTTCCGTCTTCGATCACACATCATCGTCATCATCATCGTCGTCATCATTGGGATTGACCATGGATCCACTGAACAATCACTTCCCTTGTTTAGTTATTTAATTGAGATAGTAGTGATTGTAATTCATTCATATGGACTGTTTGGATTCTGGAGGGCCTGCAAAGCACATTTGGCATCTGTTAGGATCACCATCCATTTGTCCTTTGGAATTGTACCAGCAGTTGGTACCACAGATGGTACCAAAAGAGTTGCTTTTTTGGTCGCCTCAAATATTTGCCTTGATGGTTGTAGAATGAATACTATTGCTTCGATCCCAAAGAATTTCCAGCGATTATAACTTCCTTCCTTTGTGCAATGGGTGGTCTATCTGGGTTTATTTCGCACAATGAAGGTGCAAATCCCAGAGGTGTGAGAAGTGGCTTTTACTCAGAGGTGTGAGAAGTGGCTTTTACTCAGAGGGAGTAATATCACGTGATATAAGAAGTTCGAATATCACTAATGTCCACATATACACATAGAAACATATTTTTTTTATGTGAGTGGGATGCTGCTTCTAGAATCATAACTATCATAGTTCGAGTCTTCAGGGTATTTTTGTTTTTCCTATAAATTACAATATTCCTACTCGATTTCCAGCAGGATGTAGTCCAGAGAGCTCAGAATTTGTTACAGTTTTATTTTTGTCAGTTGTCCCTCGCATTAATCTCCATCAATCAATACTTCTAACTCTCGTGTTTGTCTCCTTGCACTAATCTCCATCAATCAATACTTCTAACTCTCGTGTTTGTCTCCTTGCACTAATCTCCATCAATCTACACTTCTCTAACTTGTAATTGTCTCCTTGCACTAATCTCCATCAATCAATACTTCTAACTCTCGTGTTTGTCTCCTTGCACTAATCTCCATCAAACTACACTTCTCTAACTTGTAGTTGTCTCCTTGCACTAATCTCTATCAATCTACACTTCTTCTTCTTCTTCTGTGTCCGTTCTCAAACTACTACAGATTAGCAGGATGTAGTTCGGAGAACGGAATGCGTTGTGTCAAGATCTAGAACATTGCTGCGATATATGCGCCTTTGGCTTCAGCGTGTATTTTGATCACTTCAAACCTATATGGTATGGAACTTCCAACTCCACCCCATGACCTCCTTAGTTACCTCTTACGAAATGCATGGAGGACAAATAATGTTGGTATTCTTTACTCCCCTCTATGGGGAGCCGCGTTAGCGCAGTGGTTAGAGCACTGGCTTCGCATATGAGTGGTCCTGGGTTCATTCCCCAGTTGAGGCGGAAATGAGACTCCCCTCTATGGCCTCGGCAACGTTAGGAGCTAATCTACACATTTATGTCTTGTGTTTGTCACCCTGCACTAATCTCCATTAATCTACATGTCTACATCATGTGTTTGTCACCCTGCACTAATCTCCATAAATCTACATGTCTACATCATGTGTTTGTCACCCTGCACTAATCTCCATCAATCTACATGTCTACATCATGTGTTTGTCACCCAGCACTAATCTCCATCAAACTACATTTCTAACCTCTCGTGTTTGTCCATTTGCGCTAATCTCCCTCAATCTACATGGCTAACTCTTGTGAGTGTCCTTTGCAAGAATATCCATCAATTTGCATGTGTATCTCTTGTGTTCGCTACTTTAACTATCTCTAATTCAAGTTGCCCCTTATCATTTTCTTCCCATAATATGTCTTCCAATGCAATATATTCCAATTTTGCGGTGTCGTCTAGTTGCGAGCGATATGTTCTGTATCTCTCGCCCTTGGTGTTTTTTTTTATATTGCTGATAGGAAATACGAGATACATCGCCTGTAATTCCTGGGATCTACAACAAAACAACAACATTATAATAACTAACATGTTTTCAGAAGTTCGTAACAGAGACCTAGTACCTCGTCGACTATGCAGTCCCGTGGTTCTTGTGTTATAAAAACTGAAGTTAAAACTGATTTTTCCAGTTTTAGTGAGTTTTTCACCCCAGCACATCCGTTTTCAGCAAGTATTCATTTGTTATCTCAAACGTCGCATGAAGATAATGTATATTAACAATATCAGAATGTGGGAGTCGCTAAGCAGGTAGATCATTAGGATATGTACCTGTAACTCAGGTAATATTATCTACCTGTGGGATATTCTCATGATGTTGAAGTGCCACTGCTGACAGAACCAGTCATTTTATCCCTCTTCAAGAATCTATGGAAGGTGGAAAGCTTTCATATTCAGGTGAGCAAAGGTGCAAAGAGTAAGATCCAAAATCCATTAATCAGTGCATCAGACAGTCGTGTTACTTTACAGGCATATTTTATCTTCTGGAATTTTAGATCAGGGAGTCAGCCCCATTTTTCTTTCATGACAATGGCTCCATTGATTCCACTCCATTACACTATGCGAACCTGCTGGTTATTACCTGTCTGGCGTGGGATTAAGATCTGAGCTATTTCTCTTGTCCTTAAGATGAAGGAAAATTGGAAACACGCGATAGTAAAATTTAGCGAATCATTGAAAGAACACTGAAAAAATGCATATAAATCGACGATTCGACCACAAGGTCTTAATCAACAACGCAACATAGCACGGGAGGAGTTAAAAACGACGTTTCATACGATGATATTATAGATATGTCGAATGGAGGAGATTAATAAAAAAGCAGTACAAATACTAGAGACAGATCATAAAGCAAATAAAACCAAAGGAAAGGAAAATATACGCAGCATTCTTCATCTTTCGTTCGCTAATAATGTTTATATCTGCATTGTTGTTTCTTTTAGAAATTCGACACTGATTTCCATTTCTTCTTTTGCACCATAGATTTTTATATAGTGGAATCCCTTTATATCACATCATTTTATAACAAACTATCCTATTTGAAATATATCCAGTGACAATTCTTCCCAGAACATAGTCCATCGTGGACACTCTGAAAATATATCTGCCCCTGGCAAGCAGGTCTGCATTGGCCAGAGACATTTTCATACATTCTTTAATATCGATGGTTCATGGCCTCCTTCTTCTTCTCTGACCCGACACTCCCCTCCAGTATCAGCTTTTCGATACTATTCATATAGCTTCAAGTGTCCAAAATAGTGTAGCTTCCTTCTTATAATGGTATTTAAAAACCACCCTTTAATTAGTTTCAGTAATTATAAAATTTCAATATTCTTCATTTTCAATTTTAAAAAAAATTTCCTATTTAAAAATACTTCAAAATCCCAAATTATATTTATTCATTATTGTTTGTACTGTATATAAAAAGTTACGTTACAATGAGATTTGACTATTTATAATCGTATCAGAATGATATTATGTATCGTATTGTGTTATAGATTGCGCAACCGTAACCATTTATGACGTAAATTGTGATGTCTACATGTAGGAATGAGGAGTGTTAAAACCACATGGCTGCATAATGTCTCTTTAACGTGTAGAACGGACATTTCGCCATGAATATTTATTTTAAGACAAATAGATTCAGAAAAAGGTTCCAATTGATTCTTGAGCGCAAGGACGGTCGAACATATACCTAGTTCTATTGGAAACGGACGATAATTTAGAAGGCCATATGTGCAAGATATACATGTAAATAGAAATAATAGCAGATTAACAGATAGACATCAGCTAGAGAAGATGTTGAAAGCTTGCCACATATTTTTCTCTTTACTTAAAACAAATATATACAGCCAAAAAATGATGGGCTGATGGCTATGTTATGAGTAGGATACGCTACCAATTTTTATATTTATAACTTATGTTTTAGTATTAAATTTATTCAATATAAACGTTTGGGAATATATACATTCCTGTCGTGTTTCACTTCCAGTCGTCTCCATTTGTCTTGCCACTGGTTTGAAATGAGGTCTGACAAGAGAATGAGGTCGACGTTTTGTACTTCTCCTCACTTTAATGAAAATCCCTAGTGCAAATCATTTTCACATCCACGACAAGTCACCTGAATGGAAAAGGTTTTCCCACTGACCCTAGGAGCATAGAATGTACGCACTGTCCAATGACATTTGCGGCTCGAATATGGTTTATTAGCCTTTTATGAACTCACAGGGAAGGACATAACTCTAACTAAATTTCTAAAGTGGATGTAACAAATGGTTATTAACATCATCATGTGATGGTTGAACAACAACAACACACACGTAAGACGAGTATTACAGTAAAGTTCAATCTATTCAGATCGCTAGTGTTAAAGTATACTTTTATACGGAAGTTAAAACTGGACACTCAATGCAGACACAGAAAGAAGGATTCAGGCTTGGGAACACAAGTGTTACAGACGTTTGATAAGAATTAGTTATATCGAACACAAGACAAATATATTCGTCCGACAGCAAATAAAAAAACTTACAGGTTATCAAGAACCATTTTTGTTACTGATATAACGACGTAAACTTGTTTAGCTTGGGCAGACAAAGAGACTCGACTCACATTCTAACATTCTTGTGCAATGAACAGTCGAGGTTGGAATGAGAAGAGGCGGTCAAAGAAAATCCTGGATTTATAACAACAAGGAATAGTCTGGGCATGATGTTTCCACACTTCTCCGAATGGCTGAGGATAGAGTTGGTTGGAGCGCTGTTTGTGTTATGTGTCCAGTGTGACAACCGTACGAACCTAACGGGTTATGGGCTTTACATTATTATTATATACATATCAAAATATTTTTAAGAACCACTTTTGAATATTGAAAAACGCTTGCATGGTTGGACATGTAATGAGATACTGTTCTCTTTCTAAATCTATTTTGCGAGGAATAGTGAAGGTAGAAGGAGAAGAGGCACATAAAGAAAATCAAAGTACACCTCTACCTCGTGTGTTCTCCACTTTGACCGTCTCTCATGTTGCACTTTTCATCTTCTTCCTATAAAATTTATTTCAAATTGTCTTACTCAAACTACTTTCTTTTCTACGTATTACCTTCTCATCTGTACATCACCGTCATATCACGTGTATTCATATGTTCGATTATTTTGAATAAATGCATATACCTCTTTTCCATTGTTCTCGCAGTTTCCGTTCAACTCTCTCATTGTTAGCCTAGAGCGCTGTCATTCTTATATCGATCTCAGATGTCACTCAATCGTATTTAAGACATACACATATGACAGAAATATTTCATCAATATTCTACCCATATTACTAACACTATCACAATAATATAATACAAACAAAATAACAATACAGTAGAATCCCTTTATAGCGCATCCATCTATAACATATTTGCCTCTTTATCAACACTTTTGAAAACGCCCAATTATATTTATTCGTTATAGTTTGTACTCTTTATAGCAAATATCTGTTATTACATACGTATATCACGGATCTGGATCAGTTTGTTATAACGGAATTTGATTATATTAATTAAAACATAAACGTTATCATCAGTAGGCGCTGTGCTCATTGTCGATGTAGACAATCTTGAATAAACACAACTCTACATTTCCAGTATCATTATCAGAATAGATTTTGATTCTTTGCCATGCCACGATGTCAGGCTATATATTTCATTACCCTGCTGTCCTATATCTATGTTACCTTCTATCTTCTCCGTTATAACAACGATATTCCTCAATTGTGCAGTTCTGCTGGCACGGCGAAAATTATCATTCTAAAGATACGCGTGTAACTTTCACCGTGATTTTCGTTGCTCTCTTTAGCTTTGTATATACTTCATGCAAAGAAAAATTAATGGAAAAGTAAACTGCATCACGCTAGAATGATGATTCATAATTCATCCTAAAGTTTTTCTTATATTGTCGATGGTCACTGTTTTATGTATGTCCTCTCGACATTTCTGTGTCATAATAAGTCAAAAACATTGCTTCTGCTATTGTTAAGTAACCTTATTTGTTAAGTAACCCCACCTCTCGGATGACCTTTTCATCCGGTCCTCATTAGTCTTTCATTCTAGCTGACCATGGTACTTTCAACATTCATATTTAGAACCACATCTCTGATGTCTCTAGCTGTCCAAGGTACTTCAATATTCATATTTAAAACCACATCTTTGATGTCTCTAGCTATCCATGGTACTTTCAACATGCATATCTAGAACCACATCTCTGATGTCTCTAGATGTCCATGGTACTTTCAACATTCATATCTAGAACCACATCTCTGATGCCTCTAACTTGCCATGCTACTTTCAACATGCACATCTAGAACCACATCTCTGATGTCTCTAGCTGTCCATGGTACTTTCAACATTCATATTTAGAAATACATCTCACATCTCTGATGTCTCTAGCTGTCCAAGGTACTTTCCATATCCATATTTAGAACCACATCTTTGATGTCTCTAATTGTGTTCTATCTTGTTTATTTAACAATCTCAGATGATGTGTTGGTTAGCTCTAGAACAGCACCTCTATAACGTGCATATGTCATTGTTTCTATTAAATTTAATAACAATAATCATTCATGAACATTATGTAATGATTTTATCACACTTCTCTGTCCATCTATTGTCATTTCTTGTGCAGTTAAGCGTCGTAGTGGGAAGCTGGTGTCGTCTGACTTTGGCCAGTGGGTTCTCATTGGCCACGGTCAGTCCGTGCCTCTTTAAGATTTCTTAGATTGTCTCCATTCATCTAGTTCTGTGTCTTCCTCTTGCAGCCCGATTTCATGTTGTTGTAATCACAAAGGACTGGTTGCGTCGGTTCCACTGACCAACTATTTTCAAACCTCAATTTCGTTTTCTATTCTCTCCACTATAAACACTTGGACAATATATGTGTATTGTCCACTTGGACAATATATGTTTATTGTCCACTTGGACAATAAACAAACTGGAAAGTGGGAGATTGGAGGCAACAGAGATGTGGTTCTACAGAAGAATGCTGAGAATACCATGGACTGCCAGAAAAACTAATGTAGAGGTGTTGAAAGAGTTAAATGCGAAACGGACCTTAATCAACAATATAAGAAAAAGGCAATCTTCTTTTTTTTGGGCCACTTCATGAGACAGGCAGGTTTAGAGAACATAATCACAACAGGCAAGATTGAAGGCACCAGAGACAGAGGGCGACAACGTGAGAAAATATTAGACAGTTTGACAACCTGGCACGGCAAAGAAACAACAACGACTTTGATACATAATAATGTGGACAGAGAGCTGCGGAGAACCATGACCGCCTACGCCACCCGGCATGGCACCTGATGATGATGACGATTCTCTCCACACATTTACACACTTCAGGTTTGCTAGACTAGTAGCAGTGGCGGTGGTTTGCGCTGACTTGACCTTTCATCGTGTATCATGTTACAAAATTGAATTTTCACTCGCAGCTCTTAAACACCACTGTCCTGTTGGCCATGTCCCTGGAATGTTATAAACAACAAATCTGATGATTTCATTTTATATTACTTAAAGACTTAACAACACAATATATATTTCAGTTTAAACGTTTTAAAAAAAACGATGTTAATTATCAGACAATTCTAATTCATTAAAAGCCTTATAGAGCAATGTTTTCCTCTATAATATGCTGTATAGAAAAAATGTTTTCCTCTATAATATGCTGTATAGAAAAAATGTTTTCCTCTATAATATGCTGTATAGAAAAAATGTTTTCCTCTATAATATGCTGTATAGAAAAAATGTTTTCCTCTATAATATGAGGTATAGAAAAAATGTTTTCCTCTATAATATGCTGTATAGAAAAAATGTTTTCCTCTAAAATATGCTGTATAGAAAAAATGTTTTCCTCTATAATATGCTGTATAGAACAAATGTTGTCCTCTAAAATATGCTGTATGCAGTATAGAAAAATGTTTTCCTCTATAATATGCTGTATAGATTAAAATGTTTTCCTCTAAAATATGCTGTATAGAAAAAAATGTTTTCCTCTATAATATGATGTATAGATTAAAATGTTTTCCTCTAAAATATGCTGTATATAACAAATGTTTTCCAGTATAATATCCTGTGTAGAACAATGTATTCCACTATTAAAATAAATGCATCATTAATATCCATGTATAAAACAATGTTTTTTCACAATTATTAGAAATAATTCATGAATATCGTGTATCGAACAATGTTTTCATCTAACACATTTTTTAGGCATCACTTAATCGATTGATTCTGTTTCCATTTCAAGATGGAGTATGTTGTTTACTTTTTCTCGTGAAATAAATGGTAGTTCGACCACGGAATACGTCAGCGTGTTAAAACATGCGATGTCACAGAAGCAACAACATTGTTTTACATGTAATGGTGCCTCGTTCCATCTTGCAGAAATGTGAAATACGCTCCTGAATGTGGAAAGCAGAGAGAACAAGAAAAGTAAATCGCCCAAAAACAACCTCTTTGCATAATTTTAATATGGAAAACTCAATGTTGTGCATGCGGAACACCGGTGCAGGATTTAGCTATAAACTAAAGAAGCTATAGCTTAGGACCCCCACTTTCATGGGGGCCACAAAATAATCATATTTGGCACTGACAAATAATATCTAGACTTATAAAGGGCACCATATCTCAAATAGCTTAGGGCCTTAACAAGTCTAAATCCGGCGCTGCGCAATACACAATAACAACAGCAACATGCAACGAGTACCTCAATGTGGAAATAAATGACTACCGCCGTGTATGCCATTTATGGCCTAATAACTAGCTTAATAAATTGATGCCTTTGAGATGTGGGTATATAGAAGAATAGGGAGAACATCATGCAAAGAGAAGAAAACAAATAAAGAGGTGCTAAAGACACTTAATATGAAGAAAGAACTACTAAGAGAAATAAAGATCAGGCACATAAAATACTTTGGACACATTAAAAGACATGACACCTTATTGAAGACCTTACTTGAGGGTAAAGTCAAAGGGAAGCGAGCAAGAGGTAGGCAGAGATACAAGTGGAAGAGTATCATCACACGATGGACAGGTTACAGTCTAGCAGAGTGCACCACCAAGACAAGAGACAGGAGATGTTGGAGATACGTTGCAGCCAACCTTCGTTGCGGAGACGGCACTTAATGATGATGATGAACTAGCTTAATCATGTCATTAAATTTGACTGCGGAAATATGAACAATACAACGTAAGAAAAACAACAAAATACCGTTCATCTTCACGCATTTCCACAGTATAAAGTTAATGAATATTGTTCATCTATAACATAACACTAATATGTAGATTGTTTAATGACAAAAACATTGTTTCTGACAGCCATATAATTGTCATAAAATCAAAACAAAATCATCGTAATTTGTAAAGAAGGTTTCGAAGAAAAGTCAGTATAAACCGTTAATAAATGTATAAACATACTACAATGTGTATTTTCTTAGTGGGTGTGTCTGGAGTTGTCAACAATCCTTGCAAATGATTCTAAGTCGATCCTTATGTTGGATTTACTATAACATGAGGCGTTTCTTTGTTTTAGTGAGTTTTTCCCATGTGTTTACATTAGTATATGATCGCATAACTTAATACAGATTGACAACAAGGGGTAAAATGTGTCTAGAATAGCTTTACTGTAGTTGGTGTGAAGCTATATTTGACCGGATGTGCACATTTGACCTAAATATGTCGTGGATATGACGAGTACACAAAATAATATAAAGGATTAGTATGGAAGCAGCGTGTTAATGTCACAAATGAGTTTTTGATCCATAGGAAAGAGGAAAATGTGAATCCAAGATGTGGATATGCAATGACAAATAAGTAAGCGCTTGAAGCTTGTTAATGAGTACCACATTTCCCTTGTGCGTTTTATTAACCTTCAACACAGTTACTTTATAGCAAGGGTGAACAATATTCGGCACGCGGAACAGATCCTACCCGTCATGCCGATTTTTCAGGCCTGCTATGCCAATCTAAAATACTATATTCACCGTGACCGGTCTCTTGTAAAGACATGTGTACAGAAAGTAAACTTGACCTGAAAGACTGATTTTGTATTATTTTATTTCATTACGTTGGTCTGTCTTGACTTTTTTTAGCATGCGATTCCAAGTATATTCTTCTTCTTCTGCGTTCAGCATCTGTGGTCATGCTATACCGTCAGGCCAGTCGTCAAGACGAAGTCCGCTGTCTTCTCCAGGTCAGAGCGGCTGCCCCATAGCTTTTGCCTCAAGTCTGTATCCTCTGGCCAGGTCTGCTGTCTCTGCTCTTTGTATGTTGGGCAGTCCTGAAGTATGTGTTCCGGGGTCTGGGTTCAGGATCCACATGGACATTCATCTGTGTATGAGACCCTTAATCGGTAAAGGTGACCCAACAGTCTGCAGTGGCCTGTTCTAAGGTGAAATATTGTAGTCTGTTGATATCTTTGGAGGAGTTGTATTGCATCATGTTCGTATTCCCCTTCCATTTGTTTCTTAAATAGCGACCAACAGAAATCACTATTTAATTAGAAAACACTATTTAATTAGAAAACACTATTTAATTAGAAAACACTATTTAATTAGAAAACACTATTTAATTAGAAAACACTATTTAATTACAAATCACTATTTAATTAGAAAACACTATTTGCTGCAGCAAGAGACTAATTATCTTTCTGTGCCACTCACCATACGACAATAGCTAAATGCTACCACCCGGTCAAAAATAGTGGTAACTTTCTACTTAATTCGTAACTTTCTACTTAATTCCTAACTTTCTACTTAATTCCTAACTTTCTACTAAATGCCTAACTTTGACCAAAAACTGGAAACAATCTGGTAAAATAATATTAAATCTGCCATCTGCCAATAATGCATTAAGAGATAATTAGTTATTTTTTTAGGTGCACTTTGGGCAATGGATCGTAAAACAAGAATCCTCACCCCCTCAAACCTTCTTAGTCGACTCTGTGACATACATGGCAGGCCAGAGTCTTACTATTCCTTTCTTCGTTTTAAAGCACGACAAGATAATTGTGATCATTGAACTGTAACTTTGAAGTTTGTGGTGGCATGATTACCGAAACCAGACCTCCTCTATCCGTGCTGGCTACACGCTCTGATATAACTCAGGTCAGTGGTTAAGTGAGTTGTGTTTCACCACAGTGAATTTGTTTTTCTTAACAAAATTGCAAATATGCCATTTGTTCAAGTGGGCATGACGGAAGAAATCGTGTGTATCCAAGAGGATGGATAAATTCTAGAGAATACAGTATAGCGAAGATAACAAAGAAAGGCAATTTCATAGCAATTAACTTTATAAAATTGGGTGGTCAAGTGGTTAACACGTGGGTTTCTTGGTTCAGATTCTGTGGTTTGTAAACTACTACAATATAGGAATTTGCACTTGTTTACCTGAGCTAGGTGTTGTGACTTTTAGTTACATGAGCTAGGTTTTGTGACGTCTAGTTACATGAGCTAGGTTTTGTGATGTCTAGTTTTTTTTCTTTACATGAGCTAGGTTTTGTGACGTCTAGTTACATGAGCTAGGTTTTGTGATGTCTAGTTTTTTTCTTTACATGAGCTAGGTTTTGTGACGTCTAGTTACATGAGCTAGATGTTGCGACTTATCATTTTGGCTTTATAATGTCTGCCCACATTTGATGCACCGCTCGTGAGTTGTCAGAGCGCCAACGAGACGCAAATAATAGCAATATTTTTAACTGCCATGCATGTTGTAAAATACTGTTAAGTTGGTTTTGGTAATCGAGTATCACCATAGAGGATTAAACTGACACAGAGTCATGCTGAAGTCGAATGTATCCGGCAGAAAAGCGCATATTTCGCAGCCGAATTGTAAACAATGAGACAACTGATTCCGTTTCCTTTAATTTATCATGATAATCTTGGAAAGCTTAAGAACAACCGCAGAAGAAGAAGAACAAGTCATAAATGTTCGAACCGAGATTGATCATTATCAGTCATCGAAAGTACGTTGGAGATCACCATCATCATGTTACCACCAGGTCCATTGATCTCCACAAAGCTATTCTATTAGCATACTGCATATCTATCAAATCTATCTATCTAATCTATTTAATCTAACTATCTAATCTATCTATCTATCTATCTATCTATCTATCTATCTATCTATCTATCTATCTATCTATCTATCTATCTATCTATCTATCTATCTATCTATCTGTCTGTCTGTCTGTCTGTCTGTCTGTCTGTCTGTCTGTCTGTCTATTAAATATGCCGTTTATTGTCTTTCGGGGGCTGGGGCCGCATATCGCAGTGGTTAACGTAATGGCTTCGCATATGAATGGTCCTGGGTTCATTCCCCAGTTGAGACGGAAATATTTTTCAGATCACAACAACCGGGAAGTAAAGACTGCGAGAGAGAAGAGATGGCTACCGCGCTCATATAGCAGAGCCACTGAAATGTGAAATCGCTAACATCTCACACCCCTACGGCATTAATACATGTTATGGGTAACTTTACTTACTTTACTTGCTGCCTTTCAGCGTCATGGGCAGAAGAGTTTTCTGGAGATGGCCCTCGTGTGTGCTGTGTATATATATTTTGGAATTTGTCGCAACATTTTTTTTGGTGGTCTATCATTTTCGTCGAGATTCGAGTCAATGATGAGTTATACAGTTCTGTGGACTTATTAGTAATCATCTTTCAAAGGTTACTCTATATTATTTCCCCCCGTAATTTTCTATGCTCACTATGCGTCGACAGCTAATGAAAATCACGCGAAATACAAGTATTATTTTTTCAAGGATTCAAAAAGGATTTCAATATATCCACAGTTCTGTATAATTCACGACGGACTAGGAAGGTGTGGATTGGTGATCTTTCAGCAATTGATGGGCGGGAAAAAAAACAATTTAAGTGTTTCTAAATATCCCTGAACATTGTTATATGTTATGCGTTGAAGCATGATATGTGTTTTAGACAGGTGAGATACACAATTCAGCGTTGCTGTCACTCACTCTACGTCTAGCCTCGATAACCGATTCTTTCTTCTCATCCTTAGTTAAGAAAGTAGTTTTACCATTTTTAAAATCTTAACTCTCTATTACACCATTTGTTTTTCACGACACAAATATAATTACTGAATATTTCACGAGATACAAATATGATTACTGAATATTTCACGATATACAAATATGATTACTGAATATTTCACGAGATACAAATATAATTACTGAATATTTCACGAGATACAAATATGATTACTGAATATTTCACGATATACAAATATGATTACTGAATATTTCACGAGATACAAATATGATTACTGAATATTTCACGAGATACAAATATAATTACTGAATATTTCACGAGATACAAATATGATTACTGAATATTTCACGAGATACAAATATGATTACTGAATACTTCACTAGATACAAATATGATTACTGAATATTTCACGAGATACAAATATGATTACTGAATACTTCACGAGACACAAATATGATTACTGAATACTTCACTAGATATAAAATCAATTACTGAATATTTCACGAGATACAAATATGATTACTGAATATTTCACGAGTATTAGGATCAGGTATGAATAATAAGTAAATAAAATTAGGAAACATTGTATATTAATGTTTCTATAGTCGTGTTACCTTGTTCTCCATAATGTGATTTTTGGAGGGCAAGGAGTACTGTATAAGTTTTACAAAAATTGAATGCAGAAATAAACTACATTTGTGTTAATGCTGAATATTTCAGTTTAGAAAACCTACTAAAGTGAAGCTAAATAAGACAAATGTACCTCGTAAAAAAAGCGAAACACGAATTATATGTACACAATTAACACAGTTGTTTGGGGGGAAAAATGCTTTAACGCATTTAAATGCATGAATAATAACATAGAAACCATGTATCATCTTTAAAAGTTCATGGGAACATTGAAAACACCCGGTTTTAAAGGGAATGAGCTGTTACAATTGTGAACACAAAGATGGCGAAGATATGAGTCGAAAGTGGTTTGCTGTAAAAACAAAAACAATACGTCTTAATTTAATGAGTTAATTCTTTATCGAAGGAAAATTCCTGTATGTTTCTTCTTCTTTTGCGTTTGTTATCAAACACCAGGAAGTAGCCTGGAGAATGGAATGCGTTGCATAATGGTTTACAGCTTGTCTGCGACATCTGTGCCTCTCTTCCCAACACATCCGTTTTCAATAAGGCTTCTTAGTCACATATACCTCTGTGATAAAGGGTAGCCAACACCACCCGAAAACCTCCATAGTTGCTTCTTACAACATGCTGGGTTGGTATCAGTGTTGCTATTGTTTGCTTTCCTCACACAGACCCCGACAACACACGTACAAGCTCCAAGTTCATATTACAATGAGATAACCTTACTTTAACAAATTTGATTTTCTTAAATGCTTTCCTATTTTTACAGCCTGTAACTGTTATCACGTTCAAACGTTGAATACAGGCAATTATTTCTGATTTCTTCCAAATTTACCTAGAACACAAACATGACATTAAGAACTCTTGTCTAGATTGTTAAATATTCTTTCAACAGGCTATGTTATCTGTTTTACCTTTTGTTATAATAGTAAGCACTTTAAAAGTAATTAAGAGATATAATTAGAAACGATAACATCGGACAGATAACCGAAACAATACCATTATTGGAACACATCAAATGCAATAGATCAAGTGGTTTTCACACGCTTCCAGTCTACCAACAGACAGCATGTCACAAATGGCCATAACACATAGACATAACGGCTATAAAGCCAGAGACAGACCATGTAAAAGATGGATCACAGAAACCAAATAAGCCACAGGAATAATTTTACAAACAGCACACAAGAAAGTCATCTCCAGAGATCTCTTCCACCCCTGACGCTGCAAGGCAAAAAGAGCCACCGCGTATAGATAGATAGATAGATAGATAGATAGATAGATAGATAGATAGATAGATAGATAGATAGATAGATAGATAGATAAAGAACTTTTCCGTTGTTCCAGATGAATTATAGTTTTTGTGCTGTAAGAAATGTCATCTACGATTAAATGCGGCATAATTGTGATTCAAAAAAACAATATGAGCAACAATGATATTTTGTTATAATCATTGAAGCGTACCTGGCGCCTGACAGTGTTATGCAACTGTTGTTGAATTTTGAGGATCCACTAATATATCAAATAGTATCGCCAGTAGGCCTACAATGTGGGTGGGCGTCGTTCAAACCACCTAATTCGATGAATTGGGTTTGCGATGCTTTTTTTCTACTCGGTCATCGAGGCGAACATTTACACTTTTTAATATTTTAAAAACAAATGTTGCAAATATTGTTTTATTTATCACTTTTTCTCCATCATTTACCACGTTATTAGAATTTCATTAAAAAAAAATATAAACGTATGCTGTAATAATACTGATGAATTGATCCCTATAGACGTGAGCAGTTAGTTATTGACACATGATGATGATGATGAAATAATCCCTATAGATGTGAGCAGGTAGTTATTGACACATGATGATGATGATGAAATAATCCCTATAGATGTGAGCAGGTAGTTATTGCCACATGATGATGAAATAATCCCTATAGATGTGAGCAGGTAGTTATTGCCACATGATGATGATGAAATAATCCCTATAGATGTGAGCAGGTAGTTATTGCCACATGATGATGAAATAATCCCTATAGATGTGAGCAGGTAGTTATTGCCACATGATGATGATGATGAAATAATCCCTATAGATGTGAGCAGGTAGTTATTGACACATGATGATGATGATGAAATAATCCCTATAGATGTGAGCAGGTAGTTATTGACACATGATGATGATGATGAAATAATCCCTATAGATGTGAGCAGGTAGTTATTGACACATGATGATGATGATGAAATAATCCCTATAGATGTGAGCAGGTAGTTATTGCCACATGATGATGATGAAATAGTCCCTATATATGTGAGCAGTTAGCTATTGACACATGATGATGATGAAATAATCCCTATAGATGTGAGCAGGTAGTTATTGCCACATGATGATGATGAAATAGTCCCTATATATGTGAGCAGTTAGCTATTGACACATGATGATGATACAATAATCCCTTTAGTTGTAAGCAGGTAGTACTTGACACATGATGATGATAAAATAATCCCTTTAGTTGTAAGCAGGTAGTACTTGACACATGATGATGATAAAATAATCCCTTTAGTTGTAAGCAGGTAGTACTTGACACATGATGATGATAAAATAATCCCTTTAGTTGTAAGCAGGTAGTACTTGACACATGATGATGATAAAATAATCCCTTTAATTGTAAGCAGGTAGTACTTGACACATGATGATGATAAAATAATCCCTTTAGTTGTAAGCAGGTAGTACTTGACACATGATGATGATGATGAAATAATCCCTTTAGCTATGAGCAAGTACCTACTGACAGTCTGACAAAAGCACATGTCCTCCTCAGTCTATAACCTAGGCTACACCGAGAAACGTATACGGTTTGTTCTTTTAAAAGCATGGTTGCGTTAGGGAGAGGGGGGGGGGGTTATGCATGCATCTTTAGTCCTGAAAGGAGCGTATTCCAATGCTGCAGTATTCCGTGACCGGAGTCTGCCAGGACCGTAGCATGCATCACTCCCATGACCGCAGCATACATACATACATACATGTCAGGACCGCAGTATACACTACTGCCAGAATTGAAGCATACACAAATGCCAGGACCGCAGCACACATCACTGTCAGGACCACATCATACACCACTGGGCCAAATATTCTTCTGTCATTTTTGTTGACACACCTGCAACGATGAAACACCTTAATTCCTCGCTACCTAGGAATCTGTCACTACAGGATAAAGGTGCAAAATTTTGTTTGTCTCGGCTCCATCTCTCTGTCATGAATAGAGAACATTTGACAGGAGAGAAAAGTAAGAAATCGACACAAGACATACAGGCATGATTATTTCTTTTCAAAGAAAAGAAGTTGTCATCCACCAACTTATCTTAGTAGTCTCATAAGGCATTCCTGGAAACAAGGCAGTGCCACTATACACCTTGAAATAGAAACATACTGCCAAACGTGCTTAACCTGACCTGCTCATGTGAATGGTTAATGATGTATCGCCTGCCTGTTACCTGACATCTATGTTGTAAGATGCGCCCATTGAGGTTTTCAGGTTAGAGTTGGCTGCCCCATCTCACGAAGGTATAAAGTGAGTCAGAAACATGGCTGAAGTCAGATGTATCATACCGAAAGACGCACATATCGCAAGTAAACTGTAAACCATGACACAACGCATTCAAATCTCACAAGTATACATCCTACTACTCTGCAGGAGGAAGATCGAATGTATTTGTGGAATTGTGGAACAGTTAATCCAAACTATTTTACTGTTTCGCAAACAACGGATGCAGCAAACCCAGTAAGTCTATAACTTGACTATCGCCGTTGCCCAACACGGTGCATACAGAGAAAATTGGGTTTCGTACAAAATATCACAAGGGTGAATGTTATGGATGTGTACTGGGAAGTTTCTCCAGCTTCATAGAACCTCGCACGAAGAAAAATGCACAGTAGATAACCCAAATAAACTACCAGCTCGCCTCGTAAAATATACCCCTTCCGAGTAGAAGGCTTTTTTCAAAAGACATTGCGTTAAGTCAAAGACTCATGGGTATGAAAGAATGCTCTAACTAATCCCGCCTTGCAAATATGAAGTAAAAGAAAAGCGATCGTAATTCTTCGGGATCTATGCAAATAAACAAAACAAAACAACACCACAATGTGTCTCCCTTCTTGATAGTATTAGTTTCCACTTTATTGTATATATCTACAATGCAGGCAATGAGAGAGTTAGTCAACGAAATAGTTGATACAATGGTGGTATAAATTATAGTGGATTGAAAAGAGATGCATTATTTGTGTCAGTATCGTCAAAGTCGGATGTATCTGGTCATTGGAGCAAATAAACCGGTGATACAACTCATCTCCGTTATCAACTACATCCTGATGGAACCATTGTTCAGCTTCAAGAGAGAGCATGTGGGAGTTCGAGAAGTTATGCCAAAGAAAGAATTGCTGATTATCAGAGTGTAGTTTGGATAATGGATTACGCTTTCTCAAGGTGTGCAACTTACCTGCAATGCATACACCTTACCATCTGACAAATCCTACTTTAACGTGGCGGTGACACTTTGATCTTCCATATAATGGGACAATGAATCCGATCCTAAAGCCTCCATTGTTGCCCTTTTACTACATGCATGGCAAGTGTGTCATGTGACGTATTCCTTCCAGAACGTTGTCTATGGCATGGCAAGTGGCAGTACTAAAAAACAGGTTCTCTACTTTCTGGCCTTGGCACAACACGCGGTTGAGTCAAGGCTTAACATAGTGAAATACTGCTCTTCTTGTTACTATTAATATTTCCTTTGATCTCAAACTCCTTCAGGTTGACAGGATGCATTCCGGAAAAAGGTGTACATTATTTTATGACTTACATATTATATATCAAATGACACTCTTTCCAAATTTATGGTCCTCGATTTATTTATTTTGTTCACTCATCTCTTTGTCTCGTTTCCACATGTTATTCCATTTTTATGCATTTCCTGTTCATATCCTGCCGTCTATTTTCACATTTCACCGGGACACGTTAGTTGTGTCGTTCCTACTCGGTGTTATTTTTTTTAATGTCAATCTTCATGCCATCATGATAAACTTATTTTGGTTGAAACGTCGATCGTATACTGCTATTTGTATGATTATATCATGTGCACTGTCATTTGTATTTTTTTCACATCAGCACCCAATAGTGATAGTCTGTAAAAGTTAGCCGTCGTCCAGTAAGACTACATTTTCTATCTATCTATCTATCTATCTATCTATCTATCTATCTATCTATCTATCTATCTATCTATCTATCTATCTATCTATCTATCTATCTATCTATCTATCTATCTATCTATCTATCTATCTATCTATCTATCTATCTATCTATCTATCTATCTATCTATCTATCTATCTATCTATCTATCTATCTAGCTATCTATCTATCTATCTATCTATCTATCTATCTATCTATCTATCTATCTATCTATCTATCTATCTATCTATCTATCTATCTATCTATCTATCTATCTATCTATCTATCTATCTTATCTATCTATCTTATCTATCTATCTATCTATCTATCTATCTATCTATCTATCTATCTATCTATCTATCTGTCTGTCTGTCTGTCTGTCTGTCTGTCTGTCTATCTATCTATCTATCTATCTATCTATCTATCTATACGCTGTGTCCCTTGTTTGCCTTGCAGAGTCAGGGGTGGAAGAGTTCTCCGGATGTGGCCTTCTTGTGCGCTGTTTGCAAGCTTGTGCCTGTGGCTTCTTTGATTTCTGTGATCCATCTTTTACTGTGTTCTACGTAAATGCTATTCTTTCCAGAATGTTCTCTGTGTCGTGAATACTATGAACGCTTCTCTGTCCTGGAAAATTGGCCTGCATTTGCAAGAGACATGGTCATACATTCTTCTGTGTTTTTCATTCTGCCCTTTAGAATCAGCCTTTTGATACCATCATGTCTCTTGAAGTATCCAAAATACTATAGCTTCCTTCTTATGATGGTATTTAGAAGCCATCCTTCATTTAGTTTCAGTAATTTCAAAACTTTAATGTTCTTCTTTTTTTCTGTCCATGATAGTGGTATTATAAAATTAGCACCGCATTTTAAATGAATTTATCCTTCAGGATATTGTTCTGTTCAACGTCCTAGTCTCGGTATACAGCCACTGGTAAAACATCATCATCATTAAGTGCCGTCTCCGCAACGAAGGTTGGCTGCGACGTATCTCTAACAAATCCTGTCTCTGGTAAAACACACGATTTTAAAAGTTATTTTAGAGTTAAAGTTATTTTATTATTACTATTTTTACTACTGTGCCAATTGGTTGCGGTGTATGTACATTTTGATCCGACCAATTCTGTTTAAGTATGGTATTTTTGGGTCACATGACTTCCTACAGAACGAGAATTCAGCCCCAATACCTAAAATTCCTTAGTTGTCTCCTACACTCTACACACCATCGCACAGTGTTGATATATTTAATCTCCTTTACGAACCATCCAACACAATCTCGGTAACACTATAAATAATGCCTCGGAGATCGTGGCGACAGGATTACCTGAATCATGACTTCCATTATTTGTAAAGATAAATATCTCATACTACCAAACTCTACTAACGTCTGCGGTTAAAAGTAGCGTACCTCAACAGTGATTAAACATTTAACTGACCAATCGTCGTGTGTGTTGTCGGGGCTTGAATGTGGAACATAGAAAAGCAACACAGTTTATTTTCCATGCAAGTTGTAAGACGCAACTAAGGTGATATGAGGAGGAGTTGGCTCCAATCTCATATATTGTTAAAGTATCCCAAAATCCATGCTAAAGTCGTATACATCAGGCAGAAAGTGGCAAATATCACAGTACAGCTGTAAACCATAACAAAAATCACTATGTTGTCAGGACAGCATCATCAGAATCTGCATGAGTTTCAGAGTGAACACAGAAGAAGAAGAAGAACTTTCCAATGACATGAACGAGATTTTCATATTAAGTTGACACATTATCATGCATTACCTGATAACTTATCTCCCTTTGCTAATAGACTCGCAGAAAGTTCACTCCCTTGCCGGTGCAATCTTATTAGTTCCCTAGGAGTTTCAAAAACGAAAGAAACATCTCGGAAAACCATCTCAATGCCCTGCTTGACTGATGTTCACGTATTCAGGCACAGATGGAAACAAATGATAAAACAATATAAGAAAATTGGGCAACTCGCAGAGTTCAGAAGTTACTGTGGCCATATTTATTTGTCGTGCATAACTTTAGAAATGCTATTTGTATAATGATGGCACAGCGAGATTTGTAATTAAACGTATGCAAACTAGAGTTAGAATAGCGTATGCAACAAGTTCAGCTGTAACGAAATGTATGAAAAATAGGGATAGAATGGCGTATATAACAAGTTCAGTTGTAACGAAACGTATGAAAAATAGGGTTATAATGGCGTATATAACAAGTTCAGTTGTAACGAAACGTATGAAAAATAGGGTTATAATGGCGTATATAACAAGTTCAGTTGTAACGAAACGTATGAAAAATAGGGTTAGAATGGCGTATATAACAAGTTCAGTTGTAACGAAACGTATGAAAAATAGGGTTATAATGGCGTATATAACAAGTTCAGTTGTAACGAAACGTATGAAAAATAGGGTTATAATGGCGTATATAACAAGTTCAGTTGTAACGAAACGTATGAAAAATAGGGTTAGAATGGCGTATATAACAAGTTCAGTTGTAACGAAACGTATGAAAATATAGGGTTAGAATGGGGTATAAAACAAGTTCAGTTTTTAGCGAAACGTATGAAAAATAGGGTTATAATGGCGTATATAACAAGTTCAGTTGTAACGAAACGTATGAAAAATAGGGTTAGAATGGTATATATAACAAGTTCAGTTATAATGAAATATGCCTATTAGGGATAGAATAATCTATATGAATTCTTCTTCTTCACTCCTTCTTAAATTCAAGCAAATTAATAGGGTGTATTCCGGTGAGCGGACTGCGTTGTATCATGTTTTACAGCTTTTCTGCAATATCTGCGCCTTTCGGCCTGACACATCCGATTTCAGCATGATTTCTGGATGACTGTGGCCATCTACGGGATGGTACAGCCAATTCCTACACGGTAGCATATTTAGTTACCTCTCACGATATTAATAGAGAAGGCATCACAATGAACCTAAACAGCACCCAAGAACGGAAAGACCTGGCAACACAAAGACAGAAATGGAAAGCTATGGTTTCTGCCCTGTGCGCCGTCAATGGCCCTGGAGGAACATAACATAAAATAATACGACGTGTGATAGCTAACAGTCGCACTATTCCTTGCTCCCCTCTTGAGTCCGACAACACATGAGTGGACGTATATGACAATTTCAGTTGTAAGAAATGTAGGTGAACTAGGGTTATAGAAATGATGTATGCTAGCCATTATATAAATGTATGTCTTCGAATGGGATTTGAGGGATAATAATACTAATAATACTGTTTGTTTGAGAGCCCCAGGAATTGTGAGCGATTAACTCTTACTTCCTATGTGCAGTAGGTTGGTTTTCCTGAGCTTTCTTTCATACACAGGAGACTTCTGCTTTCGGCTTAGTGCAATGCCTATTGAGTGGGCCTGAATGAAGGCTTTTTAGTCGAAACGTCTTATTTTGGTAACACTTCTACCTATGTTTCTTTATCTTGATAATTGCCCTGTGTAACTCCAGCCACTTGCTTCCTGTTTAGGCTTGTTACCCTACACTGGAACATTTATCCCTTAAGAAATTGTACACATTTGTCTACATCATTACTATGTGAATGTCCATTACTTAAAAGAAATGTTAAAATGTATATCTAGTCTAGTAATATTAACATGGAAAATGATAAAATATATATCTAGTCTAGTAATATTAACATGGAAAATGTTAAAATGTATATCTAGTCTAGTAATATTAACATGGAAAATGATAAAATGTATGTATAATAATATATATCTGTTTTTTATTGTCTTTTCCACACACGCTGTCAGGCGTCGTGGAGAGTTGAAGTTGTCTTTCTTTGGCCATCTTATTGCGCTTGCCATGGTCAGGCCGTGGTTCTTAAAACAATATCTCTGATTGAATCTTCCCATCTTGTTCTTGTTCTTCCTCTTTCCTTGAGACCATTATTTCTGCTGTTGTACGCCTGGATGGCTTGTTGTAATGGTTCCATTCGCATAAGGTGTCAGAATCAGTTGATCTGTTGTCTTTCTATATATTGTTTGCATGATATGGTTTTACTATCTTTCTGATGTCTTCATTTCTCATTCTGTTTCTTCTGGTGACGTTTATAGCCTTTCTCAAGCATTTAATCTCAAATGTTGTAATCTTTCACAAGAGTGCTTTTATCAGGAGCCATGTCTGGCACTGGTAACATGACGTTGAAGATAGATGGTATTTATTATCTGTCGTTTGGTCGCCATGTTGATGGCTTGGTTTTTAAGCAGTGGTGACAGTTGGTATGTTACAGCGTTTGCTTCTTGACACCTCATCTCAGTTTCTCTATCGATTTTGTCGTCTTCACTAAGAATGCTCAATAGAAATTTAAATTCTGATGTCTATTTTATATTTGTGTCATTAACATACACTATTAGCTGTTCTTTTGCTCTGCATATTTTCATAGTTTCTGTATTTGATGTGTTTTATCTAATATTGTATTCTTCGCACGCTGCTTGTAGTGAATTTGTATGTCTTTGTAGTTCGTCCTGAGTTTAATACGCTGTCTAATACTAGACCTTGATCATCAGAGGAGAGTAGATCGTGCAGAAAGTTACATAGGCCTCTTGATATTTCTAAGATATGTTCGTTTTATGCGTTCTGCCTCTTTGGCAATCCTGTCATGTATTTAAAAATCTGTAATGGTCATAGTGCATATAGCTGTCTTACTCCCATTGTTGTTTTGAGTGGTTCGGTGAGTCCGTCGTTTGTTTTTATTATACTTCGTTAGTTATTATATAATACTCTTATGTTGTCTAATAGTTACCCATGCATTCCGTAATCTTCTAGTATCTGCCAGAAGTTATCCCTGTCAACTTTGTCAAATGCCTTCTCTAGATCTACAAAGGTTGTGTTTAGCTGTTGGTCATATTCAATTGTCTTTTCGCTTAATTTTCTCAATACAAAGACGTGCACTTTGTACTGAGTCTGTGCACTCTACCCTTTTCTGAATTCAAACTTGGTCTTGCTTAGCTGTGACTCTATTATTGATCTAATTCTAATATAGTAATATTAACATGGAATATTAATGCAGACATATGGAGTTCCTAACATTTGATAAGCCTATGTCAGAACAAATACACCAATAGTCAATGTGCAGTATGAACGAGCATAGGCGCATCCGATAATTTCCAAGTTCACTCGGGAGTGAGACAGGGATGCGTACTATCCCCCCTATTGTTCATGACATACATATATCACATCTGCAAAGTAGCAAAGACAACGGAAGAAAACAATCTGAAGAATAACTTATACGAATTGCTATTTGCAGACAACCAAGCACTAGTAGCATCATCAGGAGAGCAACTACAAAGAGAAATAGATATATTAAAAGAAACATGCCATACCTTTAACATGAAGATAAATATAGAAAAAAACCGAAGTAATGAAGATAGGAAGAACATAAAGAAACACCAATATATATATTGGAAACAACAGACTTAACCAAGTGACAGAATTCACAAACCTAGGAAGCAATATAACAACAGACAGCAAGAGCAGCAAAGAAATACACAATAGATGTAGTAAAGCATACCAAGCCCTAGGGAAAAATGACACCAATCTTCAGGAACAAAAATGTAGATCTAAACACCAAAATAATACTATTCAAAACGACTATTATGTCAAAGCTGTTTTACCAATGCTAAACATGGAAAATGACAGCACAGGACAAACGTAATCTTGTGACAGCTGAAATGACATGTTTACGCAGAATCCTAGGAATATCGTTAAGAGACAGAGTGAGGAATGAGGACATTAGACAAAGAACCGGCACCGCCAAAGTCTTGGAGTATATTAAGAGGCAACATATCTAATGGTTTGTACACATTAGCAGACTGCTACCAGACATCATACCACAGCAAGCTATGCTACACAAATACAGTGAGTGTAGACCACAAAACGGTGGACCACCTAAATAGAAGAGGCGACAAATTCCACAATATACTCAGCACACAAGAGGGCCTTCTCCAAAAAACTCTACTACCCTGACGCTGAAAGGCAACAAAGGGTTTAGCGAATAGATAGATAAAACAACATGAAAAATGCATCTTTCATATTCACTTTCTGTTTCGTCCGGCCCTCGGATCAAGAAAGGTTGCTGGTCCCTGCTCTATGATATTATATCAATTCCACCTCTGAAACCTCCATAGTCACCTCTTACGACATTCATGGCAGGCCACAGTGTTGCTATTATTTGCTTTAATTTCGTATCCCTTCATCGCATAGGCGTGTAGTGTTTCTATCAAACTACATTTGTGTATCATCCAACAAATTTCCAGCCTGTTCCACTAGTATCCACTTCACAAGCACGGATTGGATTGAGAAAGACATTTTGTAATTACTTTTTCCTACGATCAATGAAGGGGAATTATTTCTCCTAACCACGACTGTGGTATTAAGAAAAAAAAACACTTTCTTACAAGGTGCTCGAATCCGAAGTGAGAAATAAGTTGAAAATAAATTGGTAAGCTTCTCATAAATGAAGTACAGAAGAAAAACAAAAATGGATTCTGAAAAGGATTTAGCAAAGCCTTTGATTGACGAAAACAGAGCTTTTTTGAAAAGTTCTCAAGAATACACTAAACGTAGAACAACGATTACAACGGAAATTTCCATAGCTTTTTTATGTTTCTGTGCTGAGCTTTTTAAAATTCGTATATCGCAATCAAAGTTGTAAATCCTGAGATTTCTTGGAATTTTTGGGCTATTATGATTCAATCTAAGTGCAATTTGTTTAAAAAATACCTTCACTTTTTATCTGCTACCGAATTTGTAATAAAAAGAATTTTTATCCATCTGTCTATGGCCGAATGAGATCAGAATGTGCTAAAAGTCTCAATTCTAAGAAGATGCAGTAAAAATAATCCAACAGGCTTAATTTGAAATTGTGTAATGAAATGTTACAAATCAGTAATAACACAACATAAATCGATGTTTCTACCACACGTCTTTATCATAAACACATTCACAACATAGTACACCGTATGACGAGTATAACGCATTATAAGGTAATAAATATAGGTACACACGAGTAAACATTAGAAGGTTGGAGGTGAAACAACGCGTATAGAAAATTTACATAATGAAATAAATCTCGACTAAGCAAAGCAAAATGAAAATGACAGCAATATGTTATCAGCTCGTAGGACCGTTGGCCATTGACTCAAAGGACCCCCCCCCCATATGGCAGATCCATAATATCGATTCTCAAGTTCATGTCGATTCCGTTCATCCGAAAACTTCCACTCACCTGAACATCACTATAATCCCGATGGACCGTGTCATCAAAGTGGTCAGCAGCAGTTGTAAGATTTAGACCGTTGATACATCATATGAAGCGAATACTGTTGTACAGATGTTGACAGAATCAGTGTGCGAGCCTGATATGGAGCAAGAGACGGAGTGCGTGTGGAGAATCCGAGTACAATTAAGTCAATCGAGTGCCCCGTCGATTACACAGTACTCTGAACTTATTGAGAATCATCCTTAAGTAGTGATGCTTTTTACTTTTTCCCTTGATTTTAATTGGCTGTCGACACTATGACGAATGAAAATCATGAAAAATAGTCTACTAGCGTCACTTTGGCGTCAAAACCATCGAAATTATAGAGGACTGACTTCATTGTGTTACTCAATATGTACTCAGCGAAGCAGCACGATGCCTGCAGAGATTAACTTTCAAAACACGCAATTCCGTAACTTCAATCGATAACACCCGTGAACTCCGGAAAAAAAATCCTCTCAATGAACAAGACATTGCGTGTGGGACTTGAACTCGACTTCTCGAGCATAAAGCGAACGTCTCTAAACACTACGCCATTGGGATCCATCTCCACGCTTATTCAATTCTCATTAGACCATAGACCTATATATTAGACAAGAGATTGTAGTTTATCATTTACAACTCTCAACATTTTTAAGCTTTCAACTTTTAAGCTTTCAAAAAAATCATATCCTTTATATTAATAAAGCGTTGGCCCGTTGACGGAATTGAACCCATAGTGTTGGTCACAAGACATGTGACCATGGACAGCTGGATCAGAAAAGAATACATAGTATTCCTCATCTTCAGCGTTCATTCTCACACTCCCGCTGGATCTCTCCTGTAGCAGAACCATGATTCTACTAGATTTCCAGTAGGATATAGTCCAGAGAATGGAAATGCGTTGTGTCACCGTTTTATTTGCGCCAATGTCCCGACACATCCGTCATCAGTTGGAATACATAGTCATATGGACAGTGTTTTCAAATAAAACGAAAACTAATACCACAAAATTATTTCAGGCTTTCTAATAATTCAATGTCTGCATACATATTAGTTGTGTGATAATCCTGCGGTCCCTGGGTTCATGTTCTTTGTACCAAGCAAAGAAGGATGGAACATGATTTGCAATTAAACATATATGTAAGTTTTTATCAAAGCATTTCTACTGCTGAAAAGTGTAGTCTTCTTCTTCCTCTGCGTTCTTTCTCACTATCCGGCAGATCAGCAGGATGCACACCAGACAGCGGAATGTTTTGTATCATGATTTACAGCTTAGCTGTAATATCTACGCTTTTCAGCCTCATACATTCGACCAGCATGGCTTCTGGATCGCACTGACATAGTACGGGATAGTACAGCCAGCCACCAGGATACAACATTCTTAATCGCCTCTTAGTGCATGAACGTAACTTAACACATCTTTCTATTCTTTGCTCCAATTTCGGGAACCAGGAAACACACGGAAGAGTCGTCTTCTAATTGGTGGGAAGGAATTAAAGATAGCTTTAGCGAAAACCCCCATCCCCAAAAAAAAGCATATGTGAAATATGAACTTTTTCGATTGTAAAATTTTGGACCAATCTATCTGTCTGGCTGTCTGTCTGTCCGTCCATCCATCTATCTATCTTTTTCTTCTTCTTCTGTGTTCATTCTCAAACTCCTGCAGATTAGCAGATGTAGAACGGAATGCATTGTGTCATGGTCTATACAGCATTGCTGCGATTCTGCGCCTTTCAGTCCGACTTCGGCATGGCTTTGTGTTACTGACCCACATGGCATGGGACACCTAACTCCATCCCATAACCTCCTTAGTCGCCTAATACGACATCCATGGAAGGTAACTAGTGTAGCTATTCTTTACTTCCCTCTCGGGTCTAGGCAACACACGGGCGATCTTTCTATCTATATACCTATCTATCTATTTATCTATCTACGCATGTGGTGGCGTCTGTGGGACTCACCAATGGCCCACTAGACATACCATCCATGCAACAGAAAACCTTAGTGGATGATATGCTGTTATATTGAGGTTATCTTCTTATAGAAGCTTCATGGCATGTCATCTATACAGTTATGATTTTGTTTTGTTGTTTAAATGCTTTTTCATGTTTGCCTGAATATATGTATGCACCCTCTGTGGTTGGGAGGGAGCCAGAGATGTACTGCGCAGCACTGAGGAGGAGGAAACTGGCATCACTGTTTTTTCCTATGGCTGAGGCCCATCATAGAGGCACAGTGACTCAGGACATGACAATCCTTTTGACTTGAACATTTGGTTGCATGCCTGGAGCAATAGAGAAGTTCGGCATGACCAGTAGTCAATTGGTGGCGGGGAATGAGCACAGTGAACCCTATCTTGGCTACAGTGGCTAGGAGCAGTGTAAAGGTTGAAACCTAACTTCCTGGAGGTGTGATAGTTATTATCTGGCTCTGTCCCGGGGTGGGCCGAAAATCCACAGACTTCCCTGCAATATAATGCCATATATTGGCATTAGGTCAAATGGCATGAGCCCATGGGCCGCTGGATCAGCAACCAACCAACCAATCATCTATCTATCTATCTATCTATCTATCTATCTATCTATCTATCTATCTATCTATCTATCTATCTATCTATCTATCTATCTATCTATCTATCTATCTATCTATCTATCTATCTATCTATCTATCTATCTATCTATCTCTATCTATCTATCTATCTATCTATCTATCTATCTATCTATCTATCTATCTATCTATCTATCTATCTATCTATCTATCTATCTATCTATCTATCTATCTATCTATCTATCTATCTACCCAATATATATAGATATAGAAATGTCTATACACCTATATGCCCATATAACACCTATGTACCAATCTACCTACATATCTATTTATCTATCTGTCTAACTCATGGTGTCAGTTCTCTTCTTGTCGCAGGACTCTGTGATGATCGGGATTATGGTATATATGCAGTCATATTATGGCGTCTCAGTACGTCGGTGAGTCTCTCAATTCACTTTCTTCTTGGTCTTTCTCTGGTTTTTTTTGGTGTTTCCACGTGAATGTTGTATACTCATTCCGCTGACCAATAAGGGTTCATTCTCATAAGTTGCCGAACCGTTTCATTCACTGTTTCTCAATATATTTAACCATAGACATAGTTCCAACAGTTCTTGTAATCTCTTCTTTCCTGGCATGGTCTCTTCTTCATGAGGAGCAAAGCAAGAAAAAGTAATTGACATCACAAAATCCGTTGAATATGTACTGACTGCTGCAAAACTGAAACCCAACAGGTGAAGCTTAGAACAGGGTAAAAAAGTTTTGCAAATCACATGAAACACATATATGGTTCTTCATATAAACACGTTTATCTCAGCCATGTGAACATCAACACTTTCGTTTTTAATCGTTCCTTTTATTGTGAATGTATTCTGAATAAAGGTATTTTGATAGAAACCTCCATTTTTTGTGTTATTTATTATTCGTGTTTCCGGTGAGTAGAGAGATGGCATTACCTTATTCCAAATTTCGCATGCTAAAAATCCATTCCAATTGTCACGCGAGTATTTTATATTTTAATATTTCTTAAATTAATTTTCTTTCTAGCTTCCGGATGAGATAATTATTAACTATTTTTGTTATTTTCTCTGGTCTATTGTTTGATTCCAGTAGCGTCGAAAAAACACATATCCCGTACGTCAAAGCAAGGAAAACACGTGGATTTTGTCATAAAATAGTAAATGAAAGGACACATTTTTTTAAAAATGCAGCCATTTACATGGTTTTATGAAACCAGACCAAGGAATCAGTTCTTGTTGATTGATCAAATGCCTGGTGGCTTCACATTCATCTAATTCTGCTTACTGTCACGGTTACAGAACGCCAGGTTCGAAACCAAGTCCGGACACAAATAATCCGACTCGTGGCTTCACATTCTCCTAGCACGATCTCCGGGCTCCAGTGGGCACGTATTTCTCTCGGCGTGACTCCAGTTTAAAAAAAAAAATCATAATGAAGACAACAAAGTGTTTGTTAGACCATCAGGTGCTTACATCCCCACTAAACAAAGAATCTCCTTTTCCGGTATTCAAATAACTCACATAGCGTATGCTGGCGTCAAATATCAGGTGAGGCAGGTGCAAATAAAGGTATCGAGTTTTATATCCAGGTTGAAATAGAAGTAAAAAAAAACTCACATTTTTACAGTCACCTGTTGAATCATTACTAAAGATTAGGTAATACATTTGCATTATTCTAATACACCCGTCACCGTAGCATAAGGGCAAGTGAAACAGCCAAAAATGTACAAGTCATGTTTACTTGGTGGTTGTTTTGACGAGCAGCTTACATCCTTTCGACTTCGGGAACCTCTCTCAAGGTAGCTAAAACATAAAAACATATGCACTTATCACACAATAATAGATAATAATAAAACCCATATCCCGTCAGGGTCATAGGTGTGTCGCGTTGAAACATTTGGTGCATAAATATCTCTACACAAATCTTTCCTCTACCATTCATGATGAGTTTAGAAACTTTACACCCTGTCTTGTCTTGATATTATCAGCTGTATATTCTTATGTAACTGCTTCTTCTTTCACCCTCCATCACACGCGGATGAGCATCTTTACCACAAAACTGCATATGATCAAAGAGCATCAGCCCGTAGTGTGTTGGATTTGCAACAATAAATCAACTAACCAACTGAAATATTTTAAAAAAAATTAAAAAATTCAACAACAACTCGATAGACTAATTGATTGGTTCAAAACCATGTCCGGACAACAAGAAAATACTCCGTGTCGTTATTTCTCGCCTGATACTCGCCACTCCTCAAGTCGACCCAGCTGTAATTGGGTGCCAGATCCATGAGTTAGGGAAGAGTAAGGGATCTTGCCACCCCACCTAATACTTAATGGGGATTGCAATATACTTTACATAAGAAAGCATGTATGGGGAGAAAACGGTATGATGAAGAGATTAAAGTATGTACGAAACATACCATGGGGAACGAAGTCAAGTAACGGATTAAAGTATTAACAAATATATCATGGGGAACGAAGTCAAGTAACGGATTAAAGTATTAACACATATATCATGGGGAACGAAGTCAAGTAACGGATAAAGCATGTAACAAGTATATCATGGGGAACGAAGTCAAGCAACGGATTAAAGCATGTATAAAATAAATCATGGGAAACTAAGTCAAGTAACGGATTAAAAGCATGTATAAAATATATCATGGGGAACGAAGTCAAGTAACGGATTAAAGCATGTATAAAATATATCATGGGGAACGAAGTCAAGTAACGGATTAAAGCATGTATAAAATATATCATGAAGAACGAAGTCAAGTAACGGATTAAAGCATGTATAAAATATATCATGGGGAACGAAGTCAAGTAACGGATTAAAGCATGTATAAAATATATCATGAAGAACGAAGTCAAGTAACGGATTAAAGCATGTATAAAATATATCATGGGGAACGAAGTCAAGTAACGGATTAAAGCATGTATAAAATATATCATGAAGAACGAAGTCAAGTAACGGATTAAAAGCTGAATTGGTTAAGCAAGATAACACAGAAAGACACAACCGTTGCTTTTCTACATGGTGCACTCTTTTTAGTAGAACCTTCGGTTATTTCTGTGTATCGTTGCTAGTATGTTTTGTTACTATTTACTTCGGTTATTGCTGTGTATCGTTGCTAGTATGTTTTGTTAATATTTACTTCGGTTATTGCTGTGTATCGTTGCTAGTATGTTTTGTTAATATTTACTTCGGTTATTGCTGTGTATTGTTGCTAGTATGTTTTGTTAATATTTACTTCGGTTATTGCTGTGTATTGTTGCTAGTATGTTTTGTTAATATTTACTTTGGTTATTGCTGTGTATCGTTGCTAGTATGTTTTGTTAATATTTACTTCGGTTATTGCTGTGTATCGTTGCTAGTATGTTTTGTTAATATTTACTTCGGTTATTGCTGTGTATCGTTGCTAGTATGTTTTGTTAATATATATTCGTAACTATATTATCTATTTTCGTTTATCTTGAGATTTAACAGGAATCGTGATCATGTGACTTCATGGACAAACAACTAGAAGACAGAATTGATGCCTTTGAGATGTGGATGTATAGAACAATAGGAAGAACATGGACAGAGAAGAAAAACAACAAATAGGTTCTAACAATGTTAACAATACGTATGACAACAGAACTATTAAAATAAATAAAGATCAAATAAATAAATTATGTATATACCATGTCGTAGACATTACTTGAGGGTAAAGCGGAAGAGGAAACGAGAAAATGGTAGGCAGAGATACAAATAGGAGAGAAACATCACGAAATGGACAGGTTACAGTCTGCCAGTGCAGCACCAAAGTATGAGACAGAGAATGGTGGGTGTCTCTTGCAGCTAACCTACGTTGCGAAGACTGCACTTGATGAGGATAACCAGATGTGCGGTTTATTCAAGAAGTGACATGTAAAGATGGAAGGTTCTTTAATGTTCTTTCAGAGAAATATTCCTTTTGGGATAAATATTCCTTCTGTGGTCCACAGGTGCCTAATAAATATTTGTCATTTACCTTTCTTGCAAATCACAAATGCTGTTTATACGTTATTTCCGTAGTCTGCAAGTCTTGGGACCAAGAAAGGACACTGCAAGACATCGTAAACCCAGGAGGACACATTGAGAAACGCTGCAATTCTTCGTGAACCCACGAGGCAGGCCAATGATGAGAAACACTGCAATTCTACGTGGACCCTGGAGGCCAATGTTTGGAAACACTACAAGTCTACGTGTACCCAGGAGTCCAAGGTTGAGAAACACTGTAATTCTACGTAGACCCAGGAGGGCCATATTGATAACCACTGCAGTAAATCACATTTTCTTCGTCCTGTCGGGTATTCCAACATTTGCACCGTAACCAGATATGTTTTGCGTTGGTAATGCGAAAAAAATTAAGTTCCACTTGCAGATTTTATTGCATTTTGTTACGTTTATTGGGGTTTTCTGTTGGGTAACACAATGTCATAGAACATTTACGTTTACAGAATTGATGAATGTGTCAAACATACGTTCATTGTGTGTGTGTAGAGTGTCTATGGCGGATATTTCTTGCGTGCCTATTCATGGTGGATGGTCATTCTGGGTTCGTTCTCAAACTCCTGCTAGATCTCTCTTGTAGCAGGACACTTGTCCTACCAGGTTTTCAGCAGGATGTAGTCCAGAGAAGGGAAATGCTTTGTGTCCCCGTTTGATTTGCGTCAATGACCCGATACATCCGTCTTCACCGGGAAACGTAATTCGAAGAATGGAGAACGTTGCACCATAATGTACAGTTTGGATGCGATACATGATACTTTTCGACTCGAACCACACGCCTCAGCATGGGTCATGTGGATCATCTATAGGAGAGACACCAACTACACACCAACAACTTACTTAATCTTCTCTTACATCATGCATGCCAGATAAAAGTAGTGCTATTATTTTCTTTCCCTTCCATCACCATACAATCGGTTCACTGTACTAATGTTCCATAAGTCTGTACTATTTTCATATGGAATGTTCTTTGTTTTCAAAATGTATTAATATGTCATAATATTTCTTCAAGTCCCGAGAAGACCCAGCGAACCCTCGGTGGTTTGTAGATCGCAGTTTAAGAACAGCTGATGAAAACAATTACTAATAGTGTTATTAGTAATTATAACACCAAATGAAATAACTCATTAAGTGTTTAATGAAAAATGTGTATTCCGCAGCGATAATTATTCTGAAAGCTGACACATCGTGATCGGTGTTACGTGAGACCATTTGTTACTATAACAGACTGCACTAAACGCATCGTCTAGGTTCATTTTTGATTAGAAGCCAGAATCATGGACACATCGCATTCGCAAAAGTGCGCCGCTCTCCATGCCAGCAGCATTCCAAGAGTTAGCAGACCCAAAACTTCAGATATTTGTCGATTATGTTATTTTCGGATCATCCAGAGAGGACACACTTTCTCCTTTCGCAGTTGGTCACCAATATTTCTGTCATTCTTTGTAAGTTCTTTAATATTTTAAAATTAAAATAAAAAAATTGCAGCAGAAAACCACCGGGGTACTGGCGAGACAGACAATATCAGATAAAACATGAAAAAATGATCATACATTTCGAATCTGAACAATGACATTTGTGCTGCTAGTATAACAACAGATCTCTGTAATTTGTGTCTGTCGGCTCAGCACATCCGATTTCAGAATGTCCTGAAACCTAATTCACGAAACAGTATTTCCACTTAGATTCACAAGAAACACTACCTTTCAACAGTAAAACGATAAAAATCTGCATGCCTGCTGACATGATTCCATGTATACTTGGACATGTATGCTGACATGATTCATGTATACTTGGACATCCATGCTGACATGATTCATGTATACTTGGACATCCATGCTGACATGATTCATGTATACTTGGACATCCATGCTGACATGATTCCATGTATACTTGGACATCCATGCTGACATGATTCCATGTATACTTGGACATCCATGATGACATGATTCCTTGTCACAAACTGCATGACATGGACATGTATGAGAACACGATTCCCGTAGTCGTAACCTTCGATAACAGTTACCATGTTGTTCCGACAGGCCGAATTTGTGCTTGAACTAGTTACTGGCACGGCGTCGGTGGGCGGAACAACAAAGAAAGCTGTCGCAAGGACCAGAGTTGTGCCCTGATGTCGACGTCTGTTTCGGCAACATTAGACTCGAAACACCATCGAGTTGAATGGCTGCTGGAACAGAGGGCGGAGCACTTAGTCTATATACACATCAAACAGGGACGAGTAAGAACGACACTATTGGACGTTCAAGTGGAAAAGCAAAATGAAGCGATAACCCGCAAGTGTTTAAACTAGAAGGTCAAATGTGGAACATCACAAGAAGAGACATTGTATCGATCTTTTACACCCATCAGCAAAAATGAATATAAAAATTAGTGGGGGACTCTCTTCTTGCAGTACTCTGGTCCTACTAGATTTCCAACAGGATGTAGTCCAGAGAATGAAATGCGTTTGTGTCGTCGTTTTATTTTCATCAATGTACTGACAAATCTGTCTTCGGCGGTCAGTGTGTTAACTCACTCAATATATTGTCCGTAAGACCCACACGAGGTATTGATTTATGGACAGGCTCACTCCTGGCATATTGAAATCTGTGTAATATTTATATCACGATTATTTCTTTCGGTTGTGAATGTGTCGTGTTTTCAATATTAGTAACATTTTCATTTATCAATTTCCGGTCATACTGGCATTTGAAGTTTGTCATCGCAGCTCCCGTATTTCCAGCCTGTTGATTTATCCTTCAACACTGGTAAATTATCTCGGTTTTTGGTTCTTTTGGTATCTTCACTGACTTTTATGTCGGATATTCAACTTTGCTTATGTATAACTTACTATTTTGTTTATAACTTACTATTTTGTTTATAACTTACTATTTTGTTTATAACTTACTATTTTGTTTATAACTTACTATTTTGTTTATAACTTACTATTTTGTTTATAACTTACTATTTTGTTTATAACTTACTATTATGTTTGTAATACATTTCTATTCTTTTTGTAACTTTCTATAACATAGGCAGTCATGCCTTTCTACTGGTAGTTCTCCCATCTCTTCCTCGCTTCATTAAATTTCCTGAAGAGTGACATTTGTGTCAAAGTTATTGATATTACTTTGGTACAATTGTTAGTTGTCTGGCTTTGTGTTACTATCTTGTTAGTTGTCTGGCTTTGTGCTCCTATCTAAGATAGTCGTTCATAACAAGCCTGGAACCGCCCAAATCCGTTTTCGTGGCAGGTTGACTAATGGTTATTTCAAGAGAAAGGGTGTTCAACCTTTTCCATGAATTTTGTAATATCGCCAAAACCGTGCTCCGGAAATATGTACTGAAAATTGAGTACCTTAAACTTTTCCATAAATCCAGAGCGGCGGATCATAAATCATATCAAACGTCCGCGGACTATAATTATATCAGCTGGAATGCTGTATCCTGCTGGCCAGTTAAAATTGTTAAGGAAATGTAGAGTTTGACGCTTTGGATATATCTTATCAAGTGATTGTTAATTGTCCAGCACACATTTTTTGAAGAAAATAGGTTCAACTACTATCTTTTTTTGGTGTAGTGGCATCGAAGTGTAATACAAATAATTAGTACAAATGACCAGAAACAACACATATGCCATTTGAATCTGTCAACTGACAATGTCCCTCAGGTATTGAACATTTTCATTGCCTCATGAAAACATATGCTCAGCCTCAGGAGAGAGATGGTTATAGTTTGATCTACACAGATAATGTCCATGTGGATTCGAATCTAAATTCCCGACGAAGACGGATGTGTCGGGCCATTGGCGCAAATAAAACGGCGACACAACGCATTTCCATTCTCTGGACTACATCCTTCTGGAAATCTAATGGGACCATGGTCCTGATACAAGAGATATCCAGTGGGAGTTTGAGAATGAACGCCGAAGAAGAAGAAGAATCTAAATTACTGAGCACATACTTCAAGACTGTCCAACATACAAAGGGTAGAGACAGCAGTTGTGACCAAGAGATACAGATGTTTGAGGTAAAAGCTAAGGAGTATCCGTTCTCACCCCGAGAAACACAGGACATCGCCCCTAAGACAGGCCTGACAATATAACATGACTGCAGATGCTGAAAGCAGAGGAAGAAGAAGTTTTGACCTCGATATCTGACAGGTTATTTATGAAGATAACAATATTTTTCACTGTTTGGACTTTGTTTGGACCATACATCTGTGTATACAAACAATATATAACAATATGATTCACTGTTTGGACTTTGTTTGGACCATTCATCTGTGTATACAAACAATATATAACAATATGATTCACTGTTTGGACTTTGTTTGTACTGTATCTGTGTATACACATAATATGATATAGAAACATCGAGGGTTTATAATATTAAAATATAATGTAGCGAATGGTATTTGAACTAGGCGCGCTCAGATGGCACCTACCCGCCTCGAAACAAGAGTCAACGCGTTCCGTCTCCATTTTCGACAACACTGCTCTTCGCCGATACGAACGGAGTGCGTGCATATGGACTGAAGTTTTCGTGAGTGTAGCCACTATTACACCGTTTGTACAATAATGGCGAACAAAGAACATGGTGGTTAAAAAAGTAAAGGTCACCGAGCGGGTGCTAGACGAATAAGATCAAAAACCTCTAGGCTCAGGTGTAAAACCTTGCTTGTCCTCTTTTGGACTGTGGCCAGTGTATATATGCGTAGACTCGAGTTGGATATACTGGTGCATTGGGCTGACATTGTTGCGTTTCAGGAAACACGGTTGGGTGAAAGTGATAACATCAAGATTTCAGTGTTTCTACAACTGGCGACACCTTGGATAGGCAATCTTGGTACATGAGGGTTTTGGTGTATGCGAGATCGATATGTCCAAGTTGGATACTGACAATATCTAGTTACAAGCGGTGAGAGTCCAGCACCCATTCGTGATTGTTAATGTGTATGCCTGCAACACGAGAGTTGATCTGCAGGATTTGAAAATTCTAAGGCAGATAATGGAACAGGAAAAGAAGATCCTTTTTCACGGTGACATCAATGCGAAAGTTACATCATGGGGCAACATTGCTTCTAACAAATAGAAGAGAGCTTGAGAAAGAGAGCTTGAGGAGGTCCTGACAGATACGGACCTGGTGTGCATTAATGATGGTCATATTACAAGAATGGTAAGCAGGGAATGTGATAGTGCTATCGACCTTGCGTTGGTGTCATCGGTTTTTATTGCTATATGCAAATGGGATATTCTGGGGTATCATGGCAGTGACCATCTCCCATGTGTTGTAGTTGTGAACAATGACAAATGTAAGCATATCAGGTCAAATGTCAGGTCTTTTAAGTATGATCTCTGAGTAGGGGATGTTTTGAGCAGAATTCGACAAAACAAACGTAGAACTCAAGAAGTGGAAAATCAGGTTTGGGATAAGCCCCCACCCCTTTGTGGAACGGAGAGGTGCAAGGGGCATGGATCGAGAAATGGAAAGCTGTTGCACTATGGCAGAGAGCAAGAAAACGTGTGGCTGCTCAGCCAATGGATGTCGCACAATGGAAATGGAAGAAAAATAACATAGTTCATTCACAGAGATTGCAAAATCAGCAAAAGCTTCAATTGGGAGGAATTTTGCCACGAGATCACACGCGAAAAGTCATTTAGATTGTTCTGGTACTTGCACAAATCCATCAATGGTCTGACGAAACGCACGACCATTGTCAATTTTCAGAGCGCTGATACGGCCGAAGAAAACGACGTACGTGACAAAAGGTACGACGTTCCTATCAAACAATACCTCACAAATTGGTCAGAGAAATGTTAGGGCAAATTAAGATCACAGGAAAAAAAACTACAGATATGTGTAACAACTCGATCACGAAGAAACAATAATAATTATAATTACAGTTGAAGACATTAGGACGGTACTGAAATGTAAAAAAAAGCACAGCACCTGGACCAGATGTAATTAGATACGATGACATTAGTCGGGGAATGGATGTGGAGTTGGGAAAGTTGACGGACATATTCAATAATAGCTCTTTAAAGCGCATAGTAAAAGAAGATTGATTGCATGGCTATTTAGTTCCACTCTCAGTTAGTCAGTCAGTTCCTCTTTTGCCAAGTTTGTCACATAGGGCGGATGTCATAGTTCTCCATGCCTATCCGCCAGTTGCCGAGGATTGCAGGTCTTGTGCATTTATGCCTGATGAATGTAATTCATTCATAAACGTTCTTCTGGGCGTTGTTTTTGGTCTTCCCTTTTTACTATCCCGTCTGGTGTCCACATGAAGGTTTGTCGTGGAATTCTGTCTTCCTTCATTCTAAGTATGTGGCTGATGTATGTTCCGCTGTGTGTTCTGATGATATTCGTAAAATATTCTTGTTTCATTAAAATATACATATTAATATAAAGTCCGGAAGAGATAGAGAATGTATTACCAGAACCGCGACCTCGAATATTTCTATATGGTTAAAAAGCTCTAATATGACCAAATTGAAAGTTGTGTACCTCACCATAATAGATTCATATTATTTAACTAAAACTAAACGTGATATACTATGAGCTAAACACAGAACAGACGACGTTTCGACCAAAAACCTTCATTATATGTACCACATAGATACGAAATTGTATGCCCTTATTTTCGTCCTAATAATTTTTTATTAAAATCTGCAACGTTGTCAGTACTTCCGTTCGTGTATGAATGTGTCATGTAATTCTATTGGTAACATTTTCATTTATGATGTCTTTTCATACTTGTGTACAGTATGTTCATACTGTTCATACTTGTCCCCGGGATTTTATCCTCACGTATTTTTGAGTGACCAGTACACAATCAATTTTCAAGAGATATTTCTGGCGTTGTGATACGTTTTTTTTTTCTGTGTGCTTTTGATGTCATAGATTCAAAATTATCTTTCGGTATCTTGATGACAAAATGAATATTGTGGTAGATACCAGTGAAGTATTGCTTGGAGCTACGGAGTTATATGTTATCGAGTGGTACTCTCGGAAATCGGCGTGTCCCTTCATTGAGACCCACGGAGTATATATGGGGCAACACGAGAATGTTTTCAAGTCAATCCTCTACGCCAGGCCTGCTCTACGCTATTTCAACATATTTTCAAGTCAATCCTCTACGCCAGGCCTGCTCTACGCTATTTCAACATATTTTCGTATAGTTCGTTATTGGTTTACGCGTCAACACGGGTTTTTCTTATAAAGACATCGACGTGTCTCAAGTTTGTCGAATATGGTGATTCTATTGGTCCATGCCGTGTGGCGTTGGTAATCATGTCTTGCCAGAACCGTCTGGTTCGTGTGCTGTCAATTATTTCCAATAGCGATGTTCTCCCATGCTAACATTCCAGGTTGCTAAACATCTTCTCTCTTGATCTTCCCCTTCCTCATCTGATCTTGAGCTTGCCCGTTGTCATGATGTATTCCACATGTTCTCTTCTCATGATGTGTGAAAAAAAGTTATCGTCTGTCTCTTTTTAAAATGTGTAAGCAGCTTTCTTTTTCAAGCAACTTCTTTCAAAATATCATCATTACTTCATCTTAATTTTTATCTGTCCATGGTATTCTTAACATTCTTCTGCAAAAACTCGTCTCTGCTGTCTCTATATAATTGTTCATTATCCTACTGATTGTCCAAAATTCACATCAATACATCCGAATCGTTTGTATATAACTTCTTATATCTTTCTTTCTTACCTTATTTGACAAAGATATGTTACATCTGGCACTATTCTGAGGTCAAATGTTACTTTCTCCACCAGAGATACGTTACATCTGGCACTATTCTGAGTTCAAATGTTACTTTCTCCACCAGAGATATATTACATCTGGCACTATTCTGAGGTCAAATGTTACTTTCTACACCAGAGATATTTTACATCTGGCACTATTCTGAGGTCAAATGTTACTTTCTCCACCAGAGATATATTACATCTGGCACTATTCTGAGGTCAAATGTTACTTTCTCCACCAGAGATATATTACATCTGGCACTATTCTGAGGTCAAATGTTACTTTCTACACCAGAGATATTTTACATCTGACACTATTCTGAGGTCAAATGTTACTTTCTCCACCAGAGATATGTTACATCTGGCACTATTCTGAGGTCGAATGTTACTTTCTCCACCAGAGATATATTACATCTGGCACTATTCTGAGGTCAAATGTTACTTTCTCCACCAGAGATATGTTACATCTGGCACTATTCTGAGGTCAAATGTTACTTTCTCCACCAGAGATATGTTACATATGGCACTATTCTGAGGTCAAATGTTACTTTCTCCACCAGAGATATATTACATCTGGCACTATTCTGAGGTCAAATGTTACTTTCTCCACCAGAGATATGTTACATCTGGCACTATTCTGAGGTCAAATGTTACTTTCTCCACCAGAGATATGTTACATATGGCACTATTCTGAGGTCAAATGATACTTTCTCCACCAGAGATATATTACATCTGGCACTATTCTGAGGTCAAATGTTACTTTCTCCACCAGAGATATGTTACATCTGACACTATTCTGAGGTCAAATGTTACTTTCTCCACCAGAGATTTGTTACATATGGCACTATTCTGAGGTCAAATGATACTTTCTCCACCAGAGATATATTACATCTGGCACTATTCTGAGGTCAAATGTTACTTTCTCCACCAGAGATATGTTACATCTGACACTATTCTGAGGTCAAATGTTACTTTCTCCACCAGAGATTTGTTACATCTGGCACTATTCTGAGGTCAAATGTTACTTTCTCCACCAGAGATATGTTACATCTGACACTATTCTGAGGTCAAATGTTACTTTCTCCACCAGAGATTTGTTACATCTGGCACTATTCTGAGGTCAAATGTTACTTTCTCCACCAGAGATATATTACATCTGGCACTATTCTGAGGTCAAATGTTACTTTCTCCACCAGAGATATATTACATCTGACACTATTCTGAGGTCAAATGTTACTTTCTCCACCAGAGATTTGTTACATCTGGCACTATTCTGAGGTCAAATGTTACTTTCTCCACCAGAGATTTGTTACATCTGTGGTTTTGAAAGATAATGGGCACGTCAGCTCTGCTGTATCAGATTCTGATTTCAAATGAGAAAGCGAAAAATACTTCAATTAGAGTTGCAGAAAAATGTTTTTAGGCTGTCAACATCAATGTCAACCAATCACAAGGTTCGTTCAATGATGGCACTATTTTTTCTCTCCGACCTTGCCCTTCTCAAGAGATTAGTTGTTCTAGGGAACGGAGATGAAGTAGAAGTGGTTACCAGGCCAAGTGGACGCCTGGGCGTGGACAAAGAAGATGTGGGTTTAAGAGTGCACAGGGTGAAAATAATTCCGCTTAAACCTGTAGATAGGGTGATTAAGTTTTGGATTACATTTGGAAACACATTTGGACATCACGAAATCTGGGCTATTTTAAATAAGAAAAATGGAAAACGAGGGTAGTTATGAATTAAAATATTCGTTGTCCGCGACATTGAGACGTTAGGGAATACATTGTTAAGTTCCTAAGTTTCTGAGAACAGCGGAATGTCTAGAGATGATGTGGTCAGCATCCGGCTTGTCTACTGTACAAAACATTGTTGTTTAACTATTATTGAATATATGTGCAATACATGGTTTTCATGTATACATGGAAGAAAGAGATAAGGTAAGAGAACATTCTGGATTGATGACATCAAGGAATTGTCTGGACTGGTTATTATACACTTCTCCGAATGTTTGAGGATATATTTGTTTGGAGAGATTGTTGTAATGATGTATCCAGTGTGGCACACATGCGATCCTTATCTTCTTCTACTTCTTCTGCGTTCGTTCTCAAACTCCTGCAGATTAGCAGGATGTAGTCCGGAGAACGGAATGCGTTGTGTCATGGTTTACAGCATTGCTGTAGTTTGATCTGCGCCTTTCGGCCTGACACATCCGACTTCAGCACGGCTTTGGGTCACTGACGCTATATGGGATGGGACAGCCAACTCCATCCCATAACCTCCTTAGTCGCATTTACGACATGCATGGAAGGTAATCAGTGTTGCTAATCTATGCTCGCCTTTCGGACCCCGGCAACACACCGGCGACTATCCTTATGTATCCAGTTTGGCACACCTACGATCCTGATGTACCCAATATGGCACACCTACAATCCTAACCGGTTACGGATAGTATTATTTATCATTATTATTTTACAATTCAAGTATATTATCGATTTTTAGGGTTATTTGGACCTTGTGATTAGTTGAAGTTCAAGTGAAGAGCGGCAAGATCACATAACACTACTCAACGAAAGCAGCATCAATCACAACAAGAACGATCAACACAGCAAAAACAGAAGTAATGTCTAAAGAAAGAAAACCCAATATATTCAATATAACAATAAATATTGATATGTAGTAGCCGAACTACTGAAACAAGTGCAGAAATATAAATATCTAGTGAGTATTTAGAATTCGCATTTCCAGTCTGAGATAGACGATAGTCAGAGTTTCATTCCCAATTTGAAATAGTCGATAGCTGAAGTCGTATTCCGAGTTAGACGATAGCCGAAGTCTCATTCCTAGTCTAAAATAGACAATAGCCGATGTCTCATTCCTAGTCTAAAATAGACAATAGCCGATGTCTCATTCCTAGTCTTAGACGACTAAGATAGACAATAGCCAATGTCTCATTCCCAGTCTAAGATAGACGATACCCGATGTCTCATTCCCAGTCTAAGATAGACGATAGCCGATGTCTCATTCCCAGTCTAAGATAGAGATAGCCTGTGTCTCATTCAGAGTCTAATATAGACGATAGCCGATGTCTCATATTTAGTCTGAGATAAATGATAGCTGAAATGTCATTCCCAGTCTGAGTAAGTAGGTTAATGAGTTTGCCTCTCTTTTGGAGAGGCGTGCCCCTTTCAACTAGCGGACACAGTCCAATTAGGTTATATCAGGACACACTACCATAAAATATTAGAAGTAACAAAGACCCCAAGTATAAGCATTCGTAACTTAGCCTCAGTCTGAGTTAGACGATTGCCGAATTTTTATTCTCTGTCTGATAGACATTAACCGATGTCTCATTCCCAGTCTAAGATAGACGATAGCCAAAGTCTCATTTTTAGTCTGAGATAGGCGATAGCCGAAGTCTCATTTCCAATCTGAAATATATGATAGCCGAAGTCTCCTGCTCAGTCTGAAATATATGATAGCCGAAGTCTCCTTCTCAGTCTGAAATATATGATAGCCTAAGAATACTACAGAAAATGTGTCGTGAGTTATTACTTCGTCTGTGAGATTTGAAAGTTATATCTCGAAGAATGATCAAGCACTGTCAGAAAATCCTACTTCCCTATTCTTCCAGTATTGATATTCTCCATATCTGGTTTATTATTTCGAAAGATGAATGATTTCTTCTCTGTTCCATCATCGTCAAACATAATACAGTGTTCATATGAATTAAACTTATTAAAGTGAAAAAGCGTATCTCCTTGCAGTAGGCGTTTAACAGCACAAAACCCCCCTAAAAAAAGACTGAATTCAGAATGGTTTCTTTCTTCTTCAGTTGAATTATGTATTTGTCAATACATTTTTTGCTCATTTCTTTTTAAAATTGACGCATCAACTCTGTTATAGAATGAAGGAATGTCTGCTTTCCATGGCTTTTCTAAGAATTATGTCTAGTCTTGAGGCTTATGTAGACTTGGCGTCTGCATGATCTGCTTTACTCTGGATGGATTTACATTGAAAAGGTCATTTCTTAGTTTTATGTTAGAACGATGTGTTAATTGATTTTTGCTTTAACAATTCTTTCTGGAGAAATCTCCAAGTACGCGCTGCTGAGGCTTTTTTTTCTCTCTCTCTTCTCTATCTATCTATCTATCTATCTATCTATCTATCTATCTATCTATCTATCTATCTATCTATCTATCTATCTATCTATCTATCTATCTATCTATCTATCTATCTATCTATCTATTTATCTATCTATATATCTATCTATCTATATATATATATATATATATATTTATATTTATGTATACTTATATTTATATGTATATACAATTGCTCTCTCTCTATATATGTATATACTATATATATATATATATATTGTCTAATGTCTACACCCAAGTGAGCGATTGTTGACCGTATTCACACTTGTCGTTAAGCATAGGAGTGGAAGCTTCATGTGTCGTTCCAAGGTTAGATGAGTCGCCTTGGGTGCATTAAGTCCACGTTTGTTCTATGCTATCTTGATGTTTACTATCCATCATATTTTCCAGTAGATATATTGGCAGTGGTGAAACTGAGTGACCTTGTTTGATTTGGGCATGTAAGGAGACACGACCCACTTTCTAAAGAGTGGAAGGAAAAGAGGACGACACAGACGATCCTGGATTGATAACATCAATGAATTACCTGGGCGCGATCTTTCTACACGCCTACGAATGGTTGATGATAGAGATGTTTGAAGAGATTCTTGTGTTGATGTCTCCAATGTGACACCTCTAAGACACTGACAGGTTACGGGTCTTATTATTGATGGAGTAACCCAATTAACTCTGAGCAGGTAGCTCTTAACAACCCATGACATGTTTACCAAAAGCACGGGTTCTCCTAAGTCATTTCATCATCATTGCAATTCGAACAAGTGCATTGGTCAAAGGTCATGAGCCAATGGACAGCTGGATCGGCAACCAACCAAGAAACAAGTCCATAGATGCTCCGATCTCATATTCATTATGTCCTTCAGAATGTGGGAACTGAATGTTCAACCAACCAACAAGTCCATAGATACTCCGATCTCATAATCGGTGTATCCGTCAGAATGTGGGAACTGAATGTTCAATCAACCATCAAATCCATAAATGCAACGATCTCATATTCAGTATGTCTTTCTGAATGTGGGAACTGAATGTTCTGGTTCTATTTTCGATGATAACTCTTCTTGTGATCCCTATATGCCGCATGTTTCTTGCAACACCACGTCACTGCCAGGTCTACACTCTAGCCATAGACATGGAAGAGGAAATACACCCCACATCTTCCAACTGGTAACTCAGCGATTGCATTCAAAATATGAGCAAGGTACATTGAGCTAACACTAACTAATACGAAATAACACAAAACTCAAAATCTTCAACTCCTACATAATTTCAACATTAACATATGGATGCGAAAGTTGGAAAGCAACATCAAACTTAGAACAAAGACTAAACACCTTTGAAAATAAATGTCTTAGAAGGCTACTGAACATACGTCAAATCAAACACAGTTGTCAGACAAGAAGCAAAACAAGAAAATGTACCCACCTATATTAGAAATCGTCGCTGGAATTACATCGGACACGCGCTACGAATGGATACTGAACGACTCCCCTGTCAAGCTTTGATGTGGTCACTAATGGGCATAAGAATACTAGGAAGACCAAAAGAGACTGTACGTAGAACTATTACAAGAGAACGCTTCACCATCGGTATCAGAAACAATGAAGATCTAAAGCAAATCGCAATGAAACGAGAGACATGGAAATCTATGACATCCGCCCTATATGCCGTCTGTGGCCCCTAGAGGAATAACTAACTAACATTGAACTACTATCAGTCATCGTGGCTACACTGGCGAATCTGTCTACTCTTTAATTCTTCCAAACACACACGTGTGCAGGTACACAAATGTAGGTAACTCGCTTCATCACATACTTCATCAATGAGTCCAACCACTGACGGCGGAGATATCTCGACTGAATCCTTTGAAGCATACTCGTAGAATAGTTATGCAAACTGGCACATGTATCACTCTGATACTCAAGTCATGATATTTTTCTAGTCACTACCATCACCTCCATCATCATACCATTAGTGGTTGTACAGAAAGCACTACATTCTTCCCTAATACACTTCATCTGCATTGATCCGTGAATACCCACGAACTGCGAAGTGCCGAACCTAACCCTAACCCCAACTCATCAATATAGATAATAATATCTATGTCCAAGGAATGATCATTGATTAGAACAAGGACTTATGAATAAGTGTGAATCTGAATTGAATGTCATTATCACATTTCCTGGAAACAACTCTGATGACCACTTCAATGAAAGCTGTAAACTCGATAGGCTTACTTCTTATCTCCTATATTATCTGTGCTGCTTAATGTGCATACCCGCTTATTAATCTCCTTTGCCATGCCAAGACATAACAGCCCTATTATCTGTGCTCCTTCATGTGGATACCCACTTATTAATCTCATTTGCCATGCCAAGACATAACATTCCACTTCTGAATCTGTTGTCTTTCCAATAACATCATGTAGTGGATTGTTCTTTTCAGCATTTAATCGTTCTGGTACGAACAAACACATTAAATCTCCGTTCTTTGTTTCATCCAACAAGAAGCGTATTGCCAATATTGCCAGGACTGCATCCTTCCAGAAATCTAGTAGAACCATTGTCCCACTACAAGAAGAAGAAGAAATCGAACTGGAAGCTACTGAGCTGCGGTTTGTAAGAATAATGTTGAACATTCTATTTACAACTAAGAAAACTATTGCCAGAAGTGTTAAGAATTTCTGACATAAAAGTACAAAATATAGCGATAATTGGAAGCTTTCAATCAGGGTATTGAGGCAGCAATGGCCAACGTTTTGCAATATATGTTTTGTCATATGTTATATAATATATTTTGTCATTTCTGTTTCACTCTAGTTCAATTTCACCAATCTACACATAAAACCGACATTTCGTTATTTACAAATATGTTTATATGGACATAAATATATGATGATGACATACTTGCTTTAATTGTGAGGGGGTAGCTCTTAATAGCATATAATTGTTCTGACAAAAGCGTATGTGATGCTCAATAGAGGCATAATTGTGTTCAGGAGGGTTTGTGGTTGCATATTTAGTTCTCGAATAGAGGCATGGTTGTGTTCAGGAGGGTTTGTGGTTGCATAATTAGTTCTCGAATAGAGGCATGGTTGTGTTCAGGAGGGTTTGTGGTTGCATATTTAGTTCTCGAATAGAGGCATGGTTGTGTTCAGGAGGGTTTGTGGTTGCTTATTTAATTCTCGAATAGAGGCATGGTTGTGTTAAGGGGGGTTTGTGGTTGCTTATTTAGTTCTTGAATAGAGGCATGGTTGTGCTCAGGAGGATTTGTGGTTGCATATTTAGTTCTCGAATAGAGGCATGGTTGTGTTCAGGAAGGTTTGTGGTTGCATATTTAGTTCTCGAATAGAGGCATGGTTGTGTTCAGGAAGGTTTGTGGTTGCATATTTAGTTCTCGAATAGAGGCATGGTTGTGTTCAGGAGGATTTGTGGTTGCTTATTTAGTTCTCGAATAGAGGCATGGTTGTGTTCAGGAGGATTGGTGGTTGCATATTTAGTTCTCGAATAGAGGCATGGTTGTGTTCAGGAAGGTTTGTGGTTGCATATTTAGTTCTCGAATAGAGGTATGGTTGTGTTCAGGAGGGTTTGTGGTTGCTTATTTAGTTCTCGAATAGAGGCATGGTTGTGTTAAGGGGGGTTTGTGGTTGCTTATTTAGTTCTTGAATAGAGGCATGGTTGTGCTCAGGAGGATTTGTGGTTGCATATTTAGTTCTCGAATAGAGGCATGGTTGTGTTCAGGAAGGTTTGTGGTTGCATATTTAGTTCTCGAATAGAGGCATGGTTGTGTTCAGGAGGGTTTGTGGTTGCATATTTAGTTCTCGAATAGAGGCATAGTTGTGTTCAGGAGGGTTTGTGGTTGCTTATTTAGTTCTCGAATAGAGGCATAGTTGTGTTCAGGAGGGTTTGTGGTTGCTTATTTAGTTCTCGAATAGAGACATGGTTGTGTTCAGGAGGGTTTGTGGTTGCATATTTAGTTCTCGAATGAAGGCACTCCAGTGTGGCAGCATTCTATTATCTGTGTGTCCTCCCTGAAGTACAGCATATACGTTTGAGCCAACTAGCTCATTATTCTTCTGTTAGCTCTGTTGACCAACCTGCAGTGGTGGTACAAATAGGATTTTCGCTCCTCCTATGAATTTACCACAAAAGAACAAAGGTTCACTAGCGTGCATCTGTACATCATCCGTTGGAACAATTTTACAGAATACAAAAACTAAGAAATTGAGGCAAGACATGGATTGGCAATTTCTTACTTCTTCAATGTTGACATTTGAACTTCCACAGACTATCCCTCCAACTTCCTTTAGTTATCGCCTACGATATGCCTGGAAAGAAGACAGTGGTCCTATTCTTTGCACCGTGAACCAGTCCAGAACCCGGTTTGCAGCACCGGTGGATATAATTCTAAAGTCACTTTTAAAACGTGCTACTCACTTTGAATTGAGATGTCGCCCGTGTGTTGCCGGGGCTCGAAAGGGGAGCAAATAATAGCAACACTGTTTACCTTCCACGCATGTCGTAAAAGGCGACTAAGGAGGTTATTGGATGGAGTTGGCTGTCCCATCCCATATAGGGGCAGTGACCCAAAGCCGTGCTGAAGTCGGATGTGTCAGGCACAAAGGCGCAGATATCGCAGCACTGCTGTAATCCATGACGTAACGCATTACGTTCTCCGGACTGCATCCTGCTAATCTGCAGGAGTTTGAGAACGAACGCAGAAGAAGAAGAAGAAGAAGAATTGAGGTGTTGGGAAGGGAGGGAGTCTCAAATTCATTCCTCACCATCGGACTCACATACAGAGGTTAATACTGCATCGTCAACAGCACATATAATTGTCATCAACAGCAAAGCAATCTGACCCATGCTTGTTTCAGTTTGAACATTTCTTGAAATCTTGGTTTCATGTGATTTATATATGTATAAATATTTCTGAAGTTATAAGTATAAACTGTTTAGTTCTTGTAAACATGGGAAGTGGTCTACATTTGTTATCAACAGCACATTGAGTTTCTATAGCAACTATAATAATGTATAATGTATTGTAAATGAATAAAATAATGTACAAATTCAGATTATGATTTAGTGTAGAAATAAGACACACAAATACGGATAAGAAGAGAATTCTGGTGTTTGTGAGTCATTTCCGTATACTTGCCACAAAATATTTCCAAATGTCTGCACATTCGAGGCCTTCGACAGTAAGGAAGTAAGCAAGCCTTCATTTGTTACGTTTTAGATTATTTTTGTGATTTTTGTTGGTCAATATTTATATACATTGAGTCGCATGCCAAAATAAAAGCCAAGGCCTACCAACGAAATCGACAGAAATAATAAAAAATCAGCTCTTAAGGTCATGTTTACTTTCTGTTCACAGGACTTTACTGGAGCCCAGGCCATGGCTCATTAGAGCATTTAGTTACCTCATAAATTCACTAGGGGAGATCTTGTTGCAGATTTATAATGAGTTTCGTTACTGCCATGAGTAAGGAGAAGGTAGTCATTCGTGCTTGTTGACAAGATGATGCAAGGGATGAACACATAAGTGGGGGGACATGGATGCGTACGTTTACTAAGAGGATGCCAAGATTTTTAGCATTATAGAATAGTTTGAGTAAAATTCTGGAAGATAGTGTGTGAGTAGAGGTGATTCAACCATGCGTAGGTGTTATTGATTTATAGGACAAACCCTAAAGTCAAGGTACCACGTCTTGTTTCAAGTCTAGATCAGAGTTTTCATATTAATATAGTGGAATCTCTTTATAGCGCATCCTTTTATGACAATTTTCCCTATATAGCAACAATAAAAAATTCCCAATTATTTTTATTCTATATTTTTTGTATTGCATATAGCGAATTTCTGTTATTAAGTACAAAAATATTTAGTCGGTCTGGACCACATTGTTATACTGGGATTGGACTAGTATGTTTTTTTAACTAATACTGGGTGAAAAGCGTGTCCGAATTGTCTCCTGGGGTTTCTAGTTCAAACCATGGCTGGGACGGCATTTTATCTTTCAGAAGTAGAATAAAATCTCCTCAATAAACACATCGTGGCGTCTGCTATAGCGGAGCAACCTTTAATCTTCTTTATCAGCGTCCATTCTCACACTCCTGCTGGAACTCCCTTGTAGAAGGAACATGGTCCTACTAGATTTTCAGCAGGATGTAGTCCAAAGAATGTAAATGCGTTGTGTCCCCATTTTATTTACGTCAATGGCCCGACACATCCGTCTTCGGTGGCTTTTGTGTATAAAAAGCTTCTCGTAGCTCCTTAATAGGAAAACATACAGTAACGAATGTTTTGAATACAACACATGTTAATAATGACACACTCATCACAGGTATACACATCACAATTACACACACGCATACAAGTGCCCATACACAGCAGTGATATATATATATATACGACAGCTACACATACAACATAACTGCATACACCGTCATGTACAAACACACAGCAGAAATACACACACAGTGATGGTATACACACACACAGCACATGCACATACATTACAATACAAAAACACAGGCACATGCATCACAGGCACACACATCACATACACATTGTACGGGTACAAACACAGTACGGATACACGCATACATCACATGCATGTAGGCAGCATAGTACACATATCACAGGTTACGCATATAACAGGTACACACACGACAGGCATACAAACATTACAGGTACACAGACATCACATGTACACAGACAACACAGGTACACATACACCACACGTACACAGACATCACAGGCAGACATCACAGTTACACACAGCACAACACACACAGTACAGGTACAAACACCGTACGGATACACACATACATCACATGCATGCAAGCAGCATAGTATTCATATCACAGGTTACGCATATAACAGGTACACACACGACAGCATACAAACATCACAGGTACACAGACATCACAGGTACACACATGCCAGGTGCACACACATAACAGCTACCGACACATATCACAGTTACACACAACAAACTTATACACACGACACCTTCCCACACACACATACAGAGGTATACCCACAGAGAAAACAGTTACACACACCTCATATAGCCTACATTTACTAATTTCGTTTGTTTAAGCTTGTGTTTAATTAGAAACTTTAAAGTTTGTAAACAAAATCATTACCTTAGGTATCACATATCACATCGAACATTGTTCACCAACCCCCCTTACCTCTATGTACACAATAAGAGAATATTGCACATAGGAACCATCTCAGCTTTGCCGTTTGATTTGATCTTCACACCTGTCTGGCACTAATTAGCACATGTACATGGTGGGAGACGTCAGCGTTGAGAGATGTTAAACGTACTAACTTAACAGAAACGTGTAGCCTTGTACTTCATGAATATTTATTTAAACTCCGGTTTTATATTTCAATGTTGGTCTAGTCTGTTTTGAACACCATTATCTAGTGCACTGGTCCATTCAATAGCGTTCATTGATAGCTTCCTATTCCCATTACTCGTTTAACTGGATTTTTAACTTTAAGAATCTCACTTGTGGTAGAGGAAAGAACAAAAAACAACATAATAGTTACAGACACACTGCCACCTGCGTGGACATCGGATTGATTACTGATTTTTTATTAGAAACCAACATAATTGCACAGGAGACATTCAGATATCTGCCATTCTTTCCGTTCTAGCAGCCATATAAGAGTTTGAAACTCAAAGTCTCAGTCAAATGTTGGTTACGTGATCTTCGTTACTTTCCAGAGAAGACACACTTGCTTCCCTCAGCCTTGGTTATCTCCATGTCTGTCTTTCTTTTTATGTGTACATTATTACCTCAATCACCTTCTTTTATTTGCAGGCAACGACAGGGAGCAGACTATGAACTACTTTGAAATCACGTTAAATAGAAGCCTTTCTTTTGCGAAACATGTAGACAATGTCATTCAGAAATCTAAGAATTGTATGAGTGCAAGTAAAATCATCGCATCCGTTAATGCATCTCTGCGGACATTTTTCAGCGAATACTCTTTGGCTGACTCTTTGGTACATGGTCTGAGATTACTCACACTGTCGCAAACACAGATTAATAGGTTGGAGGGAGTCCAGATTGAGACCCGAGGGCAAGTTCTAGGATGTACCAGAGATATATATCGCTGCCATATTTCTTCAAGACATACCAAAAATCAAAGTAAGACATAACGTAGCTCAGGTGAAAGAATACTTTAAGGTTGCTAACAATGACATTCATCCCTTATATCAACATTTCGATAGCACATAAGGAAGGTGCAACAAACGAGAAAGATCGTGGATGGCAGGAGCAGACGATACTCTACTAAGAGTCTGCTAGCTGGAAGAAGTAGGAAGAATCTGTGAATGAATGGAAATAAATAAATGGAGAATGTCGTTGACAAATGTTCTAATGTAGTTAGGGTGAGACTGCCACGATTGGCCTGCAAATAAGATAGGTAACGATACAAGATATGCAGACGACACAGTGCTGTTTAACAACAAACGAACATGACCTACTGAACATAATTAAGTCAACCCAAAAGTTCATCGAACAGCAAAACTTGTTCTTAAATATGAAAAAGACATAAATAATGGAAACTGACAAAATTAATGTTGAGAACTACAATCTAAAAGAAGTGACATATTTTGATTATTTAGGAACAAATATAAACAATGCGGGGGACTGCGCAGTTGAGATCAAGAGAATAACAGCAATGGCGCTGGAAACATTTAAACAGCTAAAGAAACTATGGCAGGGTACTAACATAAGAACCAAATTGTGTTTACTATGAACATGTGTGTTTCCTTTGGCAACATTTGGATGTGAAGCATGACCAATAAATAAAACAGTGGTCAATAGAATAACATAATTTGAATTAAAGTGCGCAGAAGACGGATATGCCGGGCATTGGTGCAAATAAAACTGCGACACAACACATTTCCATTCTATGGACTACATTCTGCTAGAAATCTAGTAGGACCATGGTCCTGCTACAAGAGAAATTCAGCAGGAGTTTGAGAATGAACGCTGAAGAAGAAGAAAAAAAATTAAAGTGGTATAGAAGAGTTTTAAGAATACCATGGATAGCAAGGAAAACAAACCAAGAGGTGTTACGAACAATTAACGTCCAGGAAGGCTGGCTTCTGAAAACCATATCAAAGAAAAAACTAGTTGGTTTATTTTTTGTCACATTAAGAGATACGACTGTATGGAGAGAGTGTTACTGGAGGGGATGATAGAAGGCAACGGGGCAAAGGCCGCCCAAGACGCCGTTGGAGACATTCTGGAATGTCTGCGCATGTCACTGGAAGAGGCAGGACAACTTGCTCTAGACCGCGGAGAATTCAAGAGATCCATAGGGGAGACTACGTTCTGGAAAGAATATGTCACTTGATGATGACGAATGACACAAGAACTCATAGTGCAGTGCTCAAAGTCACAATATATCATTATTTACACAGATGGCTCAGTAGTAAGAAAAAGAAATAGATATGCAAGGGGCTTCACCACGTACCGATATTACAAGAGGGCGGTGGAAAAGTCTGGTGTCTATCTCACTACAACATCGAGCATTAGAATGGACATAGAGGCAGTAACAGCGGCTCTGACTTGGCTGAAGACGCAACCACTAACACCCACAGTGATTCTACCAAGAGTCCCATACTATGTTGTGCAAGATGGGAAAATTCGTGCGATACTCTTCTCAATAACACCCAGAGCATCATATAGATCTACTTTCTTGGTCATGCGGGAGTCAGGAGGAGTGAAGGAGCTAACACATTAGCGCGTAAAACTATAGTGGATGGCAGAATCAAGATTGGAGATCGCACTGAATTAATTAGATCAAACATAGATACACTACAAAATAATGACGAGGATGTTGTCATAGATACACTACAAAATGATGACGAGGATGTTGTTATAGATACACTACAAAATGATGACGAGGATGTTGTTATAGATACACTACACAATGATGACGAGGATGATGTTATAGATACACTACAAAATGATGACGAGGATGTTGTCATAGATACACTACAAAATCATGACGAGGATGTTGTTATAGATACACTACAAAATGATGACGAGGATGTTGTTATAGATACACTACAAAATGATGACGAGGATGTTGTCATAGATACACTACAAAATGATGACGAGGATGTTGTTATAGATACACTACAAAATGATGACGAGGATGTTGTTATAGATACACTACAAAATGATGACGAGGATGTTGTCATAGATACACTACAAAATGATGAACAGGGTGTTTAAAAAGACAATGTACAATTACAGAGAATGGTAGAAATGTGAATGATCACGAAATGTGGAAAAATTTCGTCCTAAGTGGAAAGACCAGAAAATCCCACAACCAACAACTGATTGGTGACATATTTGAGCTTACATATTTGAGCTTACATATTTGAGCTTACATATTTGAGCTTACATATTTGAGCTTACATATTTGAGCTTACATATTTGAGCTTACATATTTCTATATGTTTTTCAATACATATATTTTTTATCAGTATTACTTATCTTATCTACTCCTTCAACTCTCCCCCACCCCTCCTCCAACCCCAGAAGCTACTTGTTCTCACCAGTCGATAAATCACTCACGAGTTTTATTGACCACGTCCCTACACACAGCTGGTATTAAAAGATATATATATATATAATCCCGCAGCGCTTAAGGTTTCTCAGGGGTTAATCTTCCAGGACGAATCTTGCACAGCCTCGGTGTAGTAGTTCAAATATCCGTGTAATAAACAGGCTTACCTTACTGCAACGACAGACATTTCTTCTTTTCTAAGGATATGAAATGTACCCATACTCCTTACAGTGGGGTGGTGGTTACTTTCATCAAAACAGTATAGTTTTTAAAAGATATCTCTCCCTAGCTTTGTATAAGTAAAGTTTGTCCTGCTCCCCGTCATTCAGACGTATGTGGGAGATACGGTGTTTGGCCTGTATTATTCATTGACCAACAGCATACCTGAAGATCAAGTTCTCAGCATCAAGTCCTTCATCTTTATACCTACTTTCCTAGAGATATGGTACCCATTTCCTTAGACTGAGTCGACCTAGGAACTATTGGAAATTTAAAAATATTTTCAGCTGAATTCCGAAATGGACCTTTCATCATCAGAAAAAAGACTAATTCACTAACAGGTACAGTTTTATGATGAGTGTCAATTTCATATTGGACTTGATCGCCAGTGTGTTGCCGTGGCCCAAGAGGGGAGCAAAGAATAGCAACACAGATTCCCTTCCATGTATGTCGTAGGAGGCGTCTAAGGAGGTTATGGGATGGAGTTGACTGTCCTATTCCATGTAGGGCCAGTGACCCAAAGCCATGCTGAAGTCGGATGTGTCAGACCGAAATGCGCAGATATCGCAGCAATGCTGTAAACAATGACACGACGCATTCCGTTGTCCGGACTACATCCTCCTATGCTGCAGAAGTTTGAGAACGAGCGCAGAAGAACAAGAAGAATGTCGAGCTTGATATTACCGTAGTAGAGAAATATTGATGTTCATTGACAGTTTGAGGTTTACTTCTTCTTCTGCGTTCGTTCTCAAACTCCTGCAGTTTAGCAGGATATAGTCTGGAGAACGGAATACTTTGCGTCATGGTTTACAGTATTGCTGTGATATCTGCGCCTTTCGGCCTAACACATCCGCCTTCAGCATGGCTTTGGATCATCGACCGTATAAGAGATAGGACAGCCAACTTCATCTCATAACCTCCTTAGTCGCGACTTACGACATGCATGGACCGTAAATAGTATTGCTATTCTTTGCTCCATTCTAGGGCCCGGTAGCACACTGGCGAGGGGTTTATAATTTTGCACTATAAATATAACAAACAAATATAAGCTTCGTAATATAGAAGTACCGAGGGTTTATTATTAAAGAAAAATCCTTAAAGAAGGATTTGAACCTGGTCCGCTCAGATAGCACATACTCGCCTCGTAAATTGATCCAACACATTTCCCAATAGTGTTTTGCTGTGTGGTCGACGACGGAAACCCTGTTGACACAAGTAGCTAGGAGAGTCGGTGGGACAAACGATTCCACTTCGAAACTTTATTAGCATCTTCTTGCGACATTTCTAGTAGGTATATCAAAGTCACGATTTTCTGCACATTCGGGCCCCATCAACACATGCTTTGTTTTGAATACTTGAATTACAATAATACCATATATAAGACATATGAGACAAACATAAATAAATCAAGTGCCATGTCGAGTGACGTAGGACATCATGTTTCTCTAGAGTTCTGTCTCTTGTGGTGGGTTTTGTGTGGGTGTGGGTGTGCGTGCGTGCGTGTGCCATAGTGACAGACCATCCAGAAAGTTCTCCCTTTATCTTCACATCTCTTCTCTCCTTGATATTTCCTGTGCTTACTAAAAGTTCAAGTTTTGCTTTTCTCATTACATGCCGTAAAAATCGTGATTGCCTGCTTCTAATTTTTGTTATAATTTTTCTTTCGAATTCGAATTGATACCCTGCCGAAGGCGGATATGTCGGGCCATTGTCGCAAATAACACTGTGACACACCGCATTTCCGTTCTCTGGACTACATCCTGCTGGAAATCTAGTAGGACCATGGTCTTGTCACAATGGAGATCCAGCAGGAGTTTGAGAATGAACGCTGAAAAAGAAGAATTGATACTACTCCATTGCATAGAATGTTCCTCAAATTTTGAAATGTTGATTTGTCCTGTGCTATCCTAGCTACAAGAGAACAAACTAAGAGGTGTTATCAAAACTTCGTATGAAAACAGAATTATTAAGGAAATAAAGATCAAACAAATAAAATATTTTGAACACATTAATTAAATTAAAAAAACTTGTCGAAGACCTCACTTGAGGGTAAAGTCGAGGAATGGCGAATAAGAAGTAGGCAGAGATAATATTGCGAGAGGGACAGGTTAGTCTAAATAGTGTACCACCAAGACAAGAGACAGGGGATTTTGGAAATATTTTACAGCTAACCCTCATTAAGTGGAGTGACTTTAAATCTAACACTACTATAAGAGAGGAAAGCAAACAAACCTATATATCTTCCTTCATTAGACAAAGGCGTTGGACTTACATCGGCCATGTTCTTAGAATGAACAGCCTAAGAATTCCCCAGCAATCACTATATTGGGTGCCACCTGGAGTAAGAAGAAGAGGGAGACCTAGAGAAACTCTACGAAGAACCATTAATAGAGAAGGCATGTCAATGAACCTAAACAACACGCAACAATTGAAAGACCTGGCAACACAAAGACAGAAATGGAAGGCTATGGTTTCTGCCCTATGCGCCGCCTATGATCCTGGAGGAACATAACATAACATAACCCTCATTGCTGAGACGGCACTTAATGACGATCCTAGCTACATAGCACAACATAGGCCTACAAAAATATCTGGTGTGAAGGAGATTTTCAATCTTCCCTACCTGGAGCTAAATCTCCCAAGTCATGAACAGATCTGACTGTGATAGTGTGACCTCAGTGTCACTGAACAGACGCATACTTTGTTATCTTCCTGGACAAGATTTATTCCCGTACCGTACAACCCTCGCTTGACGCTCAATCTGGTTCTTTTTTGAATCGAGACGAATCACTGGATCTTGACACCTAATCCTTTTCAATGAGTTTTCATGAGATGTCCTCAACTCCAAGTCTCCCAAGACAAAAGCTGTACTGTTGGTAAAACGTATGATTTTGACTATGTTGGTCAAATTTTGTGGTTTAAATCTGCGAGAAATATCGTCATGTGAACTTTTGCAGGACTACCTGTAAATCTGACCTGTGAACTGGTTTTATGTTACCCTTGTTTTGTCATTTTCTGTATTTGTCGTTGAAGATAATTTGTTAATATACCAGACAGGAGTTAACTGGTAAACAGAGCGTTGGCCTTTGACTGAAAGATTTATCTTCTCTCAAACACATGTAGGTAGTAGTCATATTTCATTCATTTAAAATAGGAAAAAACCCCTTGTGTTTCTGAAGACCGAAATGGGAGTTAAAAGAATAGCGACACAGTTTACCAAATCATGCATGTCGTACGAGACGACTAAGGGATTTGTTGTGGACAACTATAACTATCTGGACAGAACAGATGTAATCATCTTCTACACCAAGACGAGAAGCGGTATACTAAACAGTCACTTCCATCAACTGAGACTGGTTCTGTCACATGTACTCGTATGGGCATGGACTAGTTCTATCATATGTTCTCACATGGGCATAGACTGGTTCCTTAGGGTAAAATCCAAGCCCGTAGTAAGGGGTGTGTTTGGGGGTGGAAGTTTAAACTTACCACCCTCCCTTAGCAAATCTGATCATGAATTTTAGAACTAGGAATTCAGATAAAGGCGGTAGAACTTCTTTCTTAACGATTTATCACAAAAAAAGATAGAGTTTCATAGAAAACCGCTGGAATTACATATGAAAACGACAGTGACCATTGATTTATATAAAACGTTTTCCTTAGTGGAAACGTTCTTGAAAAAACAAACAAAATAGTGTAAGGTACGCGTCAACTTTGAACGTGAGTCCAACAAGGATCAATTAAACTATCGCTATTAAGACTTTATCTGGCTTGTGGGTCGCCGGGTTTCAAAAGGGGAGTACAGAAAAACAACAGTATTACTTTACATGCATGTCGTAAGAAACGACTGAGGAGGTTATGTGATAGAGGTGGCTGTCCTATCCCATATAGGGTCAAAGTGAATCAGAACCAGTGCTGAAATTGGATATGTCACGCCGAAAGATGTAGATATTTCAGCAAAACTGTAAAGAATGACACAATGCATTCCGTTATCTGAACTACATCATACTTAATGTTTAGGAGTTTGAGAACGAACGCAGAAGAAGAAGAATACTCCTTATCTCAGCACTGGTTTTCCTACTTTGTAGAAGTGCATTTAGAAGTATCTATAAAAATTCACGTTTTAGCTGCCACCTGCAGAAGAGATATACTTAACTGACCGTTTTTGCGACTAGCCAGAATGAGTTGAAAGAACATTGACAGACGATGTTCAGGTGCATCTGTCACACAACAGATCTATCAAGCCAAGCAACCGCAATGAAATCAAAACTTTAAACTGTTTCAACTCATTTAAGATGCCACCTTGTTAGTGATTCGTGCTAGTTTTCCGTTTCGCTCCTGTTCTGCAGTTTATTTATTCTTTCATTCATTTTCCTTTTGCGCTGATGTTAGCGCATAGGGCAGAATTACTTATAATAAGTAATTCGCTAAATTAAATTTCATGTGGAGCTCTTGAGATAACGATGGTGCCATTGTGTTGACCGATTAATCTGTGCGTCTCGGTGAGAAGTGTGGCTGGGTTCTACTGCTAGCTTGTGTGGCAAAAACATCGTGAGTATAAGGAACAACTACATTCACTTTGAGGATGGAAGTCCAGGCTATTACTGCTGGCATTTACTATCTGGGACGTCAAGCAGTTAGTGTCAGACTACCAGTCCCTGCTGTAACGGATCTGAAATATCCGGTGTTAGTATGAGTGGATGGCATTTATAGCAATATCCAACTTTGGTGTGGGGGGGGGGTGGCACATGGATCTACTGCCCAATGGATCTCTCACACTAATATTTGCGGTGATGAAGTAGTAAATAGGCTTGTAAGAAGGCACCAATACATTGAGAGTTGACAGTGAATAAGGAGGAGGATTGTGCTTTGAGAAATCCGACATTAAAAGTGGAGCTACAAGAATTAATAGTAGATGCGGTTTAGTACATGAAGCGTTATCTTCATCCCCGGCGGCTGGTTGCTGCCATGGGATATACCTTTACCTTTACTCATGTCGACCATTTTGTCTTTCGAAGTATGGACCATGAGTCATGACCAGCGACAAATATGAGACATGTGGGTGAAATTGGGATTCATCCCTCCAAATTCATATTTTTCTTGTCTCGTGATTTTCATTGGCTGTCAATAAAATGTATACACAATTACCAATGTAAATCACATCACTGGAAAGGTCAAATACGTGATTTAGAAAGACGATTTATAATGAATCAAAAGGTCTTATAAACTGGATGGTCAGGCATGGACTGAGAGTTTGAGAACTAATGCACATGAAAACTAATATGGCATAGTAAGAACAATGTGTGGATGTGATGTGTAACAAAGCGAACATGGCATCGTAACACATCATTGTTTGGATGCGATGTATAACAAAACGGAATGTTATGTGGTTTTAATCGAGATGGCAAAGATGAAGATCGTACAGACTTCACTTTTCATGGCTAGCCTCAGGGACTTCTTTCCGCAGAAAAAAAGCATTACATAGGACATTACTCTGAGCAGGAAATTTCTTTTACTAGTCACGCCTCTAGTAAAGTTATGCCTACTTGCACCAGAAAAAGAACATTTGAAGATCACATTGAACTGTTTTGCCCAATTAGCCCACTTGGTTCGCGAAAGATGTAGCCTTTTGTGAGTACACTGAATCAATTCACGTTTATCTGTGGAATGGACAATGAAGTATGTTAAGAACAGAATGTCTTGTGTGACGACCCTTGGAATACCCTCACCATTTTAAGACGGGTCGCTGAATCCTTTCTTATGTCCACTCGCCAAAAGGTACCTAAAATACTCCCGCCCTATGCCTTCAACTCTTAACATTGAATCCGTCAATGCCAGCCACTTGTCCGTTTTCCCAACCAGCTTGTCTCGCACAGAAAACGCAGAGCAAATTACTCTCAAACAGCAGGGTTATTCAAATGCATTCAGGCTGTCACAGCTATTTCTTTGTCACCCAGACGGACCTCTATACCTGCCTGCTCACCCGTAACCGTAGCTAGTAGATTATCTTCCGGTGTCTTTGTTCGCCTCTTGTCCCGCACTCAAACATAGTTGCCCTTTCCTTCCAGTTGAGCCGTTTCTGCATGTATTCACAAGATCATCAAACATAGATTCGACTTCACTGGGAAGCTCAGACTTTTAAATAACTGTTATAATCTATTATTATCTATGCTCGCAGTTGTGATATAACATAATTGGACTCACTTCCTCGGTTGAAAGTGTCGTACCGCACCATAAGAGGTATTTTTATTTTAATAACAATAGTCGAAAATACTTTATAACGCTTTGTTCCGGACTGAGGGGAGGCCAGCAAGAAATAGGCAGACATACATCGGCGTTCATTCTCACACTCCAGTGAATTAAAACGTAATGCGCTGTTTCATGGCTTACAGGTTAGCTGCGATATCTACGCCGTTCTCCTTAACACTTCCGTCTTCAGCACCAAGTATGGTTCACTTTGACCGTTTACAAGATGGAACAGTCAACAGGGAATGAAATTTAGATGGACAGGTTACAGTATAGCAGAGTAATTACACCTATATTTCTTTCCTAGGTATCTGGAAATTATCGTTTGAAAATAAATGTGGTACCTACTCTGAGTTATATTTTCGACATACAATGTGCTTCACGCTTATTAGCAAATGTGTACCATGTATTTCCACGTTTGTACCCTGTGTGTACTATGCGTGTACAAGTCTGTACACGAAGTCTTCTTCTGTGAACTTTCTCAAACTCCTGTATATTAGCAGGATATAGTCCGGGAACGTAATGCGGTGTGGCATGGTTTGCGAAACTTTCACCTTTCGACCTTACACATCCGACTTCAGCAATGAAATAATTAATGTAAGCATTGTGAACAATTTTGTTGACGTTTCTCCTGTGTGTTAACGTAAATGTGTACATACTACCTTTTTGTGGAATTATGTTTCCAGTTCTTATATTTGTCACTCATACTCCTGATATAAGACGTGTTAGAAACGTCGATTCTGTGCATTTAATTTATTTGTAAAAATGTATCTGTAATCATTGATTACAACAATATTTAATATAACAACAAATTAGATTGATTACAACGGGCTGCATTGATTACAAGAAAATTGATTATAACAACATTGATTACAACAACTTTAATTACAGCAACATTTATTACAACAACTTTGATTACAACATTGATTACAACTTTAATTACAACAACATTGTTTACAACAACATTGATTAGAACAATATTGATTAGAACAACATCGATTACAACAACAAATATTACTTCACTGCAGACATTTTGTTTATAGTGATATGTTAAATTTAATTGCTTTAGTACAGTGTTTTTCAAAAAAACAAATGTATAGAATTTTGCGTAGGCTGTCGATGTAAGAGTTCGCAAAGAACACATAGTTAAGGCAGGCCTAATCAACGTGTTACTAGGACATACTAAATACTGTCTTACTTAGGACATGCACAATCAAGGTCTCGCTAAGACAGACGAAAAGTGTCTTACTTAAGACATGCACAAAAGATATCTTACTTAAGACAGACCCAAACATCTTACTTAAATAAGGCCCAAACAATATCTCACTTAAGACAGGCACAAACATCTTACTTCAGTAAGGCCTAAACAATGTCTTACTTAAGACAGACCTAAACAACATCTTACGTAAGATAGTCACACATACCGTCTTATTCAAGACAGCAATGAACGCTGTCTTACTTAAAAGAGTCATGATCAATGTCTTATTTCAGACAAAGACCGTTCTATTTAAAACAGCCACGAGCAATGTCTTACTTCAGAGAGGCACAAAGACAGTATCATTTAAGACAGACGTGAGCAATGTCTTACTTAATTAAGAGAGGCAAACAGACAGTATGTTTAAGACAGCCATGAGTAATGTCTTACGTAAGAGAGAGACAAATATCGCTTTTTTAAAGACAGCTATCAGCAAGTCCTGCTTAAGATAGTCACAACGACTGTCTTATTTAAGACAGGCATGATCAATGTCTTAAGACAGTCACGAATACCTTACACGTCCTTTATTTAAACATATACCATTACTTTCTTGAACCCGGACTTTCTCATAAACTCAACCAGGCTTCAACAGATTATCCTTCGTCTAGGTCTGTGTATTTTTCATTGTCTCGCGTTATATTGATTTAATATTTTGCTTGCCTGGCGTTTCGCTAATAATTCCTAATAACCTTACAACGTTAGCCAATCATTACATCTAGTTTTATGTACTTGTCTGCTGTTATATTACACGAAAACGTGTTCATAGATTCTTAGAGCCATTTGCTATTTAATAGGCAAAAAAATACCGTATCGTTGTTATTTTTCATCTTCTTCCTCCTTGTTCTCCAGCCAAAATCAGACACTAATATTGATTTCTTTAACGAATTATCCTGTGGTTATCAGCCCCGAGACATGGTCGTTGGAATTGTCCGTCAGAGTTGTTTCAGATGGGCATATTTTTCTTCATGTTTTGGAATACAGGTGGGAGGCCTGTAAAATATGTTCTGTGTTCTCTGGAGACTGTTAAAGTGGGCTACATCTGTATTGCCAACTCCAACCTGTCCGTACATGTGTTGTTTGAGTTTATTGTGTCATGTTCTCAGTATAGAAATGATTGTTTACAATTTAATTCAATTTTGTGAATAGCAACGTATTTTAATGGCTGATTTTTAATAGCCACGCTGAAGTCGGATGTGTCAGGCCAAACGGAGCAGATATTACGCCTGAGATGTAAACCAGAACACAAGGTATTTCTCTCCCAGGACAACATCCTGCTAATCTGCAGGATTTTAAGTATGAGCGCATAAGAAATGACTTACTTCACGTAGTAAACGCGAGGTAGTTACATTTTTCAAAGCACAGAGTTATCGATGTCAAACGTGGACACTAACAAAAGCCAAATGAAAACCTGTTCAGCAGAAAGGACTTGTTTACCTAGAATTCTCGGAGTAACAATAAGCGACATAATCAGAAATGGAAAAAAAAACAGAAGACTAACAAATACAATCTGAATCATGGATTACATCAGAAAGCCAACAGAATAATTGGTTTTCACGTGCTTTCAGCTTACTATCAGATATTGCGTATCCTAAAGAATTGATATACAGACACGGTGGATACAAAGCCAGGTGCTGACCACGCAAAAGATGAATTACAGAACTAAAAGAGTCAACAAAAACAAACTTATATGATGCACACAAATAGCCATCGCCAGATAACTCTTCTACCCCTAACACTGCAAAACATAAAAGGGTATAATGCGAAAAGGAGGAAAAAAATTACACAGGATGACTAAAGGATACGAAAAACTATAGATAATAGTATACAAGACAGACAAAATCGTCGTTTAAACGTTAAGTTCTTCAAGACGAACAGGGAGCAAGAAATAAAAAATATATTAATATCACAAATAGACGTCTACTGCAAGTGATGAAACTTATGGCTGCTACTAAATAAAACGAGATCCTGCATATGTCTTCAGGCAATGAAGGTTATGGATGCAGATAAATATAATTAAGTTACGCTGAAGTCTTGCTTCAATAAAAGTTATAAAAAAAGTAAAGTAACCCATAGCATTTATTAATGCCGTAGGGGTGTGAGATGTTAGCGATCTCACATTTCAGTAGCCCTGCAAATGAGGGCGGTAGCCATCTCCTCTCCCTCGCAGTCTTTACTTCCCGGATTAATCCGGTACCCATTTAAAGCTGGGTCGTCCTGGGAGCCGTTACGATCTGAAAAACATTTCCGCCTCAACTGGTGAATGAACCCAGTACCACACATATGCGAAGCCAGTGCGCTACGTGGTTCCCTAATAAAAATTATGAGTGCAGCTAAATAAATTGAGGCTACGGTGACGCACTAATGAAAGCTATGGCTCCACTCAATGAGCTACTGCACGGTCTTGCTTCAATGATAGTTATGGTTGCAGCTAAATACGAGGCCATGGTGAAGGCTTGAGCCAATGATAGTTAATGCTGCTACTCAGTTAGAACAAAGGCTACTATTTGTTCCTTTTACACTAAGCACTACCTGTGTGGCCTCAATCAGGACAAACAAGTCGTTTTATATGATGCTCTACCTCACAGTGAAATGTATTAATTAGTGGGTCCTTGCCCTGATCCGTGAACCCTCGCTTATTTCTACATCAAATTGTTGACATACATCACCGAATATAGAACACATTCCCTGTCTCGCCGTATAAATAATTAGCTTATATGTGATTTCACAAACATACACAACTTTGTTTTCTAGTCATGCCATGTGAAACATGAAAACATATGCTTTTTTCATGAACGGAGTATTAGATCTTCGTCATGAACCAGAACTTGGAACATACTCGTCCTGCTTTGCAGATCTGGAAGAATGAATTTACAGACAAAGCAGTGTCTCTATTTTGGTGTTTTTTTATATTCTTAGTTCGGTAAAGGTATTTTCTGGCTTTGTTGAGGATATATGTAATTTGCAAGTGCAGAGACTGTGTTGCAGACTGAATATGCTTGGCTAGCTGTTTAAAGTATTTCATGAAGAATAGAATAATTTTCTTTCGCTATGATGAGATATGTAAGAGAGCCTGGAAGAGAGTCTGGAAAGATTATGTAAGAGAGCCTGGAGGAGATTATTTTAGAGAGCTTGGAGGAGATTCTGTAAGAGAGCTTGGAAGAAATTATGTAAGAGAGCTTGGAAGAGATTATGTAAGAGAGCCTGGAAGAGATTATGTAAAATAGCCTGGAAGGGAGCATGGAAGAGATTATGTAAGAGAGCCTGGAAGAGATTATGTAAGAGAGCCTGGAAGAGATTATGTAAGAGAGCCTGGAGAGATTATGTAAGAGAGCCTGGAGGATATTATGTAAGAGAGCCTGGAGGAGATTATGTAAGAGAGCCTGGAGGATATTATGTAAGAGAGCCTGGAGGAGATTATGTAAGAGAGCCTGGAGAGATTATGTAAGAGAGCCTGGAGGATATTATGTAAGAGAGCCTGGAGGATATTATGTAAGAGAGCCTGGAGGAGATTATGTAAGAGAGCCTGGAGGATATTATGTAAGAGAGCCTGGAGGAGATTATGTAAGAGAGCCTGGAGAGATTATGTAAGAGAGCCTGGAGGATATTATGTAAGAGAGCCTGGAGGAGATTATGTAAGAGAGCCTGGAAGAGATTATGTAAGAGGGCCTGGATGATATTATGTAAGAGAGCCTGGAAGAGATTATGTAAGAGAGCCTGGAGAGATTATGTAAGAGAGCCTGGAGGATATTATGTAAGAGAGCCTGGAGGTGATTATGAAAGAGTCTGGAGGATATTATGTAAGAGAGTCTGGAAAAGACTATGGAATTATATATTAGATATGTTGATTATACTCTTCGCACACCGGACATGTCTATAGGTGCTCAGAGCTCAGTTTCAGTAAATTTCTCAGGATATAACGGCTGATGGTTCCGGATCTATGTTGGTTGAATGCTCTTTTTGAAATCTTTGTTAGGTATTCTCTACGAGTCACGCACATCCTCACCCCCAAGTCGCACATTCTGGATATTAAACTTATGCTCATTTATGTCACACTCATGTGATTGTGCGATATTAAACTCATGCTCATGTATGTCACACTCATTATTGTCACACTCATTATTGTCACACTCATTATTGCACACTCATGTGATTGTGCGATATTAAACTCAAGCTCATTTATGTCACACTCATTATTGTCACACTCATTATTGTCACACTCATTATTGTCACACTCATTATTGTCACACTCATGTGATTGTGCGAATTCACGAAGAGTAATGAGTATTTCTGCTCGGTCCATTTGCTGTTATGATGGCAAGGCTGGTTGGTCGGCCAGTTCGTTTCACTCCATATCCGCGTGTCCGTGGACAAAGATAAACGTGAGTTTTCGCAGTGAGAGTATGGAAGAGAGTATGGATGTGAGTATGGTAGAGAGTATGGAAGAGTGTGTGAATGTGAGTATGGTAGAGAGTATGGAAGAGTGTGTAGATGTGAGTATGGTAGAGAGTATGGAAGAGTGTATGGATGTGAGTATGGTAGAGAGTATGGATGTGAGTATGGTAGAGAGTATGGAAGAGAGCAGGGCCGTAGATATGATTACCTTAAGGAGAGGAATTTTATCTAATTTTGAAGACCCTTTTAAGAAACATCGTTTGGGGTGGGGGGTGGAGTTATCGACCTTCTGGTCAAGTTCCTAGTACTAAAAGCTGTGTTCAAATTTGCTAAGGAGTGGTTTGAACACCCCAAACCCCACTCTCATCTATGAACCTGGAAGAGAGTATGAAATAATGCATGATTTGAAAATAGTATGCATTACACAGAGAGTATTTATGATTGGATGTGAGTGTGGAAGTGAGTGTGGAAGTGAGTATGGAAGTGAGTGTGGAAGTGAGTGTGGAAGTGAGTGTGGAAGTGAGTATGGAAGTGAGTGTGGAAGTGAGTACGGAAGTGAGTATGGAAGTGAGTATGGAAGTGAGTGTGGAAGTGAGTGTGGAAGTGAGTGTGGAAGTGAGTGTGGAAGTGAGTATGGAAGTGAGTGTGGAAGTGAGTATGGAAGTGAGTGTGGAAGTGAGTATGGAAGTGAGTGAGGAAGTGAGTGTGGAAGTGAGTGTGGAAGTGAGTGTGGATGTGAGTGTGGAAGTGAGTATGGAAGTGATTGTGGAGGTGAGTGTGGAGGTGAGTGTGGAAGTGAGTGTGGAAGTGAGTGTGCAAGTGAGTGTGGAAGTGAGTGTGGAAGTGAGTATGCATGATTATTTGAATATAGTATATATGACTAAAAGAGTCTATGCGTGATTGGATGAGATTACATGATTGGAAGAAAGCATTTATCATTGCAAGAAAGCATTTATGATTGGAAGAAATCATTTATAATTTGGTGAGAGTATATACGTGGACGGATTGATGGATGGATTGATAGATAGATAGATAGATAGATAGATAGATAGATAGATAGATAGAGAGATAGAGAGATAGATAGATATATAGATCGGTATGTAGGTAGGTAGGTAGATTCATCGATATGTATTATATTTTAAAAATATACAGTAACCCATATCATTTATTAATGCCGTAGGGGTGTGAGATGTTAGCGATCTCACATTTCAGAGGCTCTGCAAATGAGGGCGGTAGTCATGTCCTCTCCCTCGCAGTCTTTACTTCCCAGATTAATCCGGTACCCATTTAAGGCTGGGTCGAAACGAGCCGTTGCGATCTGAAAAAAACATTTCCACCTCAACTGGGGAATAAACCCAGGACCGCTAATATGCGAAGCCAGTGCGCTAACCACTACATGTAATATATATCAAAATATAAATGAATTTATAGATTGATTAACGTTTGGTGGTGTTGATGGGTTAGTAGGTAAGTAGCTAGGTAGTTAGATAGCCAGACAAACAGATAGGTGGGTAGACATCTAAACAAACGGCTGAATGGGTCTATCTTCTTCTTTAGCGTTTATTCTCAAACTCCCACTGAATTGTTCTTGTAGCAGGACTACTAGATCTCCCGCAGGATGTAGTTCAGAGAATGGAATGAATGAGTTGTGCCACTGTTTTTTTTTGAGCCAATGGTCCGACATATCCGTCTTCGGTGGATAAATTGGTCTATTATTAGATCTATGAACAATTAGTTTTTAGGAATGGTTGGTGCAGACGGACGGGAAAAAAAAAAGAATTGGTTGACAGATCGATGCAGAGAGAGAGAGAGAGAGAGAGAGTGAGATTGATATATATAGATATATATCTACCTAGAATATCTGTCGACATACTAACGACTCAATGAACTTCTCTATCGTTTTTATTAAAAACTAACTCCTCTCTCCCTCACAGGAGGGTCGTATAAGGACTCACCTGTCTAATGCCAGCGTTTCCTGTTGTATGTTTACGTTCCATTTGGATACCATTGCTGGCAGATGCGGCATTTGAAAACAAAACACCAACTGCGTTATGTCCCCGCAGCTATCATCTCTTTATATATATATATATATATATATAAAGAGATGATATATATATATATAAAACACTGATACTCTTTTTCGATTTCCTTATTCTCCATATTCACTTTTGTTCCATAGTTTCGTGTCTCTTTTCCTCGCCGTAATTTTTTCCTCAGTGATTCTTATCTCCCCACCATCCCTCGTTATCCTTATTCTTAAGACTAATATCTCACATCCATCTCATTCTTCCGCGTATCAACTTTCCTCCTCATCTTTACTCTTTCATTCTTTATTCTACCTTACACTCATCTCTCAATATTTGTGTGCCTACTTCGTTACCTACGTTTGTTCTCATACTCCTACAGACTATTAGGATGGAGTCCAGTGAACGGAAAACGTCGTATTTGTGATCTATATCTTGGTTGTGTTATAGGCGTTTGTCGACCTGACACATCCAATTGCTGCACTTACACACCTGAGTCCGTCACTATGGTGGATTGCTAAAGAGCGATTCTCGGACTTCCAAGGCAACTGTAGGTTTAAACATCGCGGGCAGCTGCTCATCTGGTCTATTCTGAAAGCAATAGCATCCTATTGTACTCATTTATATTTCCTAGATAATAACTGCAGACAACAAATATTTAATTGTTCGATAAATTATGAATTGAAAATAACTACCTACTTTAGATACTTATTGAAGGAAGGGGGGGGGAAGAAGTTTCTCCACCACCCAAAGTCTACTTCATCACTTATTGCGACATACATGGCACATCTCTGATTCTAGTGTGATTTGTCTGGGGTCGGTATGTTTATCTACCATCAAATCAGGACACCCTTAAAGCATATATCTTGAGTCTGCAATGCCTGACCACAAGAAACACGGATGTGTAATTAGTATAGAAATTGCTGTACATGTATTTGCAAAGTCGGTTCTGGCCTGTTCTGATGCGTAGAAACGCAGTTTCCTCCAGTGTATTCATAATTTGGTAATCATCGTGTGCTCATGTTGGCCTTCTAATTGCTTTAGTCATCTGTTTCTTTTGATGTGAGATATTAACACATATTGTTGGTCATCGGCAGGACCATCTTTAGCTATGCGATATTATTTTCAGACATTCTGCACAAATGCTAGAGCTTTTCTCGGTGCACTCTGAAAGATAGAAGCAGAACGCTATTAAAAACTCAACGATATAGGAAAGAATTGCTCTAAATCCATTAATAATACGATAACTTGGAATATGTTTACATGAAAAGCAATGTCTTACCCGATGTATATCTAGAACTTGAACTGTACTGTTTATCTAATTCCCATTACCCAAAATTCCATTTGTCCCGTTTGTTTTTTCTGTATTTGTAAACATTTAACGGGAATCAAGTTTTCTAGATTATAACCGAAGGACGTTTTGGGCATTTCTCTTCATTCTGTGTGAGCTGATTCGATGATAATCGAAAAAGTTTATACAATGCAATCTAATTGCAGCCCATTTGGCGTCACTTAAGCTTGATTTGTGCTTTGCTATCTTCTTGCTGATATCGTTGCTTTCATGTATGAAGTTACGGACGAGAGATATATCGTATAAATGTATTCAACATCTTGGGCTTCGAAAGTTTATCTGAATATACATTTCGCAGTTAAGGTATGATATGTATACAAGGGCCTATTCCATTGTCATAGCACATTTGCAGATCTACAGTCAGTGCAATGTTTAGCAAAGTTAAGTCGCTATGTCGAATATCCATGTCTCATCATCATCATGTGAGATATTCTTTCCAGAACGTGGTCTTCCTTATGTATTCTTTGAACACTCGACGATTCTGGGTGAGCTCACCGACCGCAGCTAGAGACATGTTTAAGTAATCTGATATATCACTGAACGATTGTCGTCTTTGGCGCCCTCTTCCCTCTCGTCTGTTGCCGTTAAATTTGCCTTCAGCTATTAATCTTTCCATGCCGTTGTCTATATTTGTATGACCAAAAAAATAAAAACAGCACAGTTTTCTTGTGATGATGCTGTCTAAGGAGCTAGCTATCCCTCTTAGATGTTTATTGCTTTTAACACTTTGTGATTTGTCTTTTTAGATGTCCATGGCATACGTAAAATTCCTTCTATCCTACAGACGGCTATTTTTTACAAGCGAGAAATGCATAGCTGGCTGTCTACCTACCTCAGTAACTATAGCCCAGAGCTGGTTTTCTATTGGAACTTCTGACAGAAGTAATGCTTGGCAGGGAAGATGTAGTTCATGATTTTACTTTTTGAGGCATGAGTCCACGGACTACTTGATCATCAACCAACATACTCCATCTCGGAATATTATGGAAATATAGTAAATCCACAAAAAAACCTTCAAAAGAACACGAACACAATAGATTACCCTGAGACCCCATGACCCCAATAGATTACCCAGAGACCCCATGACCCCAATAGATTACCCTGAGACCCCCTGACCCCAATAGATTACCCTGAGACCCCTGACCCCAATAGATTACCATGAGACCCCATGACCCCAATAGATTACCCAGAGACCCCATGACCCCAATAGATTACCCTGAGACCCCCTGACCCCAATAGATTACCCTGAGACCCCCTGACCCCAATAGATTACCATGAGACCCTATGACCCCAATAGATTACCCTGAGACCCCATGACTCCAATAGATTACTCTGATACCCCCGAGATTACCAACGATTAACCCTGTTTTACACTATTTAAGGTTGTCCATGATGAAATGGTTCACTGAAGACGTTAAGTATATTAGGTTCAGTTTTGGATAATAGGTTAAAAGAAACAATAGCTTTCGTTCATCATCATCAGGTGCCATGCCGGGTGGCGTAGGCGGTCATGGCTCTCCACAGCTCTCTGTCCACAGTATTATGTATCAAAGTCGTTGTTGTTTCTTTGCCGTGCCAGGTTGTCAAACGGTCTAATATTTTCTCACGTTGTCGCCCTCTGTATCTGGTGCCTTCAATCTTGCCTGTTGTGATTATGTTCTCTAAACCTGCCTGTCTCATGAAGTGGCCGAAAAAAAGAAGATTGCGTTTTTCTTATATTGTTGATTAAGGTCCGTTTCGCATTTAACTATTTTAACACCTCTACATTAGTTTTCCTGGCAGTCCATGGTATTCTCAGCATTCTTCTGTAGAACCAAATTTCTGTTGCCTCCAATCTCCCACTTTCCAGTTTGTTTATTGTCCAAGACTCGAACCCATATGTTAGTATAGGGGTTATATAGCACTGCAGAACTCTCTTTCTCACCTCTAATGACAAGGTCATATTACACAGTATAGTTTTCATTTTTCTGAATGTTGTTTTTGCCTGTCCTATTCTACATCTTATTTCTGTTGAACTTCTTCCATCTGCTGTTATAATTGTACCTAGATATTTGAATTGGTGGACCTGTTTTAATACTATATCATTCACTATGATCTTGCAAGGGGTGTTATTTTCTTTCTTTGAAATAACCATTACTTCTGTTTTCTTGATATTTAGGAAGAGGCCTTTCTCTTTGCTTTCTGTGACTACTACTTTAATTAAGTTTTGAATGTCTTCCTCACTTTTTGCAATCAGAACAGTGTCATCCGCATATCTCAAATTATTTATGTTACCGCATGTTTATCGGTGAAGGCTTTTGTTACCGCATGTTTTTCTGTGAAGGTGTGCAGGGAGGCTTTCTATGAGCTGTGGAAACAAAGCCCGCTTTGCCCCAGCAGACGCCGCGACATGTACGGGAAGGATTTTTATCATACATTAGAAATACAAAATCGTGTCCCAACTGCGGATTAAACCCGGGACCTCACGGGTCTGAGAATGGGAAATCTAACCACACGGTATGCGCTCCACAAAAACAATAGCAAAAGTTGAATATTAATTTGTATATGGGCGTGATAAATAAATAATATAAAATAACATAGAAGAATTCAGGATTTATTATTTTAAAGAAACATACAAATACATCAAGCCATATATCAGCCAGGTCTGCTCAGGCGGTACATACGCGCATCGAAACTTAACGGAATACGTTTTGACACAAATTGCGAGGCGAGTAGATGCCGTCTGAGCAAACCTGGTTTAAATCACCGTTCCTGCAGTATAAGTATTTTCTTTGTGTGATCTACATTCCTCTAATAGTGTGTTGATTGGGGGGGGGGAGAGGAGTTTATTTTACTAAAAACTGAATGCATCAGCAAACTAAAGTGATATCAATACTGATTATATCACATTAGAAAAACAACTAAAGTGAACAATATATCACGACACATCTCCAGCAACTTCATGTACTTAACCACTGCTTTAAAGAAACAAATGTAGTGACAATAGATAAATAGAAAGAAAAGGAACAAGTGGAGTGACAATAGATAAATAGGAAAAAATATTATGCCAATATGAAAAAAAAAATGTTTACGAACCAAATACACGCTGAATATCATACAATCCAGGAATGATCTTGAAAGTTTCAGGGATCCATTTAAACGCATCTGACTTTTAAGGGAAAGAACTCCTTAAAATGTGAACACAAAAAGGGCCAAGATATATATGAGAACAATTGGTTTGTTGTTAAACAAAAACACTAAACCGTGTAATCTAGAGTTAAGGATTATATTTCCTATGTACAATTTTGGGGGCAGGAAGTGTGATGAAGTCTCTTTAGAGGTTCCTTTCATACCTAGAGGACGTACACGCTTCAGAGATATTTAATACTTTGTGAATACGCCGCTATAAAGTAGAAGGTTTATGCAGTAAAAAAGATCAATTTAGAAAATAGGAATAGGTTACAGGTCGTAGACAAAACATTGATAAGATAAACGCAACGGGCGAAGGAAAAAATAAACTAAGAATAGTGTTGCCGCTAGATTTTTAACACTGACAAAATGCATCTGAAAGATTGATTGAAATTACTTTGATATCAGCAATAAAAATGTAACGGTGAAGGTACTATGGGTTATCAACTACGTCAGTTCATATGGTTTCCCATTAGTGTTCATTTGTCTAGTCAGTGGCTGTCCAGAAAGGGTGACCAACGTCGTATATAATATTTGATGGCGTCATTCTTCGACCTTTGTCGACCATGAACCCTAGTACCCTAGTTCCTGGTGGCTGGGTGAACCATGAGCACTAGTACCCTAGTTCCTGGTGGCTGGGTGAACCATGAGCACTAGTACCCTAGTTCCTGGTGGCTGGGTGAACCATGAGCACAAGTACCCTAGTTCCTGGTGGCTGCGTGGACCATGAGCACTAGTTCCCTACTACGTGGTTGCTGGGTGAACCATGAGCAATAGTACCATAGTTCCTAGTGGCTAGTTGAAATATGAGCACCAGTACCCTACTTCCTGGAGGCTGGGTGAACCATGAGCACTAGTTCCCTAGTTCCTGGTGGCTGGGTGAACCATGAGCACTAGTTCCCTACTACGTGGTTGCTGGGTGAACCATGAGCAATAGTACCATAGTTCCTAGTGGCTAGTTGAAATATGAGCACCAGTACCCTACTTCCTGGTGGCTGGGTGAACCATGAGCACTAGTACCCTAGTTCCTGGTGGCTGGGTGAACCATGAGCACTAGTTCCCTACTACGTGGTTGCGGGGTGAACCATGAGCAATAGTACAATAGTTCCTAGTGGCTAGTTGAAATATGAGCACCAGTACCCTACTTCCTGGTGGCTGGGTGAACCATGAGCACTAGTACCCTAGTTCCTGGTGGCTGGGTGAACCATGAGCACTAGTTCCCTACTACGTGGTTGCGGGGTGAACCATGAGCAATAGTACAATAGTTCCTAGTGGCTAGTTGAAATATGAGAACCAGTACCCTACTTCCTGGTGGCTGGGTGAACCATCACTAGTACCCTAGTTCCTGGTGGCTGGTTTAAATATGAGAACTAGTACCCTACTTCCTGGTTGCTGGGTGAACCATGAGCAATATTACCATAGTTCCTAGTGGCTAGTTGAAATATGAGCACCAGTACCCTACTTCCTGGTTGCTGGATGAACAATGAGCACTAGTACCCTAGTTCCTGGTTGCTGGGTGAACCACTTGGATTATTTTTATTTCTAATCACGAATAAAGAGTGGTTGGGAAACCTGCGTAGGCTGGACGGCGGGCGAACGATTCAACTTAAAAACTAGTCTAAATACGGATTATTGACAATGTCTAAATAGGAAATATGGGCACAAATATTAAAATGATGCGGCAATACAGAAATGTCTTTATATTGGTCTCCACACAGCACTAATTCACTTATATGAAAGTTATATTTAGTAATGAAACTCGTTCAAATGATGTATTGCTGAATGCGGATGAACTTAACTATGAAATTTACGAGTATAAATTCACATTGATAATTTAGCAACTAAACACGCTACATATGTAAGACGCTTGACAGGGCCGTAGAAACGTTCTCCTGAATGAGAATAAAAAAGGGGGGAGTGTTACCTAAAAGAACTCTCCAAACAAAGGAATTGTGTTGTCAGATCGACTTGTGATGAGCAATGTGAAGACCTTTTTGGGAAAAATCGCTAAAGGATTATTTTGTTTTTATTTTGGCTCTCCTTATGGACACGTTTCTAGTACTAAAAGCCATGTTACGATTTGCTACGGGAAGAGGGTTTTAATGCTCCAAGCCCACCCCTTATTTACGGGCTCGATCCTTGATATTTGAAAGTATTCACTTCTTAAGGCTTATGCTCATTCAATGGTGGTCTCTGCCTCTACGTCTTTGTTGTTGTTAATAAAGATCTTGCGTTCTTCGGTGTTGACTTCCATTCTGTACTTGCTGATAAATTCTTAAATCTTTGCTGATAACCCTTACATTTATTTTTCCGACCATCTATATGACCAATATCATCATTAAATCGCAGATTGCAGATAAAAAGGTATAATAGATAGAAACGTGTTATAATCCTAAAGATATGTGAACAAATTACTGGAGACATGATACATCCCTGCTGGACTCCTATTTTCGAGCTAAAGAACTAGAAGATGATATTATTCGTTCGATGACGCCACTTGTGATAATATTGGGTTGTTTAACACTGTTTATGATGATGGTATCACAATGAAATTTTTTCAGTATATACCAGACTATATAATCAGTATATATTGAGGCAGTAGAGATGTGGTTTTATAAAATAACTACAAGCAATGATCGGCGTTGCCCGCACGAGAATGAAAGAAAAGCATAACACAAGCAAAGATTTTTCTTCTACTGTAGTGATGGCTTTGATATATTTCTGCTTTTAGAAATTAACTACACAAAAGAAATTAAAAGCAAAAATTATCCCTTAAATAGAACACCCACGACTACAGACCCTTCCATAATATATTTTGCACTCGTATGAATTTAGCTATTTGGGAAACACTGCGTTAAATTGTTGAGTTATAAAAGGTGCGTACTTTTATGCGCGTCATGTAACGTATTCTTTCTAGAATGTAGTGAAAACAGCGTTTACCATAGAATGAAATAGCCTGATCGATTAGAATTTTTTGGAAATACAACAGAAACGCAGATATAAACATATTTATGATGTAAAAACAATACTTCACCTCTGAATATATAGTAAAGACTACATGGTAAAGACCTTGCTCTATTAGCAATTTTTCACTACAAGATCTTAATATTTAACGTCAAAAACAGAAATTTACACGAAAAATAACGAATGACCTGCTTTCGGTAAACCCCCCTCCTTAAGGTAATTATATTTACGGACGGGGTGAGGAGCACGAAAGAGAATGTGTTTCGAAATAGGTAGACACGGGATAAAAAGTGAGTTAAGAATTACTGATATAGTCTGTCTTTCCAGAAAATGTCATGAGCCTACTCTATGCTTATTGCAGAATGTTGGATGCAGCATGTCAATATTCCATGACAGGACAATGACAATGAGAACACGTCACTCTTATTTGATTCTCATCGTGATATCAGCTGTTTGTTCAGAGCATAACTTGTTTTATGCAGGGTAGCCATCTAGTTGGACAACTTTTAAGCCATATTTTCGGTAAAAAAAGGACAAAAAGTGGCCAAACTCCCATATTACGTACAAATACTATAGGCAACATAGAATATTATTGAAATCAGTGAAGCAGAATTGATTTTTCTTCTTCTATGTTCGTTTCAAACTCAGAACAGCAGGATGCAGTCTGAAGAACCGAATGTGCCGTGTCATGGTTGGCATCTTAACTGTGGTGTTTTCACCTTTCGGCCTGACGCATCAGACTTCAGCATGGTTTCTTGTTCACTGTAACCCTGTAATCTATATTGGAATATCCAATAAACTCCACTCCATAAACGTCATTATTCACCTCTTACGATATGTTTGTCAACAAACACTATCACTAATATGTGCTCCAGTTTCGGACAACTGAAACATACGAGAAAAATTTCATTGTTTCTTGTCTATTTACCGACAGCTGTTACACGAGAAACAATTCTATAAACATCTTTGCTTGCTAGTGCTAATAGACTGTTCATATTTCTATACATTTATACAAGAAAATATGTGAACATTGATATATGTTCAAATTACTAAAACAAAATATAATTTTTTATGGTCCAAAATATAAATTTAATTACCATACATTTTCGTATACCCAATTTTTTTTATTTGGTCTAGCAATTGCTGATATGGCAACCTTGGCTTTACGCTATTCAATGTACTCTCGGGTACTCCCATTCTCATCTAGCTTTCGGCACTGTATCACAATCACTGCAATTACACATGCCAAATAAATTACGCGCACAACAGTCGCAATGTCAGCTAACACCAAGCCATAATTAACATCCGATGACAATGTCATCCATCTGGACCATCCGATCAGATAATGCTGTTTTCTTGTTCGCATTTCGGTATAATAAATACATGCGGTTGGAGGTCCTCCATCCATGTATCTATATATTGATCTAATTATTTATCTATTAATTGATTTATCTATCGATTTTTCTATCTTCGTTTAGGCTGCTGAATGGGTTATCACCGTGGTACGAAAGAAAATGTCACCAACTGAACTTATCAACAACATAATAAACAGAGAGTTGTAGAGAAACATGATCGCCTATGGCAAGGCACTTTATTGATGTATCTATCTGTCTATCAATCTGCATGCCTATCTATTTATAAATCTATTTATCTATCTAATTATCTAAATACCTATCCATCTATCTATATGTGCATCTAAATCTATATGTTTGTCATTCTTTCTACCTTTCTTTAAATATATATATATATTTGTCTGTCTCTCCATTTATATCTTTATATTTATCAATCCTCTATTTATTTGTTATGATTTATATCTGACTATTTGTCTGCCTGTCCTTTGTCTGTCAAAGAACCTCCCGCCCGCTTTCTTATATGTAGGTATATGTCTGTCTGAGTCTGTCTGTCTTTATTGCCTTTTTGAGTTTTTTTCTCGTTGTCTGTGTGTCTCTTTGTTTATCCTCCTGTTCGCCAGGTTATATGTTTTTTATGCCTATCTGTGTGTTATACTATTTGTGTCTCTGATTTTCTCTATATTTGTTCTCCCTCTACCTGCTTACCTGAATCTCTGTCACTCAGACTGTCTTCTTTTCTGAACCGCCTGGTTGCTCCTTCTCTATATTAGCTCCCTGCGGAGTACAGATAATTATCACACCATTTTCTATTTTCTTTAGCAATGTAAGAGGCGACTAATGACGTTTTGGGATGGAGTTTACTATCCCATTCCATTTAGGATCAATAGTTGGATGTGTCAGGCCTAAAATTTCATTGTTGTGATTTCAAAGATATATTACGCCAGTAGTTCATTCAGCTAGAAGGAAGTATGGTACCATGGCTCTTCCTCAATGAAGCTCGAGGAATGGCGTAATCTCTACCGAGCAAGTGTCGTTTCTTGCTAGCCGGTTTCTAGTCAACTACATACTAGATAGCCGATCACTTACGGGAAACCATGTGCTATGACACTGGTTCATAGTTCATATAACCTTTACCTTTGACCCTGATCACTATCTGTACAACCGGAGGTCGTGGTGACTGGATTACCAAAACCACAATCTTCAGTGTTTTAAATGTTCTGTCTTTTAACCACACTAACTTTATTTCTGTTGTTTTACACATTAGTGTTGCCTTTTGTACTTCGCTCTGGGCGGCTAATCCAGTCTCCATTGCCTTGTTTTAGCGCTGTCTGTACGCTGTAAAGTATTCAGAGGATGATTATGTAATTGATCAACGTTTCGAGTACATCAACTTGAACATCAAACTGTACATCAATATTTGCAATTGCTTTACTGCCAGTGTTTGTTTTTTTTGAAGTTATGTACTCTGATAGATTATATGACATATTATATCATATATGACATGATAGATACCCTGATAGATTATATGACATATTATATCATATATGACATGATAGATACCCTGATAGATTATATGACATATTATATCATATATGACATGATAGATACCCTGATAGATTATATGACATATTATATCATATATGGCATATGATAGATACTCTGAACAGATCATTTACTTTTATAATTTTTACAACATACAGTTAATTACTTTAATTATAGCGTCACAACTAGACACCCGCCCAGGGAAGAAACCTTAACTGCCAGACACAGATACGACACAACACAATTGATGTAGTGTATATACGTGTTTGTCCATAAATTACGTCAATAATATTTTGTCAATTTTCAACCACCTCCATGATAAATAATGTCAAGAATTCAGAGACCTCTGCTTCCTGCTTCATTATGTCAAGAATTCAGAGAGCCCGCTCCCTCCTTCTTTATGTCAAGAATTCAGAGATCCCGCTCCCTGCTTCATTATGTCAAGAATTCAGAGACCCCGCTCCCTGCTTTATTATGTCAAGAATTCAGAGACCCCGCTCCCTGCTTCATTATGTTGAAAATTCAGAGACTTCGTTCCCTGCTTAGTTATGTTAATAAATCGGAGACTCCGCGGCTTGATTAGTTATATCACAAAATATCTACTCCCCCACCATCCTTAAAATGTATTTGAAGCAAAAAATACGTTCTTTTGCATATTATAGATAACAATTTGTAATTTCCACAATTTAATTGGTGCACACATAATAGAATTGTTGACGATAGCTTTTGTAAATCCACCCGTTCCAAAAACTGTTTTTTTAGTAAATCCCTCACCTCTCCCCCACCCCCAATCTTTCGTCCCGCTTTCTTAATATTGACGTAATTTAAGGACGTCCCTTAAAGTGAAAGGTGGAGCCTGCACAGTGTGCTTCTTTTCCATTGTGAAAGTGTACACAAGTCTACTAGTATGAAAAAGAAAAACCCATTATTTTCTTTCTAGTATGATAGTTTTACACTTCCAGACATCATGTTTACTTTCTGTTATCTGCAGATATCGTTTATTTAAACAAACATTTGTGTCTCTCTATCTTATCTCTCGGTCAGATTCACCTATAGCTATGTTTTATTTCTGAAGTACCACCAACAAGCGATGCCCCCTTGATGCATTCAAGTGCAGAAAAAAAATACAAAAATAAAATTTAAAAAAATGATGGCATATTCGGATTTTTTCCAGGAAATACAAACATATTTCAATATTTAGATCTCTGTGTGCGCATGGCGAAGATGTTAGAACGTTGATCTCACACCCGTGAGGTCTAGAGTTCAATCCCCGTTAGGTACTGGATGTTTTTCTGTCGGGGTGTAAATTAAAACACTCACCTTGAACATGACATAGCGACAGCTAGGGCATGCTACTTTTATCACAGAGGCCACTCGAATACTCCCTGCAACTCCCTACCTTTATCACAAAGGCCACTCGGATACTCCCTGTAACTCCCTAACCTTATCACACAAGCAACACTCGGATACTCTCTCTATGTAGTGTGTAGCGAGGAATGGTGCTAACGTCTTTCTACATCCATCTCATCGACATGCTAAGGGAACAAGATATCCACCCCTGGATCATACGCTGGATAGCAAATGTGCTAATCTGTAGAAAAGTCGTTCTGAGGTGTGGATCCTGGACATCTGAGATCAGAACAATAGCACCTGGTCTGCCACAAGGATCTCCTCTGTCCCCAGTACTGTTTAATGTGTATACATTGAGAATTGCTCAATTGCAAACTCCCAGCAATTGTAGAGTTCTAACATACGCTGACGATATCCTACTATACAACATAGGCAGGAACAGAAGAGATATCGCTGACAGTGTACAAAATGGACTAGATCAATTGTCGATATGGTGCAGAGCATACAACGCTGTGATCAATCCCTAGAAAGCAAAGGTCGTCTGGTACTCCTTAAATAATAATCTGGTTAATGACACACTGCCAGCTGTTAGTTGCATGGGCTCATTCATTGAAAGAGAACAGGACCTTAAATATCTTGGGATAATCTTTGATAGAAGTCTCTCATTCAACAAGCACGTCACAAATATGATTCAGAAGGCTAGAAGAGGGATCAGTGTTATCAAGGTTATGGCGACCTTCGACATGCAGCAATGGGTACTTTTTCTGCTCCTGCAAGTGGTGGTGCTATCTGTAATAGATTATGGCCTCGGCCTACTAACTTTGTCACAGACACAAGTCGATAGATTGGAAAAAGTTCAAAATGGGGCAATGAGAGCGGTACTGGGGTGTACTAGAGATACACCCATCTCTGCTATGAGATTTCTGCTTGATCTCCCCAGCATTAAAGTGCGACATCAAGTAGCACAAGTTAAGTCGTACCTTAAAGTGACAGAATACAACCACCACCCATTACACCATCGTCTAGATGAGTCAAAGGGAAAACGTATTAAGCGTGTCAGATCATGGATTGCAGAGGCTGAAGACACACTGCGAATAGTGTGTGAATTGGAAGAAATAGAAAAGGGCAGTGAATGGGCGGAGGTAGACACTGAGAAGAAATCACCGACTAAAGTAATAATACAACTAGATAAAGCGTGTCGAAAATGAATGGCAGTCAGGGCTCAGGATGCAGTGCAAGAACTCGCCCAACTACACTCGAAACCAAATGACATAATTATATACACAGATGGATCTGTTAGCAGAAACACAAATAAAAGCGGTTGGGGTTTTGTTGCCTACAGAAATGGCGTGAAGTAGGTTGAGAAATCTTCAGCATATTCTACTCTCACATCGAGCATGAGGATGGAGATAGATGGAGTTACAGCAGCTCTTAATTGGTCGATAACTGATATCTCAACACACGCGGTAATACTCACAGACTATCAAATCATGTTGCGCAAGATAGAAAAGTTCATGCTAAGAAAAGAATGGTGGGACTTATTGAACAACTCAGTTGTCCAGAGCATTGCATGGATATTCTGCCCTGGTCATGCTGGGGTCAGAGGAAACGAGAGAGCCGACTTACTGGCAGGCAATGCGGCGATAGACGGCACATTGCTGAGAAGAGATAAAGCAGATTTAATAAAGGCAGTAATAAATTCATTTCAAAATGCAGATGATGTCAATGAGGTTGAGAACGTACACATACAGAGAATGTTAGAAATGGGAGTATTCATAGGTGAGGGGAGGAAAAGTAAATTTTTTGGATAGTCCCGAAGATCACACAATCAACACCTGACCGGAACTATGAGTCTACATACACTGGGATGGCTGCTGGAGCGGAAGGCGGAGCACTTATGGGAAAGTCCCGCGTGCTGTGAAGCCAGTTTCTAATCAAGAATCAAGAATCTCCATTCAGTGGGTTCTGAGCTCAGAAGCAAGTATAATTTCTATTTCAAGATAAACAAAAAATGTGTTACCAAAATAAAACATAACACAACCTAACAACGAGATACAGGGACAGACGACGTTTCGACTAGTAACACATCTACCTATTTTTGTTTATCTTGACATTGCCTGGTGTTACTCCAGCCACCTGCTTCCTGTTTAGGGTTGTTACCCAACACTGGAACATTTATCCCTATAATTTCTATTATAAATCAGCCTAGACATTAAAATGTCGTTAGTGAACCAGATTTGACCCGCGGGCCGTATTTGTACACATATGTTTTAGTTAAAGAAAACGTAGAATTTAATTGAAAACGAGTTCCACTGATGACTGAGTGAATGACAAATTTGGTGATAACTTCTCGTGCTGTAACCTGATCACCGAACAACACTGACGTAGAAGAACTGAACAAATGCTCACAAAATATCAAATCATATACTATCGCATGCGTGCTGTAAATCACGTGACAAAACAGTGGGAAAAAGTGGAAATGCTTATAAGAAGTATTTAGTGACATCGTTCAGGGTTTCTCAAAGTGGACGAAAAAGACCATTGTTTGCGGTGAGAGACTTCATCGGACGATGCATGGTCAAGATAAATGCAGGGGCGGTGATATAGGGTAGTGGGTCTATAATATGGTTTACGAGCATAGCTTAGATGGGTCAATAAAATATGGTTTACTGCCCTGATGTAGGAAGGAGCGGGTCAATAAAATATGTACGGGAATGGGCGAGTCAGAAAAGAGTTTGAGAAACACTAATCTAGTTTAACACATGTGCAGAATAAACTGAGATATGGTAAGGTAATGACCGTCGGCATTTTCCATGACAAGAATGATTACACAAGCTGTGAAATCACATCAAATATTCTCATCAAAGAACTAAAATTCCGGTCGAATAGCATATAATTTGACCCGCTAATCAAAACAATTTTTTTTCACTGTTGTTCCTGCCATTCTATGATGCAGTGGTCAACAATTTCCTGAAGGTATTGTAGTAGTTAGCTGTGCCTGTTTTATTTTGTGGTTGGAATCTGTTCATGCCGTGTTTATGTCATGTGTTCTTCTGCTCCGTGTAACCTGATCTATTTGATTACAATGTTCAAGCTGTCATTCGTTTTATATTTCACATTGTGGCTCTGTAAATATATCTCATTTCACATCTGTACGAACGGCTTTTTACAAATTTTGGTTTAAGAATAGGGGTACGTACAAAAAATACTTAATATAATCTGAAATATATTGTCATATTTCAAAAGACACACACGATTGTTGCTGGGTATTGAATGGGGAGCAAATTAAATTAACACTTTGAACTGGTATGTATGATGCAGGAGACGATTAATGAGATTTGGGTGTGAAGTTATCGGTCACATTCATAGAGTAGAAGTTATCAGTATGGGTTATATGTCTCCCCATGGGTACAGATACACATACAGGTGGGGGGGGGGGGACCGACCACCGACACAAGAAGATTTCAAATTGGGGTGGGTGGATACAGACTCGACTATGATGGCAACAGGAAGTTAAAAGTTTTAATAATAAATAATACAATTTATTTATCCATAAACCAATTACATGTCAGGCACGTAGGCGCACTAAATCGAATATATCAACACACATAGTCAGTTCACCGGCGATATCTATTTTTCTTGATGCGGATGAGAGATGACACTTTTAGACTTACTGGTCTTTTATATTTTCCGTCCAAGATTTTGTTTTCCCTTGTGCCTCTTCCAATATTCTCCTTCTTTTTCTTCGTTCGTTCTCAAACTCCTGCAGATTAGCAGGATGTAGTCCGGAGAATGGAATGCGTTGTGTCATGGTTTACAGCTTTGCTGCGATATCTGCGCCTTTCGGCCTGACACATCCGACTTCAGCATGACCTTAGGTCACTGACCCTATATGGGATGGGACAGCCAACTCCATCCCATAAACTCCTTAGTCGCCTTTTACGATATGCGTGGAAGGTAAACAGTGTTTCTATTCTTTGATACCCTTTTGGGCCCCGGCAACACACGGGAGATTCTTCCAATATTATTTACTCCCAGCTACACACACAGTAACCTGCACTTTATAAATAACACAGTGATAGTAGTGACAAACTTGGGAGCATATCCTAATCAGGTCGCAACATTCAACCCGGCGTTGCTGTAGTTGTATTTATTAAAAATGTATCAAAAGGGAGCTAATTAAAGCATAAAATGAGAATCACTGTCATAGAGGATCGATCAGTGACCAAAATAATCTGCGTAATTCGGATACAGCGAATTTCGCTCACCGGACTACATCCTCGCAATCTACAGGAGTTTGAGAACAAACGCAGAAAAATTAGATATATACTAAAAGGACAAACGTCATTCATCCTTCATTGACTATCGACACCAGTAACATACTTTCTTACTCACACAGGGATGCCAGTTAGTTAGAACTTTTATGGGTCAAATAGTACATACGAATATGGTTAAAATATGTCCAACTAGAAAGATTTTTTTTTTTATACAAACAACTGTAAAGATAGTAGAATGAGTTGGAATTCACTTAAATGTTATTAAAAGCTATTACTTTAGTAACTTAAATTAGGAATGATAAAGACACATCGAAAGCCAAACTTAACTCCGTGTGGTGACTACCATCTGCTAAAAAGATAAGAACAGGTTTATATTTCGAATCAGAATTGTACACAATAGACTAAGGAGCCATGTCTACACAAAATAAAAAATTGGCACATCAGCAAAGGGTACATGTGGTACAGACAAGGACAATGCAAAGCATGTCCTTCAAGAATGTGCACATACTTTTCGCACATTATGGTACATATACTGTCCTTCTGATACACATATGAATGTAGACTCTATGATACAAAATAATAAATGAAAACAAAACTCTATCCAAGTTACACAAGAATCAGCACTGCAGATACAGACATTACTAGAGAACGACAGACGGAGATGTAGTATTATACTTTATTTTCTTCTTCTTTTCACCAACGTTTGTGATTAATATATTTATTTCTTTTACTGCGTTTTCTCTTAACCTTCTGGTAAGCAGAATGTGGTTCAGATGGCGGAATGCGTTTTGTCATGGTTTACAACCCTACTGCCGTATCTCCGCATTTTATATGACAAACCTGTCGTCTGTACTAATAAATATATCAGCAACATTACTAACCAATGTGAATGTGCTTATCATAGTTTGATTTGCTTCGTCTTCAACGTTTATTCTCAAACTTGCATGACAATAAAGATTTCTTTAGGATGTAGCCTAGAGAATAGAAATGTATTGCGTCGCCATTCTATTTGCTCGAAATATCATTTTATTTGCGCCATTTTTTTTATATCCCGTCTTCGGTGGGATATTTTGATAAATTTAAAATAAATGTAAAATTATATACATTTTTAAATTAGCAAACTGAATGGGAACGGTTTGAGAGTAAAGAAAATCACATATTTCATTGTCGGGACTACATCCTGCTAATCTGCAGGAGTGTGAGAACTAACACAGAAGTGGAAAGAATGACAAAACTGTGACTTAACATGTACTTCGTAAGAGGTGACTAAGAGATTTCGTGGGTAAATTGGCTGCTCCATCCTATAGAAAGGTGAAAGTGGCCCAAAACTCACGCTGAAATCAGATATCCAAAACTCATGCTGAAATCGGATATCCAAAACTCATGCTGAAATCAGATAAAGTTTACCTAAAATGCGTTGACAATCTGTAAATTATGGCCTAGCATTCTATTCTCCAGACAAATCTTGTTAGTCATCAGAAGATTATTTGAGAATAAACAAGTTGAAGAAATTAGTCATTAAATATAAAAATAGCCCAACTATAAATTTGACATAATTTTTCCAACAAGTAATATTTAAATATGGCAATATTTGGCACATTGACAATGAAATGGCAATTTGATGTGGCAACCCTGTACTTACAGATCAGATTACGAAACATGTTTCAAATATTTGTCATGGCAACGAAAATAATTGGTCAAATCATTTCTGATGGCTATTTTGTGTCACGGAATTTTCATATAATCGATTCAAACAGTAGCCAGTCTTCAAATCTTTTTTATCCATAAAACTCTCCAAAAATAGCAACTCGGACACACATTTCGTATGATCCTCTCCTTCTTTGTTTCTTTTTACCAGTAAACATTAAAAACCCATATGTGTCATAGACTGTGAATATATATATATATATATATAAGAATATATATTCCGAAGTAGGATGTGTAGTATGTCGCAGTAGGATTTGTTTAAATAAAACGGCGACACGATAAATTCCCAATCGCTGGACTACATCCTGCTGGAAATCTAATTAGGAACAATGTGCTGCTGCAAAAGAGATCCAGCGGGAGTTCGATAAGAAACAATGAATAAATATATGAGATATGAGCAAATATATGAGATATGAGAAAATATATGAGATTTGAGCAATCTCAATTATCTGAGAGTTTCTTCTTCTTCTTCTGCATAAGCTTTCAAATAAGAGCAAGTGCATTAGCGTGATTTAAGCGGGAGAGTATGATGTGCATTGTTGTGATAGTGTTAAAGTGTGTCTGCGTTTTTGAGCCTTTCGATCCACATATCCGATTTCGGCATGTGAAATATGCCGATGATACGTATTGTTTTCAGAGATCTGTGAAGAACTTCAATACATTGTTATTTCTACGCCTATACTTGAGCAATGTGTGGCAACACTGATAAAATCCTTCCACATATCTATGTCTATTGTGTTATTGTTTGTGTATTAATAAGGTATGGGTGTGAGATTTAAGCTATCTCACATTTCAGTGGGTCTGCTATATGTAGACGGACATAGTTGTACGAGAAAGCGAAAACACAGGGTTTCAGTTTAAACAGGAAAATAGTAGTAATACTGTTTGTTTTGCGTTCGCTCCATTGTAACCAGCACGGATATCCGTGCGATTTCCGCCGGGAGCGTGATTACGTTGTGCCACCGTTATGCGCCTTGTAGGCCTAGCACATCCGATTTCGGCATGCCTTGACAATTCGGGTGGGCTACCCTAGCCTGTGACAGCCTCCCTATCTGTCGTCAGGCACGCGTGTGTGGTGACTCTTCGCCCAGACGACTTTTAGTAATACTGTAATTGTTTGACAGACGTCAAGATTTCATACCGACAAGATGTAGTATTAACAATCAATGATGGGAAAATTAAATCAAACGGATAAAGTCAAGTATCTTGTACCAATTTTAACATTAGATGGAAGGTGCTCCATTGAAATATAAAGCAGTACGTCAAATCAATATTGTATGAAAAAGTATAGAAATATTCCATGCAATGGAACACTTTCAATGCATATGCGAATTCAAGTGATAAGTTATTATATCGTCTTCGTTGTGGATGTTAAGCATGTGGACTGACAATAGAAATACTCAGATTAAGCTGATTTTTGCTGAGATGTGTTTTTTTTTTTAGAGAACTGATGAAAGTTCTATGGAAAGGAAAGAAAAATAGTACATAAGTCCTCATAGTGCAGTAAAAAGACAAATTATAGCATAAATTAGAGGTAGATAATCAAGGTGTTTAAGACATATGAAGATAAGAGCATATCGTGAACATTTAGTAACTACAAGACAGATCAAGAAGAGAAGAGACAGAGGAAGAAAGAGACGTTGCTGGATCGGTTGTCACTAAAACATAAATGTCACCAACATAATTTATTAGCAACCCTAGAGACAGAAAGTTATGAGAAACATGATCGCCTACGCCACTCGGCCTGGCATTGAATTGATTGAGAGATGGAGATATACAAATCATAATGCAAATGTACTTATCTGAGACGAAATGACCATTGCAGGCAGATAGTAGTCATTGTTGAGGTCGTGAAATGGGGCAAGCTTAAGCGGTTTTCAAATCTTCTTCTTTCCTTCTGACTAGCAGGATACGGTTCGTAGAACGGAATATGTTTTCTCATGATTTGCAGCTTGTCTGAGATATCAGCGCCTTTTGGCCTGGCTCCGAAAGGAGTTCCCTAGCACTTATGGGCCCCATGGCTCGATGCTCAGTTAGGATAATCTTTCCACTAACTAAACAGAATGAATTTGAGATTGAATCAAGCAAATGAAGGAAAACACAAAGCACAAACAGACTTTGAAAACAGTTTATAGAAGTCTCAAACGATTGATGGTACACTCGTGCATTGCTAGGGCTCGAAAGAGGAACAGAAAAAATTGACACTATACGTCATGCACGTGTTGGGAAAGACTAAGATGCATTTATGGATTGAGTCGGCTGTGCATCCAATAGTGGATCAAACTGTACAGAATCCGTGCTGAAATCGGATGTGTCCCCTCGAAAAGCGCTGAAATCGCAGTCAATCTGTAAACAATGAGGAAACACATTCCGTTCTCTGGAATATATCCTGCTAATATGCAAGAGTTTGCGAACGAACGTAGAAGAAAATCATTGTTGATGGCTACGTCAAACAGAAGAAGAAGAAGAGACCCTTTGAAGAATGACGAGAGTACAAGACATGATTCAGAAACTCACTATTGTTTTGTTTTGTTAAACCAACTCTTGTGTTTTGTTCTTTTTTCACGCTCCAACTTGGTGTCTCTTATAGCAAGACACTGGTCCTATTAGATTTCCAGATGGATGTAGACAAGAGAATGGAAATTCGTTGTGAAGCCATTTTGTTTGCGCCAATGGCCGAACATATCCGACATTGGCGTTGGTAACTAATACCCTCAGTGTTTTTATAAAAAAGGGTTCAAATGTCGTAGAAGATTGACTTCACTGTACTCGGTTTCCCATACGTACTCCGTCACTCTGTACTCTGTCGAGAGTACTCATAGCACGTAACTCCGTAGCTTCAAGTGATAATCCACAGGGATCTCCGAAAAAATACACCTTGTAAACAAGGCAAGACCTGCCGGATTCGAACTTATTACCTCTTGATACCTCTTGAACACAAGGCGAACAGCGTAACCACTACGCTAAGGAGATCCCCAAGTGTTTTTATCACTTCCATTTAATGATAGCCATATGTAGCCATATCGCTAATATAGTGAGCCAGCCGTACGAGAGAAATGGTTCTCGTACTTACAAGCTGGTAATCAAGCTCAAAGCTAACCACTGTCAATCATGCTCGACCTTTTTGCCGCTGTCTTGCGTCGCTGTCGACATAACCACGGACGCTCAAACCTACTGTTAATTCTTCTTAGACGTCTTTCGTTGGCCATTTCTTCAGTCAATGAGATGAAACTATCAGACTTAAGAGTATGCACTTTAGAATGAGTTCCCTGAGTGTAAGCAGAGCAGCAGGGCAAGCTGTCTGAGAACTCCACCAAACATTTCGATTGTTAGCTTTACCGACTTAAATAAATACATCTGTGTAATATAATACGCAAATTAAACTCCAACTCCAGGCCAGGTTACAAATAATATAGCCTCTTTTCTATATTCACTATATACATACTAAAAATCCTGTGAATACTTCAAGACTGTGACCCAGCCCGAAGTGCGAAGGTCATAGGTCGAGAGATTATAGTGTCATTTTAAGACGCTGGTTCACTTCAGAAGTGGAATATTAGTTATTGCTGATTGGCGCAAGACGCTCAATTCCCAGACAAGAACCGCTAACTCTGTTGTAGGAGAGAAGTCAAGTTATGAAAGAATTTGAGGTTTCGGGTTAACAGCACGAAATCAGCGACATGACTAGACACTTTGTCGCCTTGGCAATCTGTGGTTCCGGAGTCCCTTTACATAAATTTGTTGTGTCACCATTGAAGATTTCTTAAGGCATTACCATCACCGAACCGATGCCTCAGTCGCTCCTACACATCTTCGCCACTGCAATATAAGAAATATTACGATGCAAATTAGTGGATATGTAAAGCCATGCTGAAGTAGCATGTATCAAAAGCACGGATATCGCATCCAAGCTATAGACTATGACAGAAAGCATTATTTTCTTCAAAAAAGATATCTTGTTCAACTGAAATAGTTCCTTTTAATTAAGGAAAATAGTACCTCTTACGATGATACATGCCGACAATGTGAATGCAGTTTTAAACAATAAGGAAGTCGTGCTTCATGCAATCATGTTACTACGACATGCGAATTAATAATAGATGCAGGAGTTTACGAAGGTTACAGAAGAAAAAAAACCTCGTAATAGTTGAGGAATTACTAGAATTACGATTCGTAGTTCTTCTTCTTCTGCGGTCAGTTCCCTATGCTCAAAAGTCTATACAGGAAGTTGAGCCGTCTCAACGAATACAGTCGTCAGCAGTAGGTCCTCATGGCTACCCCACAGTTTTACCTTCAGATCTGTCTCTTTGGGCCATATTTTAGTTCTCGAAGAGTGTATATATATATATACATATATATATATATATATATATATATATATATATATATATATATATATATATATATATATATAGCACCCAGAAGTGCACAGCTAGGTCAGAGACCTATCAGAAACAGTTGTATGGAAAATATGGCTATATCGTTATATAGGAAATAGGTATTGAAAAAAGGAACTGTGCAAAAATGGGCAGGTTTTGTGCTGACCATATCATCCCTAGGCAGGCGTGTAGTTAATGACAAATACGGTTATAATACCGTATTCTATAGTAAGCCTCAACGGCATGGAGAAAGAAAGTTGACTTTTTCTAGGTGTTATGAAATTCCATACTTTTTTTTAAAATCCGCATATGGAAGGTGAGAAGACTTCAGCAAAGACATTCAGACTAAGTACCATACAACACAATACAACACCATACAACATACCATACAACAGTAATTCCATGTTATATAAAATGCATCGAGATCTTAGATAATAAAAGATCTATTGGCTAATGGAAAAACAATCTTCCATAACGACTCATTCAAATTGTCCTGTGAGTAACATAGGTAACTATGATTATACTTTCTGTTATCAACAGACACATTCACGGGTAATTTTAGGAAGCTTTTTTTACCATTAGCCAAGAGGCCTAATATTTCGGTGGTTACGCATAGATATATATTATAAGGCTTCCCTTCATCGCCGTGTCCATTAAAGACCTTCCGACAGAATTAATTAGGGCCCCATTCGTTACGTATTTGATTATTGTTTGACTTTTGGTTGGTCACTATTAACATGTTTCGGGTCGTATATCTTATTTTTTCATTGGTTAAGTAATGTCAACATACGGAGCTGGGTCGTGTTGTGAAGCAGAGAGGCGGCCGCATCAGGCGGCATCAATCAAAATACATTGTCGGGGGAGGCATTTCGAAAACAAAAAACATTTAAGAGAATTTCGAAGATATGCATCAGACTGAGAAAATCTATCGCTCGGGTCTGTGAGAATGAAGGAATGTACAGGTTACAGTCAAACTAAGTGGTACCAACAGGCAAGAGAAAATCTATCGTACTGGTCTGTCAACATAAAGGTTCGTTGCAGCCAACCGTCGCTGCGGAGACGACGCTTAATGAATAAACTAACATGTACCTCATATTAGTCCAATTTTTTAATATCAGAGCTTTTCAGTCATAATAAAATAATAAAGGTCACCTTTCTGGTGATCCAGTCACCACGACTTTACATTAAAAAGAATTCACTTTATTAACAAGATGAAACGTGAAGTTTTCGAACCCGCGATCTCTAGAACACAAAATGAACAGCTTAATCACTACAGCAGGGATGTTCCCACTATGTCGTGCAATCGAAAAGACGTGTAGTTGCTAGAGAAACAATAACTTTAAAACGACATTTACTTAACAGTTCGGAAATGAAAGGTCATTAAGTTATCAGGACAAAATACGGTGGACAATAGAAGTAATACAACTACAGAGTGAATAATAGGATGTTATGACCATTCCTGCGGGAATATGAGTCTGTTCACTGTTGGCCTCCAACCCAATCAGTGGGATTTTTTATCAGTGTCCCAGTGATATTTCTCCAGACAACATTGTCTGACTGAGAGTCTGTCCAGAATTGTCTTTAATTCTCAGAGGGCCGCTCGAGTTAACACGGATATACGATGCAGTTCTCCGTCTAGGCAGTATTCTATTCCAGGGGGAGAATGTTTAGTGAATATTTCATAATTTGCATGCATGTTTCAGATTGCAGGGTTGATATTCTTGTAACAGCCCAGACATGTGTCTCTAGCAAGCTTTACCTTCACTGAGATCATGAGAGTCGATTCAGTCAAGTCCTACGTTTTATTGTTTTTTCCCCGCAACTATGGAATGTTCATGTACTTCAAACTGAAATACACGATTTATAATGTACTCGGATAATAAACAGACATATCAAGCTATGTAAGCAGACAAACATGAATTAAGGGAAAGAGCAAATTAGAAAGAGGGTAATAAAGAGATATAGGGAAAGAAAAACAAAATATAGAAAAAGAGAAAGAAAAAGTGGAAAAGAGACTTCTAAAAATAACGAGTCGCCCAAGACGGATGTGACGGACCATTGGTGGAAATAAAACGTCGGCATAACGCATTTCCCTTCTTTGGACCACATCATGTAGGAAATCCAGTAGGACCATTGTCCAGCGGGAGTTTTAGATGATTGGTTGGATACTGATCAAGCGGTCCATGGGCTCATGCCCTTTGACCCATGGAGTTTTAGATTGAACGCCGATGAAGAAGAACAAAGAAAGAACAAGAGAGAAAATGACGAAGAGAGAGAGAAATTGAAAAAATGTACAACCTATGACGGGTACGTCCCTTTCATCAGGGCCGGTCTTAGGCCATTGCAACCTATGCGGCCGCAGTGGGCCCCGCACTTCATAGGCCCATAAATTCATATTATAATTTATTTTATTATCCTCTTCCCATCCCAGACTAGGCCCCGCGCAATCCGCTTCGCATTGGGCCCCGCAATTGTTAGAGCAGGCCCTTCAATACAGGAAAACTCATCTACTTTGGTTATATCAGAGATATTTTTGTGTTAAATCTTGAAGGTCGTGGTCAAACAATGATATTATATAAGATATTTCTTCTTCTTCTGCGTTCGTTCTCAAACTCCTGCAGATTAGCAGGATGTAGTCCGGAGAACAGAATGCGCTGTGTCATGGTTTACAGCATTGCTGCGATATATGCGCCTTTCGGCCGGTCACATCCGACTTCAGCATGGCTTTGGGTAACTGACCCTATATGGGATGGGACAGCCAACTCCATCCCATAACCTTCTTAGTCGCCTTTTACGACATGCCTGGAAGGTAAACAGTGTTGCTATTCTGTGCTGCCCTTTCGGGCCCCGGCAACACACGGGCAATATAAGATATTATAACATGATACACCAAAATATTTAAAAAAATCATTCAATTTGTTTAAATCTACCTTTTATGGTTAGGCAGGGCCGGTCTTAGGCTATTGCAGCCTATGCGGCCGCAGTGGGCCCCACACTTCATAGGCCCATAAATCCATATTAGAATTTTTTTTATTATCCTCTTCCCTACCAAGACTAGGCCCCGCGCAATCCGTTTCGCTTTGGGCCCCTCAATTGTTAGGGTCGGCCCTCTGGTTATGTACGCTTCTCTCAACCGTGGACGTTAGTATAATTTGTTTTTACATCAGAGCTCCTATCAAGAAATAGTGGAGACTGTGATTATGGTAATGTAGTCTCCACGAATCCCTGTGTTCTGAAGGGGCTGTTAGACATGATAAAGTTGCTACATAAGCACAGCGAACATGTATAAACAATCCTGTAAATATCAGAATATAACTTTCAGACTAGGAATTTTAGGCGCAAGGTAGGTAAACCCGTCCTGTAACGATTTCTCTCAGAAAAGTCTTTCAATTACTTCCCATAAATTGAGAATTACTCGTGAAAACGAACAAACGACCCCCTTTAGGTGACACCCCCTTCTTATTGAAAACGTAGCTACGGTCTTGATAATTGGAAAGCCATCATACATGAAGAAATTAGCACCAGTCAATCCGTATGTGACGAAAAGGTTGAGGGGTGTCAAACACTTTCCCTCTGAGTTGGCTGTTCTATCAGATACAGTGTCAATGAGACCAAGAATCCATTCAATATTCGGATGTGTCAAGCAGAAAGGTGCAAATATCGTAGCAAAGCTGTAAACCCATGACGTAGGATTACTTACCTATCTATCCATCTATACTCAATCTGAGTAGAAAGTACCTTCAATAGGCTTTGCATTAAACTGGATTGACATAAAAACCGTAGACAATTTTTTGTAATATTTTGAGTGACACTGGTAATTGAATCTCGGATCATCAGAATAGGAATTCAATAGCCTGGCTACTGAGAGATCGTGACAATATAACACCCGAGTAAGTAAAAAATATAATCATACCAAATATGAATTATAATTATTGCTTATTTGTCTTCTATTTTTCATTTGTCGTATTCCCGAGATCTCAATATTCAATTTGTGATATAACTGTCTGTCCCTTTAAAATAATATTTTCTCTGGGGAATTTTTTCTAGTGTGACTTTTTGAGATCGCGTTTTCCCTGGAGCGTGATTTCTAGTGTGGCTTTTTGAGATCGCGTTTTCTCTGGTGCGTGATATCTAGTGTGGCTTTTTGAGATCACGTTTTCTCTGGAACGTGTTTTATAGTGTGGCTTTTTGAGATCACGTTTTCTCTAGAGCGTGATTTCTAGTTTGGCTTTTTGAGATCACGTTTTCTCTGGAGCGTGTTTTATAGTGTGGCTTTTTGAGATTTCGTTTTCTCTGGAGCGTGTTTTATAGTGTGGCATTTGAGATTTCGTTTTCTCTGGAGCGTGATTTCTATTGTAGTGCTATGAGGTTATTTTTTCTCTGGAGCGCATTTCTCTGAAGCGGGTTTTCTACTGCGACGCTATGAGATCATATATTTTCTGGAGCGTTGTTTTCCAGTGTGACTTTTTTGCTGCTGTGTTCGATTTCGGGCCTCGTGATAGATTCATAGGTTATTTTACAGGTTTATTAATCTGAGATCCATGATGCAAAATTGGTAAAATGTGGTATAGAAAACGTTGCTAAGCATACACACACACAAATCTTGAATAATGACAATAACTTATGGGGAATGTTGCAACTTATGGGGAATGTTACAACTTTTGGGGAATGTTACAGAAAAGGCTCCAGTTTTTATATTATCATTTAACATTCACCCGTACGGTCTTTTGTCATTTTTGTTCTCACTTAGCGTTGTATGTGATCGTAGACTATGTTGTACATTGCTATTCTGGTCTATGTTGTAGTTTTGATAAAGGCCATTTGGATGAAACATCTAGTTATTTGCGTTTTCTTATGTTTCATGCGATTAGTAAAACTATTTTGCCTAGTCTCCACACGGATCATAATCTGATGCAGTTCTAAACTATTATCAAAATATTTGCCCCTGTGTTGCCGGGGAATAAAAGGGGAGTAAAGAAGAGCAACACTCTACCTTTTATGCATATGGAAAGAGGCTACTAAGGAGGTTTCAGTGTGGAGTTTGCTGCTCATCTTATATAGGGTCAAGTGACCCAGAAGTCATGATGAAGTCGGATATGCCAGACCGCAAGTCACAATTATCGCAGCTAAGCTGTAAACATTGACACAAGGCATTCTGTTCTCTATGACTACATCCCGCCAATCTGCGTGAGCTTCAAAACGAACACAGGCGAAGACGATTTCAAATCTTCACTCAAACAAAATTACAAATGCCTTAACAGTTGTCATGCATTTTTTTCCATAGAATAGTTAATTAAACATTTTTAAACAAAGAACGTGTAAGTCCCCCCCCCTCCCTCCCGTATCAAGAAACCCGATCATATCCTAACTTAGACGGTGTACGCCTATGATTCGAATAATATTTGTTTATGGCAGCTGAAAGCATACACGGGGACAGTATGGCTCCTGATCTTTCCCATGTGTCAGCTCAAAATATTATAGACTTGAACACATTGGCGCAAGAGAAACCAAAATAAGCTCAACTCAAATGCCAGGACCGTAGACACGACTCTAGTGTAGGGAGTGTTTAACATTAATAAATATAGGAAATACTCTTTTTCGTGGCATATTGTTGACCCATTTGTGCGTGTGGACCTTCGCATTTAAAAGTTTCTTCGTAGTAAATATAATATCATGTTTTTATTTTCTTAATTATGAATATCATAATCTCTTATTGTAGTACTGAATAGCATGTTCTCTTATTGTAGTACTGAATATTGTATTCTCTTATTGTAGTACTGAATAGCATGTTCTCTTATTGTAGTACTGAATAGCATGTTCTCTTATTGTAGTACTGAATATCATGTTCTCTTATTGTAGTACTGAATATTGTATTCTCTTATTGTAGTACTGAATAGCATGTTCTCTTATTTATTACTGAATATTGTATTCTCTTATTGTAGTACTGAATAGCATGTTCTCTTATTTATTACAAATATCATTTTCTCTTATTTCGTAAATGAAGTTACAAATTATGTCAACATTTAAACAATTAGATTGGAAGGTGTATGGACCAGTTTAAGCGTTATTGACTAGAAGCAAGGGCTCGAGAAATGTTGACGTCAGCAATACTGTTTTATATACCAATTAAATTGTTTGAGTTTGAAATATATTTCTAAAATTATGCACAAAAAACATGTAATTTGTACCCCCTACATTTCTGCTAAAATAGTTATGGGGGGTGGGTGGGGTGAAGAAAGAGGTTAAATTTATGCTGACATAATTATGCAGGTTGGAGGGGCCCTGGTACTCTTGATAATTGATGACATGTGGAGAGAGTAAAATTGATAGCCCTCAAATAGGGGGTTTGAACCACTTGCACCAATCCCTTATAACAGCAGTGTGTAAGCGTCATCCCTTTATCAGTAACTAAAATCGTAAAACACACATAAATCGAAATTAGGTCGATCTTCTATTATGCTATCATCAGCATAACATTCTGTTGTGTCGTTTCTAAGTACAACTTTCTGTAACAACATTTACTACATGCTATCGTGAGTACAACATTATGTAACAACATTTACTACATGCTATCGTGAGTACAACATTATGTAACAACATTTACTACATGCTATCTTGAGTACAACTTTCTGCAACAACATTTACTACATGCTATCGTAAGTACAACATTCTGCAACAACATTTACTACATGCTATCATGAGTACAACATTCTACTACTCCGGGATCTATATTTTATTTTTCTAAATGTTCTGAAAAATTTGAGTATTGGAATTAGCAATGAATTGCATGAAATTGCCAGTTTGACTTTCTGTATTTTTACGAACCAAGAAATATTAGATGTGGGTTTACTTGAAAGGAAAACATTCCGAAGTGTTCTCTGGCATACTCAGATTTGTCCGGTATTGCCAACATATATAATTCTTATTTAAAAATAAAATCCCGGTTTTATTTATAAACTCTTGCATATCTAAGTAAAATATTCACATTACTGCGTGAGTAATTTTGAAAGCGATGATTTTGAACTTTTTTGTTAAATTGGCAAAGAAATTTTATTCTATCAATTTCAATGTTCCAAGTTGTGACAGTAAGCAGATAAATAATACTTTAACTTACATAGGAGAATAATCCATAATTCTTTTTAAAATATATAATATATAAACTTGGTTGAAAATAAGTCAATTCATATGATATATGTATATGTATCAGGGCCGCAGATAGGTTTTAACTAAAGAGGGGGTTTTAGTTAAATATAAATAGGTCGGTTGTACGTTTTCATGTCGAAATTTCTGTTTTCACGAGAAATGTGATGATTTTGTGTGTGCTAATAATTGGCAAGGGATCGGATTTACCTAACTTTTGTTAAGAGAGGATTCTATCTAACTTCTGTTAAGGAATCGGGGATTTCCCTAGATTGGTGACTAAACTGTCCGCCGTGTGATACTGAGTTACTTGAAGCTACGGAGTTACGTGTTATCAGTGGTACTCACGGCAGATAGCATGCGGATTCGTCGAGAATGATAGAGTACATATGGTAAACCGAGTACAGTGAAGCTTAGCTCTACAACTTTTTTAAATTATTTTTTTTGAACATTTGTATTGGTTAATGAAGCCGATTTACCTATCTTTTGTTAAGAGAGGGATGTTACCAATCCTTTGGTTATATTCCTTGTACTAAATGTCATGTTCTGATGTGATGTGGTGAGCGGGGAGTTTAACATCCCAAAGGCGTAGATGTGGTTGGGGGGGGGAGGGATTATGATGCATATTTAGTCTCCGAAAGAAGACATACTCCAGGAAGGTGCTGCGGTGCAGTATTCCAGAATCATTACGTTCTTCCAGGAGAGCAGCATACACTTTTGAGAGGAGAATGCGAGAATGCAACACCGTCTCCAATATAAGACCTACAGGACAATAGGAAATCCTGCCTTTGTAAATGACACATTTGAGTAGTTCCTTCATTTTCGTGGCTGTCGCGCAAAGTATAGTCATACTGACCAATACAAATCACGGTATAGTCCCTGTCCATTCCTTGATGTAAAGACATGGACAGACAACATCAAGGAATGGACAGGGCTAGATATTTCCACACTCATCCGCATCGCTGACGATAGAATTCGCTGGAGGACTCTGTGTGCTGAAGCATCCAATGTGGTACCCCTACGACCCTGAAGGGTTATGGGTTTATTGATTGATTGATAGTCACGAGTGTCATTAAGGATTGTCTTGTATTCCCATTAGTCAGTAGGTCATAGTACTATATCATAACCAGAAAAAGGGACATCAAGGATGTTCGTGTCACAAAAGCAATGTGTGGAGCTGAATGCTGGACTGATCACCGGCTTATAGTATCCAAACTAAATTTCACCATTGCAAGAAAAAGACGTCCACAGGGACAAAAGATAGAAAAACGCCTAAACACTGATCGGTTGAGTAACCACGATATAAAAAATAATCTCTCCAAGGATCTCGACGTAGCCTTGGGAGACTTAGATCTTCTTAATACCACATCTGAAGATAGCTGGTCTTCGTTTAAAGGAATTATTTACGCCAAAGCGAAGGAACATTTGGGAGTGAAGGTACATAGACACCAAGACTGGTTTGATGATAATAATTTTGAGATAACATCCTTGTTAGAAGAGAAACACAAAGCTTTCAAGAAACTACAAGGGGCAGCATCTTCACCGTCCAAGAAAGTAGCCTATAACAAGATCCGTAACACTTGTCAAAAGAAGCTTAGAGAGATAAAGGATAAATGGCTAAGTCGAAAAGCTGAAGACATTCAAATGTTTGCAGACAGAAAGGACTATAAGCGATTCTATGAGGCTTTAAGAACTATCTATGGTCCACACTCATCGGGATCACCACCTCTATTAAATGCCGATTCGTCGAAGCTTCTCACTGATAAAAATGACATCTTAAATCGTTGGGCTGAACATTTTGAAGAAATCCTAAACAAACCATCAGTAATAAATGAAGAAGTCATAAACAGAATACCACAACTTAGGATAAGAGAAGAACTCGATATACCTCCAAGCAGTCAAGAGGTTATTATAGCGATTAAACAAATGTCAAATGATAAAGCTCCAGGTTTGGATGCCTTACCTGCTGAAATTTATAAAAATGGCGGACCACTGCTGATTAAAAAACTAACTGACATTTTTGGTATTTTCTGGAACTCAGGTACATTGCCTCAAGATCTAAAAGATGCTTCTATAGTGCACCTATATAAAGGCAAAGGTACCAAACAGTCTTGCGATAATCATAGGGGCATATCACTTTTGTCTATAGCTGGTAAAATTCTCGCTCGTGTCATACTCAACAGATTAAATAATTCTCTACTAAACGAGCTACTCCCAGAGAGTCAGTGCGGTTTTCGTGCAGGTCGTGGTACAGTTGATATGATATTCTCTGCACGACAAATTCAGGAAAAGTCACAAGAGCAACATAGTGAACTCTTAGCAACATTTGTGGACTTAACTAAAGCATTCGATACCGTTAACAGAGAAGGACTGTGGAAGGTGCTTACAAAGTTCGGATGCCCCCCAAAACTTGTCACTGTGATACGACAATTTCATGACGGTATGATGGCTAGTGTTATCTGCGACGGAGGAGTATCTCCTGCATTCCCTGTCACAAATGGTGTAAAGCAGGGATGTGTGCTGGCCCCTACTCTTTTCAGCCTGTTATTTACAGCCATGTTAACGGAAACACACCATAGTAATGAAACAGCAGGCATAATGATCAATTACAGAACGGATGGTGGTCTTTTCAATTTACGTCGTCTAAAAGCGAACACGAAAACTAAATCTAGTACTGTTAGAGAATTACTTTATGCTGACGACTGTGCATTGTATGCTGACTCTGTCGTAAACATGCAGAGCACCATAGACCGCTTCTCACAGGCCTGCAACAACTTTGGCCTCACTATTAACACCAAAAAAACAGAAGTCATGCACCAAGCAACATCCAATAGCCAACATACTGCTACTTCCATCATCGTCAATAAGGAAAAACTGCAGGTAGTCGACAATTTTACTTACCTTGGAAGCACTCTCTCTCGCGATGTCAACATTGATGTGGAAATTAACAAGAGACTGGCAAAAGCTAGTGCTGTATTTGGCGGATTACGCAAAAATGTATGGGACAGAAGAGGTATAAGAACAACCACCAAACTACAAGTATATCATGCTGCTGTTATACCAACCTTACTATACGCCTGCGAAACGTGGACAGTGTATGCTAGACATGCAAGAAAGTTAAATCATTTCCATCTTACCTGCCTACGTAAATTACTAAACATCCATTGGTGGGACAAAGTACCAGACTACGAGGTCTTGGAAAAATCAACCTCAATAAGCATCCACACAATACTTATGAAGGCGCAGGCACGCTGGGCAGGCCATCTTGTGCGTATGGAGAACTCGCGATTGCCAAAACAAATATATTATGGAGAACTCAAGGCAGGATTTCGAAAAGCTGGTGGACAGAAAAAGCGTTTCAAAGACACGCTCAAGTCATCCTTGAAACATCTTAACATTGACGTAGCCGCTTGGGAGAGCCTCGCTCAGGATAGAACGGCTTGGCGTTACAGCATTAGAACGGGAGCACTAGCGGCAGAAGAATTCAGACAAGAAACAGCAAGACAGAAGCGGACACGTAGAAAAGAAAAAAACATCTCAACCTCACACAGATACCTTCTATTGTTGTCAATTCTGTAAAAGAACATTTTGTGCGCGCATTGGACTTGCTAGTCATTTAAAAACGCACTATTAACTTTATTACTTTATTATTTATTGTTATTATTATTATGGTTGAGTTTTGGTCATCGTCGATCACGACGGACGAACATCATCAGGTCATAGTATGTTTCACCATGTTACCAATGTCAAACATGGTGAATGTCTACAACACAGGAGAGTAAATTGTAAAATGTGAAATGAGATGCATAAGAAAGATCGCTGGCGTCAACAGAACAGACAGGATAAGAAATGAAGACATCAGAAATTTTATAGGAAATATTCCATTCATCAAATACAAAGAGAGATAACTGATTAAATGGTTCGACTACCTTATGAAAATGGAACGATATCGTCTACCATGTACATCATACACCAAAAGAATTTCTGGTTACAGAACAGAAGACCAACAAGAAGATGGATTGATAACATCTGAGACAAACTATAGCTAACATGCACCATAACAACAAACGTAACACGGTTGACTAAAGATCTAACACGTATGCTCTCCATGATGCTTCACTGCACTAGTGGCTAGTACAAGACAAGACAATATAATTAATTACCCGCCAGTCTTGTAGTAAGGCAACTAAGGAATGTTTTTCTGAAGGGGTTAGCTATATATGCTGAAAATGACCCAGAATCCAAGATAAAATCTGATGTCTCCGATCGAAATGCGCAGAACGCGCAACTAAAATGTAAACCAGGTCACAACGGACGATTTCTCGACTACATCCATCTGATCTACGGGAGTTGGAAAACGAACGCAACATTCTAAATTATTTTACGTTATATTCTACTATATTCTAAATTATGTTACGTTATATTCTACTATATTCTAAAATATTTTACGTTATATTCTACTACATTCTAAATTATTTTACGTTATATTCTACTATATTCTAAATTATGTTACGTTATATTCTACTATATTCTAAATTATTTTACGTTATATTCTACTATATTCTAAATTATTTTACGTTATATTCTACTATATTCTAAATTATGTTACGTTATATTCTACTACATTCTAAATTATTTTACGTTATATTCTACTATATTCTAAATTATTTTACGTTATATTCTACTACATGCTAAATTAATTTACGTTATATTCTACTATATTCTAAATTATTTTACGTTATATTCTACTACATTCTAAATTAATTTACGTTATATTCTACTATATTCTAAATTATTTTACGTTATATTCTACTACATTCGGTCTCAGGTTCTTGTTGGTTAGCAGGATATCTTTCATAGAACTTAAAAAAAGTCTGGTCATGATTTATAATACTACTGCGACATCTGCGGCTTTAGCCCAACACATCGATTATTTATTTTTTATTGTATTTTGAATTACTGCAAATTCTACAGTGAAACTTAGCAAAACCTGTGTTTAAGCCTCTATAGCAGTGTTTCCCAGCGTGGGGCGCACGCCCCGGGGGGGGGGATTTGAAATTGCGTTTCCAATAATTAGGAATAATTCAATTTTTGAATAGAAAAACAATGTGTATATTGTACATAGAGGGACATCAGAATTTTAGAATGACTTAGTTGGAGCATGGTAAAAAAAAAGGTTGGGAAACACTGCTCTATAGTCTCCTATTATAACATACATGGCAGGTCAGGGTGTTACTGTTAGATGGGACAACTCTGCCGAAGTGGATGTATCGAGTCATTGGTGCAAATAAAATGTCGAAAGAACGCATTTCCATTCTCTTTAAGGCATTCGCTGAAAATCTAGTAGCAATATTGTCCTGCTACAAGAGAGTTCCAGCAGGAGTTTGAAAATGAACAATGAAGATGAAGAAGTTGGGATAGCAAACTTCACCCCCAAATCTCATTAGACGCCTCGTACCACTTCCTATACAGGTAACAGTTCTTGCTCCCCTCTCGGGCCACGTCACAACACAGGTGCTATTTGATAATGTCAATTCAGGAGTTCTTGAGGTTCGAACACGAACTCGGGGTGCAAAGGGAACGCAATGCTCTCGCCTTACCCAGTGTTAGCAGATAACCAAGATCCCAAATTCACCTCCTCGCGGTGCACCCTGGAAACAGAAATACAGCAGCTCGAGTTGATTCTGGCCAAATCATTTGGGGATCGTGTCTGAGAATGTGGAGGTAGCAGTTGAAAAGAGATTTGACTGCATAAGAGATAGACAATATCTCAGACACCACCATCATCACCACATGCAGCTGCACTGTCGACATACATTGACTCTAGTCAGTCCAGTCCGAACATTGGAGGAGCGGCAAATGAAAAATAAACGGGAAAAAAGGTAGATGCATTGTGAGAGACGAACAGATTTCATAATGAGTACAACGAAATGGCAGAACAGCGCTAGAGGGCAGCGCCAACTGCAAATAGAAAGGGAACACGCTCCAATGGAATGAGAACTACAAGCTCTGTTAGCTCGAGATGAGTTTCTATTTACCTATGCTCCTTATAGGCAGAAACCTAGACCCAATCATGGGCGTCTGCCAAAAAAAGACGACTTGGTCTAAATCTAACGTCGAGCCTTCCTATACCGGAAACATGCTCGCGAAGAGAAAGGGTTACGTACCTGATGGGCTCAGGCACAAAAGGGACAACGAATTTAACCCTGACCCAACTCTGCTGTCAAGCATTCCTATACCGGAAATACACTTTCAGAAAGAAGGGGTTCAGTACCCGATGGGCTCAGGCGCTATTGGGACATGGTGGCTTAGCTCGAGAAAGCATTGCTCTCAAACGCATGCTGTGAGACTCGAACTTGGGCGAGGGGTTCACGGTGTCGGTGGCAACACCTCGGCTAAGAAGGCGAAAGAGCCAGGCTCCAACTCTTCTGTTGAGTTCTTACATACGGAACCAGGCTCGCGGATGAGAAACGGTTCAGTACCCGATGGGCACATGCACAGAACGTCCAATTACACGAGGAAGTTTATAGACGGTGGAACACCTCGTGCGAGATAGACGTGAACGACAATCGTCTAGGAGAAGAGTCACTACACATCCGCGTGCCCGGCGACATATAGACAGGCTGTCGTGGACTAGGGAAGCCTAATCGAATTAAAGACATGACGAAAACGGATGTACTTGACCTCGGACGTCCAGACCACAGAGTGGCCAACCGATGTGCAAATAACACAGTTTTACTGTGGAACTTGCAGCACAACGTACTTCACGCTCCCCGGCGGAAATCACACGATATATTTGTTGTGGTTATATGAGAGCGAACGCAGAAGAAGAAGAAGAAGACGAACTTAATGCTGCGTGTAACACAGCGATGATTATTCTTCTCCACTTCGTTCAACATTGATCGCAGTCACTCTTCGTCTGAATAAAACGTATTTTGCTAATGAAGTAAAGCGCTGATGTTACCAACATTCAAATTCAATGCAACTTCTAATCTTCCACGTTACCAGCTCGCGTCACAGACGAGACTCCTTCCTAACTGACGCAATCCCCCTAAGTGGAGAATTTGTCAAATTCACATCAAACATATCTGTGCAACGCACAATCTTCACCCATCTTCACAAGTGTAATGAATGAGTCGATCATGAGGATAAAAGTATCATTATTTCTGTCAGCCACGATACGGCATGCCACATGGCTGGAAGACATCATTGTCTTTATTTTAAAGATTCTTCCTTTGTGTTATCTTCACATTCTCAGATGTCATCTTGGAGCAGCATAAATCTTAATTTGTATACCACCACATTTAGCTGCACAGAAATAAACTCTGATAAAAGCATTGATAAGAACGTGCGCACATCATTAGTTTTGATCACGTTTTTTTATTCATTCCTTCTCATACTCATGCGGGTTAGCATGGTCTGGTCCAGAAAACGGAATGAGGTGTGTCGTGGTTTATAGCGTGACAACTACGACAACTGGAGGTTATCATAAATGTTACGTAAACTGTGTAGCATAAATAGATTGTTAGTTAGTTAGTTAGTTAGGTAGTTAGTTAGTTAGTTATTTAAATTAGTTAGTTAGTTAGTTATTTAGTTAGTTCTTTAAATTAGTTAGTTAGTTAGTTATGTAGTTATTTAGTTAGTTATTTAGTTATTTAGTTAGTTATTTAGTTAGTTAGTTATTTAAATTAGTTAGTTAGTTAGTCGTTGGATCATCGTCGCTGCACTCCGGACAAGTCCATAGGTGCTCAGGTTTCTCCTTGAGTGTACCCGCCATTACACGTTGACTGACGGTCCCAGTACGCCGTTGATTGATCATCATTATTTCTTGCCACGAAACTGCTCCTTTCTAGCGATACCACATTTCAAATCAAACTCCTTTATTATATTCATTGAACAAGGGTCATCGTCACTTATACAGTGATTTGTTCGTGCATTTTCCCGCAGGGAGTTCAAAATGTCTGCCCGTTCCATCGCCCCGTCAACAGCCGTAGTAGCAGCGTGTGCGGCCAACCTATCTGCTGTCTCATTACCCCGAACTCCTGCATTTCCCGGTACAAAAATAAAAGTCACTGAACGCCCAAATGAATTCTTCACTGCATCCAGACGCTATTCCCGAATGTACTTCGCCTGCACTTTTACAATCATGAAAATAGTTAGCCAAATTCTTCCAAACCTTCACTTTATGTAAATTTCTCGAGAACCACAAACATTAAGATGAGTACGTGTCAGAAGTCCTCAATACTACAATGACCAAATTAGGCCTACTTGTATCAATAAATAACCCACACACATTAACAAGATTACTTCAGATTGTGACATAATGAATAATATAGTATAGAAGCATCAAGGGTATTTTAATAAAGAAACAGTATAATGCAGCAAACTGGATTTGAACCATGCCCGTTCAGATGGCGAGAGCTTTCGCAGTCTGAGTCAACACGTTACATACCTGTGCAGTGTGATGTTGTTGTCGGTATGTTGATCGACTGGTCCATGTTAATAGTAGCTTGAGAATATACACGTTGGAAGTCTTGACTCAAATTGCACTATTTTTGGGGGGATGCTGTGTGGTCGAAGACGGAAAACGTGTTAACTCAGGTTGCGAGGCGAGTGGGTGCCATTTGAGCGGAACTCGTTCATATCACGTTTGCTGCATTATAATATTTTCATCATTAATATACCCTCGATGGTTCCATATTATATTATTCAATTACTAATGTTAAATCTGCTTGGCGCTCAGTAAAACTGGTTTGGTGGTCACATAAAACTGGCGTGTATTTCAGCAAAGCTGGATTTCATGGTCCAGTAAAATTGGCTTAATGGTACAGTAAAACTAGCTTGGTGTCCATATTTTTGGTGGTTCAGTAAAACGGTCTTAATGGTCTAGTAAAATTGGCATGATGATCCAGTAGAACTGGCTTGGTGGTCCAGTAAAACTGGCTTGGTGGTCCAGTAAAACTGGCTTGGTGGTTCGCATTTATAAAATATTCTGTAAAGGAAAGATTAGTGCTTCGGTTTCAACCAACCTTCGTTGCAGAGACGACATTTGACGATGAAGAGTGCTTCGGGGTGACACACACTCAAAACCAGACCTGTAAGTGATATCCAACGTCTGACTCTCTATGAATGGAAAGTGCATTGATATGCGAAAATGGCGAATTTCAAGTATTTAAGACCTGACGTAATTGTACTCCAGGCAAATCTATAGGTGCGCAGTCTCTTTTAGTAGATGGTGAAGAGTATATATGCGTATCATTCCTGATTATTTTATGCGCCTAATTCGACCCCTCTTTTATCCTTCTTTACTTGATCCAGACTTGATCCCATATTTCTGCAATCTTTGTAATACTGATTCATTCAATGGATTCTCATTCTCCAATATGATCCATTATTGCTTCCAAGATCTCTCTTTTGTCCATAATCAAAGTAACTATATGTCTTATTGGAACCAGCTTGTCAGCTCGTTCATTTCAATGTACTCCAGAATGACCTGGACAGTAGATCTATACGAGTTTCTGAAGGGTAGAGATATCTATATATGCTGCCCATTCATGATGCAGATCTACGCTTTAGACCTTCCGACATGAACGTAATATCAGACACAATAATATAACTGTTGAGCGTGGTTTTCCGACATTATTGTGTATTGTTTGTGTATTTTATTCGCAATATGCGAACACGTGACATATATTGTGTATTGTTTGTGTATTTTATTCGCAATATGCGAACACGCGACATATATTGTGCATTGTTGGTGAATATAGATACATCTACTCCTTAAGAGTAATTCTCACATCTGTAGTCTCCACCCGACACTTCAACTCTTAACTGTGGCTCCCAGTAGTTGCCAGCATGTGGCACCAGCCACACCTCGGTAACGGCTTTGATATTTCGGACAAAGCAGGTGAGCGTAGACAGAGCGGGACTCCGGTCCGAACGTAGCCATAGGATATGTCTGCACAAGCATGCGAAGCCTGGATATGAGGAAGCGTGGATGAAAAATCTGATGTTCATCTGGCTGGAAGGCCCTTAAAAGAGATAAGACAGACAGACAAATAGATAGATAGATATATAGATAGATAGATAAATAGATAGGTAGGTAGGTATGTGGGTGGGTGTGTGGATGGATGGATGGATGGATAGATGGATGGATGGATGGATAGATAGATAGATAGATAAATGGATAGGGATGGATGGATGGATGGAATGACGGACGAACAGACATACATGTAGACGGACAGATAGGTAGACAGACAGAAAGGTAGATAGATATGTTTGATAGGTAGGCAGGTATGTAGGCAAGTAGGTTGGTAGGTGGATAGGTTGGTATATTTGGATGTACGACAGATTGGTTGGATAGTTGGATGGATAGGTGGATGAGTGGATTTGTGTGAACGGTTTAATGAATGGATAGATAGATTCATATTTTAAATTATCAGTTCAGAAATTTTCTTCATCAAAATACGACAGGAACATGGAGTTAAAAGTGTTCTCGGTATGAAAGGAAGCTCAGAAACCACTCCCCATTGCGTAAGAAAAAAAAGGGCGGACTCTCACAATTTCTGGGATTAAGCAATAATCCCTCTATCTCGATTCCTGCCATTTTTATGTGAGATTCATTTACATCAATTTGTTTATCATTTTTATTTATTTATTTTGTTTTTGCGAAGTTGGCATTCTGGAATGATAGTGCAGGAAAACGATTTGAAACAAAATGTCGGGAAAATGCCAGACATGTGGTAAGGAATTCTAGGTAGAGTTGAACGTTTCAAAAGACAAAATTGACGTTTCGGCAAAACGACCTTTGCAACATAATTTTAAAGATAAATATAATTATAGTGAATAAGTAAAAATATGCTACCCACATATACTACTAATAATAAAATATGATTAAAAACAATTATATCTAAAATAAAATGAATACGGACTAAAACGGATGACGTGTCCACCTTCTTATGAACAAACATATAATAACAGTAAAACACAGAATAATGCAGAAAAAAATTACTAATTTTAAGACATCTTTTAAAAAATACAGTAAAGCAACAAGCAAGTTATATATTTGTTGATGTATGATCAATAGTTATATATTTGTTGATGTATGATCAATAGTTATATATTTGTTGATGATCAAGTATGGTAAACAGTTATATATTTGTTGATGATCAAGTGTGATCCATAGTCGTGTATGCACACAACTTTTTATGCTTTCGTTTTTAAACTGTATCAGGATGTAGTCTGATGAACGGAATACACTTTATCATTATCTGTCCCCAAACTTATGGTATGGAAATAAACGTCGAGAAATGAAAATAGTGACAACCAGAGATGACAACGCGACTCCTGTTAACATCTGGGACAATGAACAGAAATTAAAAGCAGTTGGTACCTTTAAATACTTAGGATTTTATATGAGCAACGATGGAAGAACTACTAAAGAAATACAAATTAGACGTGAAATAGCATCGACTGTAATGTCCAGAATAAATACCATATGGAAGAGTATATAGAAAGAGCAAAGTATTATCCAAGAAATGCTACCAATGCCAACAAAAAAAACAAAACAACATCTTATCCAAAGTTTCTTCATTCCAACCCTGTGCTACCAATGTCAAACATGGTCCTTAACAACAAAACATAAGAGACAACTGGTTACAACAGAGATGAGATGTCTGAGAAAAACCACAGGAGTGACCAGAAGACACATAATTAGAAACGATGTCATAAGAGAAAGATTGGGTGTCATATCAATTCTACAATACATACAAAACCAACAGACACAATGGTTTGGTCATCTTGAAAGAATGCCGTGTGATTCATTAATTTATAAAACACATATGAAGAGAGGAGAAGCAGAAAGAAGAGCCAGGGGTAGACCTAGAGTACACTGGATCTTTGAGTACATCAAAGAGACATTACACGAACACCAAATAACATTATCTGAAGCTGCCAGAAAAGCGAGACCAAGAGCATTGTATCTCCCTCGACACCCGTAAAGGGTAAAAGAGGAAGGAAAGAAGAAGAACCCTTAACACACGATACGAAAACAGTCTACCTATTGGACGCCCTCGTAAAAGGTGGATAGTGTATTAGAGTCACTCGGAAATATAACAGCGGAAGAGGCAAATAGAAGGGCAAAAGACCGTACACTCACTCTCCCCTCAACACCGAACGGTACATGAGAATCATCATCATCATCAGGTGCCATGCCGGGTGGCATAGGCGGTCATGGCTCTCCACAGCTCTCTGTCCACAGTATTATGTATCAAAGTCGTTGTTGTTTCTTTGCCGTGCCAGGTTGTCAAACTGTCTAATATTTTCTCACGTTGACGCCCTCTGTCTCTGGTGCCTTCAATCTTGCCTGTTGTGATTATGTTCTCTAAACCTGCCTGTCTCATGAAGTGGCCACAAAAAAAAAAGATTCCCTTTTTCTTATATTCTTGATTAAGGTCCGTTTCGCATTTAACTCTTTTAACACCTCTAAATTAGTTTTTTTGGCAGTCCATGGTATTCTCAGCATTCTTCTGTAGAACCACATCTCTGTTGCCTCCAATCTCCCACTTTCCTGTTTGTTTATTGTCCAAGACTCGCACCCATATGTTAGTATAGGGGTTATATAGCACTGTAGAACTCTCCTTCTCACCTCTAATGAATGACAAGGTCATATTACACAGTATATTTTTCATTTTTCAGAATGTAGTTTTTGCCTGTCCTATTCTACATCTTATTTCTGTAGAAATTCTTCCATCTGCTGTTATAATCGTACCTAGATATTTGAATTGGTGGACCTGTTTTAGTACTATATCATTCACTATGATATTGCAATAGAACAATATGACATGAGAATAGAAAGAAGAAAAAGATGAAAGAGTAGAATGTGCAACAGTGAAGATCAACCTATATAAATCTCTAATAATACCTTTTCTTTTGTATGGATACACATTCTTGAGACTAACGGGAATTGAACCAGTCCGTTCAACGGCATCAAATTGCCTAGCAACTATTGCACACGTATTCTTCCGTTCTTGACTAATCGCATCTCCAATAAAAGATGCGATTTTGTCAAGCCATTCAAACCGTGCACTCAAAGTCACCAGAACGGACCAATCGAGATAAGGACTATTACAAGGTACTATTTCCTTGTCTCGATTGGTCCGTTTTGGTGACTATGACTGCAGGATTTGAATGGCTTGACAAAATCGCATTGCATCTTTTATTGGAGATGCGGTTAGTCAAGTACGAAAGAACGCGTGTGCAATAGTTGCTAGGCAATTTGGTGCCGTTGAACTGACTGGTTCAATTCCCGTTAGTCTCAAGAATTTTTAAATTGTCCTCTGACTTCCTACTTCAATTCTTTTGTATGTATACGAGAGTTGAACAGTTGCAGATGATATGAGGAGGAAATTACAGACTTCTGAAAGAAAATGTAACAGACTAATATTGAGTATGCATTATACAGAACATAAAAAAAACATAACGTGAGAAGCACAATAAATACTCTTGCAGGACAACAAGAACATCTCATTACAGTGGTGAAGCGTCTCAAACTTGTGTAGTTTGGCCACATGATGAGGTTCGATTCCTTTTCCAAAACTATTTTGAAGGAAACAGTTGAGGCGATGTGAGGAAAGTATGGATCGAGAATATTAAAAACAGGACAGAATTAAGATTATCCACACTCACACCCAAACAAAGAACTAAGAACAGAGTTAATTGTCCACACCCAAACAAAGAACTAAGAACAGAGTTAATTGTCCACACCCAAACAAAGAACTAAGAACAGAGTTAATTGTCCACACCCAAACAAAGAACTAAGAACAGAGTTAATTGTCCACACCCAAACAAAGAACTAAGAACACAGTTAATTGTCCACACCCAAACAAAGAACTAAGAACAGAGTTAATTGTCCACACCCAAACAAAGAACTAAGAACAGAGAAGCATGGCGAAATATTTGTGCTGATGTTTCCAGAGTGGCATCCCTGTAACCGCCCTTGTGTTGCCGGGCCCGAAAGGGGAGCACAGAATAGCAACACTGTTTACCTTCCACGCATGTCGTAAAAGGCGACTAAGGAGGTTATGTGATGGAGTTGGTAGTCCCATCCCACATAGGGTAAGTGACCCAAAGCCATGCTGAAGTCGGATGTATCCGGCCGAAAGGCGCAGATATCGCAGCAATGCTGTAAACCAGGACACAAAGCATTCCTTTCTCCGGACTACATCCTACTAATCTGCAGGTGTTTGAGAACAAACGCAGAAGAAGAAGATCCCTGAAACGCTATAGGTGTGATGCTGAGGATGTTTACACCACACATGACAAGTGTTGTTTTTCTCCGCTCACCTTTTGAAAAATACCTTAAACAACTATCTTTAGAGTTTTATGTTTCATTTGATGTATTGTGTCCGAAGAGAACTACATGTTGCTTTTTCCTAGTGAATCACATCACATACTCGTCGGTGTATGTCTTACGCGAAAAGGGATAGAGAATGCAATATTGTTATGTTCTGTGCATACGGTAAGAAATGACTACGGAAGTATGGCGCTTGTTTGCTGTCCCATTTCATGTTGATTCTTATGATCTAAATAATACATAATTTTAAACGTGTCCGTTTGAAACACGCAGATATCGCAGCTATAATATAAATTGAGCATTCTTTTCTACATCCCTTCCGTTCTACGCACCAACTAATCTGCAGGAGTTTGAGAATGAACACGCCAGTAATGAACCTCACGATTGAAAGATACTCAAGACCTTCCGAGAAGTCGACTTCTAACATCAGAAGTTCCCAATCAATACTAACGGTCGTATTATTTCACTCAGACGCACGTAGCAACGATACATTTGTACATATATTTACCAGACGTGACCAAACATCTATATTTGACTGGACAAAATTTTGAAAACTCTTCACACCGTCCCCGGTATTGTGGATAGAACATGTCAAAGTTATCCAAATGATGTTTCTTTAACAAACATATATTGTGTTCAAAGTAAGCTCACAGTTGAAGATGTGTTTGCAGTGCTACTATTTTGTCTGAAACCAGATCTACATCAGCCAGTTTGTATGCAATGCTTCTGATAATGGTTAAGTTAAGGGGATCCTCGAATTCTTTGGTTTGTTTTGTTTTATACAGGATATTAGTCTTAGAATTTTGAGAACCCCTTTCTGGACACTTGTTGAAAGCTTGCCGTATGAGTTTCAAGTTACGGAATGAGAAGGGTACACAAGTAATCATTTTAATGGCCTTCTGAGAACAAATTCAACGGAACAGACTCGCATCAGTCCTACAAATGTTAACAAGAACTGCTGGTATTATGTATGGTTTATTTATGCATATGCACGCCACAACGGCGCTCAGTATTGTGTAGAATATATCATTGTATGCTCAGAACCACAAATTAATCTAAGCCCCTTTCTCAGCTGGGAATACGTTATAGTGAAATTTGCTTCCCGTTAGTGTTGCCGGCACGTCGTTATAGTGCAAGTTACTTCTCGTAGCCGTTTGTGTTGTCTGCATGCTGTTATAGTGAAACTTACTTCTAGTAGCCGTTTGTGTATCCCGGTACTTCTCAGCTGGGAATACGTTATAGTGAAACTTACTTCTAGTAGCCGTTTGTGTTGAAGGCATGCCTGTAGACAGCTCTCCCCCCCCCCCCCTGCCCCAACTTTAGCGAATCGGAAAATGACCTTTAGTACTAAGAACGTGGCGAACCTGCGGGTCAAATGCAAAGAACTTCTTCCCTTTTCACGAGAAGGCTATCACATATTAAATCAAAATGTAAACATGACATACGAAAATGGACGTAAGAACTTTTTTGGGTATCAATTCTCCACCGCACCTGTTTTTTTTTAAAGGAGAATATAAGCATTCCTTCCATAAGTCAATGCTTCTAAATATTTGTGAGACCGACGCCCGATACAGAAAATAATTATAACACCAAGATCTCTTCCAAATATATTCTGTGTGCTCATAAAATAATTATAATTTAAGCTGCTCTCGCGGCCCGCAGACATGGTATCGCGATCCGGCCGTTGAGTAGTACTTTCTTAGACTACAACCACCGAACAAACAGTAGTAGTAGAACACAGGATAGACTACAACCAGCGAACAAAAAGTAGTAGTAGAACAGAGGTTAGACTACAACCAGCGAACAAAAAGTAGTAGTAGAACACAGGTTAGACTACAACCAGCGAACAAAAAGTAGTAGTAGAACACAGGTTAGACTACAACCAGCGAACAAAAAGTAGTAGTAGAACACAGGTTAGACTACAACCAGCGAACAAAAAGTAGTAGTAGAACACAGGTTAGACTACAACCAGCGAACAAAAAGTAGTAATAGGACAAAGGATGAAAATCAGTCATGCATATTGTGTTAAATAAGATAATCAAACCGGCTCAGATGTCTCTGTTTTGGTTTAAAGTGTATCCGATACAATCAGTGCCAGTAACAAATGTCCGTGTTTCTTATACTAGTAATAACACACTAGCCGGATTTTGATAACCATAACATCAATGGGTCGTAAAAATCAAATCTATATGTCCGGAAAATGTTGGTCTAGGTAGTATCTTACTTCATAAATATATTGAAAAGGTGTTCCATCTTGTTCTCGTAGAATATGAATACGTCTCCTATTCTAGAAACTTCTCCATCTTGCTAGAATATGAATACTTCTATTCTAGAAACTTCTCCATCTTGCTAGAATATGAATACTTCTCCTATTCTAGAAACTTCTCCATCTTGCTAGAATATGAATACTTCTCCTATTCTAGAAACTTCTCCATCTTGCTAGAATATGAATACTTCTATTCTAGAAACTTCTCCATCTTGCTAGAATATGAATACTTCTCCTATTCTAAGAACTTCTCCATCTTGCTAGAATATGAATACGTCTCCTATTCTAAGAACTTCTCCATCTTGCTAGAATATGAATACGTCTCCTATTCTAGAAACTTCTCCATCTTGCTAGAATATGAATACTTCTATTCTAGAAACTTCTCCATCTTGCTAGAATATGAATACTTCTCCTATTCTAAGAACTTCTCCATCTTGCTAGAATATGAATACTTCTATTCTAGAAACTTCTCCATCTTGATAGAATGTGAATACTTCTATTCTAGAAACTTCTCCATCTTGATAGAATGTGAATAATTCTAGTATACTAGGAACTGCAAAATTTTGCAGTATGTGTAGGTATGTTGCTCCTCTGACTGTGGCTTCGGCGAAGAATCACATAGTTTCCGATTACAGAATTCTAGTTCGTCACAACGCACGTCAAGTTTAAGGCTGTCTCGCTCATGCTCAATTACGTGTAAGTTCTCACCTCCTCATATCCTAAAAATATTCTGGCTAACTTTGTAACAAGTGTGAAAGGTCGCTTCATTGGAAAATGTCATATAACAATTGAGAAATTCATTGCCTTCAATGAGTCGACATAGCATTATCGGCCACATTTTTTAAAATGTTCTTCGCCTCTCCTAAAAATGTAATGGTTTCTATAAGACATACACAAATGACAGAAATGGAGATGACTACATGTGAAGAGAGTAGGTGTGTTCTTTCAGGAAAGATCCGAAGATCACATAATCAACATTTGACTAAGATTTTTGAGTCTGTATAGTCTTGGGCGGTTACTGGAGGAGTGCAACACTTACGGGAATGCCCCGTGTGCCATGATGTTGATTTTTAATCAGAAATCAAGTCGAAGACTGCTACAGAAAGCGTTATCAACTCCAAAAATATTTAAAATTAACTTAACATCCTTAGGCGTCTCTTACGATGTGCATGACAGTCATACGATAGATATGCTGGACTGTCTATGCGAGACACGCTCGACAGTTTCACTCTTTCCACCTTCGGTGCCTAAGAAACCTCATGGGAGTACGTTGGCATGATCGAGTACCAGACACGGAAATTCTAAGGTCCCGTATGCAAAGCATCCATGCTCTGCTGATTAGGTACCAACTCCGCTGGACTGGTCACATCCATATCGTCTGCGTGCCAGACAAGCGCCTTCCAAAGAGATTATTCTATGGGAAGCTGTGCGGTTGTGAAAGTTCAGCGGATGGTAAAAAAAAGTGCTACAATGTTCACATTAAGAACTCTCTCAAGCACTGCACCATAAATCGTAACTCCTGGGAGACTACAGCCCTTGATCGCTCAGATTGGCACACCCAGATCACTGCTGGCATCACTGAAATTGGAAAATAGATAACAGTGCGGGCAACTTACAAGGAGCAGAAGCGGAAGGAAAAATCCCAAAACTGTCCTACACGGGAACCTCAGGAGTCCTGCATGCACTGCAACAGAAATTTCCTGGAACGAGTCGGACTCATCGGGCATCTACGAACTGACAAACCCAAACCAAACTAGTCAAGAACAAATGTTTTGTTTTATTCTACTTGTTTACCGCATCTTTTATTGTTGTTTTTTTCATTCCATGCCCATCTTCGCTTGCGAAGGAGGGACATCACCATCATCACCACATGCATGTTTTTTTGTCAATTGAACACGTCAATAGGGAATAACGATAATACGACGCGTATACGAACAACAAAATCAAGGTAGATAGACTACTCATAAAGAGATAACACACAAAAATAACAAAGCGAGATCATCAACTTCGTCTACATTCTTCCTACGTCTACCACGAGACAGATCAATACAGTAATTTGACAAATTGAGGCCTGGCATTCTATTTTCAGAACTAGACTTAATGCTGGTTAAAGAAAAAAAAATTGCTGTTCTTACTGACAACCAAACAGAACTGCCTCCAACTCTCGCTTCAATCTGTTACATTTGATTGCGTCTGCCAGACGGAGTCCCAGCCAATTATTTGATTTCAAAGTAATAATGTCCTCTTTAGTGACAGCAGACAAATCCAGTATTGATTTGGTGCGCAAATCTGTTACATCTATTTATGGTAATATTTTACTTTTTGTAGTGCTGTTTTCTATACATGCATGTGTACTTTTATTATTCGCACTTTATGTTGTTATTAGTATGTTGTTGTTCTTTTTCTCTGCGATCGTTCTCAACCTCCTGCAGATTTGCAGGATGGAATCCTATTAATGGAATGCGTTGTGTCATGATTTATAGGTTAGCTGTGGTATCAGCGCCTTTAGGTCTGCCATATCTATCCTCTGCATGGAGTCTGTGTTTCTTTTATCATATATTGGATGGGACACATACTGCATGATTTCTAGACTTAATGCTAATCTTAATAATGTGGCGCATGGCCAAGACGTTAGAACGGTGGTATCACACTAGTGAGGTCTAGAGTTCGATACCTGGTACGGACTGGGTTTTTTTCTGTCAGAGGGTAAATTTTAAAAAAACTCACCCTGTACATGACGTGGCGACAGCTAGAGCATGCGGCCTTTATCACACAGCTAGTCATTCCTCTCCCTGCAACTCCTTAACGGGAAATATGCAGTACTAACAGTTTTTAAATTTACATGCTAGACTTAATTCTAGACTTAGTGAACAGTTTCACTGTTCAAATAATGACTATTCTGATCAACAGGAGCGTCTCTGCAAAACAAGTTGTGGGGAGATGCAAGATACCTAAAACATACCGCTCTACACATTGACCAATATCGGAATGGATATTTACAAATAAGATCTCGATAGAAGAATGATTGGACAACCTACTGTCATTATCCTTTGCCCCTTCCCCTTTAGACTCCCGGCAACACAGAGGTGAATATATTGTTAGTATTTTTTTATGTGATATTCTTCTTCTTCTTCGTCTTCTTCTGCGTTCGTTCTAAAATTTCTGTAGATTAGCTGGATGTAGTCTGGAGAACGGAATTCGTTGTGTCATGGGTTTACAGCATTGCTGCGATATCAGCGCCTTTCGGTCTGACATATCCAACTTCGGCATATCTTTGTATCACTGTCTCCATATGGTATGGGACAATCAACTCCATTCCTTAACCTTCTTAGTCGTTTCTTACGACATGTATGGGAGGTAAACAGTGTTGTTATTCTTTGCTCATCTCTCGGACCTCAGTATCCCACGGGCGTTACTGTGATATGATGTATGTTGATTCCTGATTTGAAATCTTCTTCTATCGTGGTCTCAGTCTGGTTGGGACTCCGGATTCTATAATATAGTTTACTTGCTTCTCTGTGAACGAAATATTCGAGAGTAAAGAAAAAATATGTTTCGAAAGTAAATAATACTTCATTCATGACGTGCGTGATTATTGTCGTACATTTCGTTTGTCATTATTAATATACTTGGAGTCGCATGCCATAAAAGCCAAGGCTACCAATGAAATGCACGGAGATAATGAAAAAAATCAGCCTCTCATGTCATGTTTACTTTTGTATTTTGTCTTTTTGTATAAGTAACCGCTCTGTATCTCCCTGATACAGAAAGAAAATTTGGGCTGTATTGCTCATAATGCTTTTTTCTTCTTTTCTTCAGTCAGTTTTCAGGTTATAACGCCAACAACTTCAATGGACTTTGTCATATGCTTCAGGTCATCCATGAAACCCCTCCAAACTGAAAGGGTGCCTTTTCACTAGGCCCTATTTCCTCTCTCTCTCTCTCTCTCTCTCTCTCTCTCTCCTTGATATAGTTAACATGCATGAAGAATGTGTTCTGAGGTCTATGGACTTATTCCACAGTTGCACAGGTTTGTCTCATCAATTGTGAACTTTCTGAAAATGTGACTTCTCAGTCTGTTGTGACCAGTTCGTAGTCTGAAGATGATGGTTTGTTCCTTGCGTAACATTTGATGGTAGGAGTCATTTGGTTCTGCAGTTGGATGCATCTGCTTCCACTGTTTCTTATATTCTGCTTTTATCTTAGTCTTACATTCATAGTATGCAATATGACTTTCTATTTGCTCTAGTGATCTCTTTCCTTACAAGGTAATCAGCGTTTATATTTCCAAGTATGCCACAGTGACCAGGTATCCATTGCAGAACTATGTCTGTGGTGGTACTGCTGAGGTGTAGCATTCGTGGGTGTACGTGTGATATGCGGTACCTGTGCTAAATATTGAAAAACAGATTGCAGGACATGGTTTATTAGTTTATTGATTATCCTTCTTGCATACCAGACTTGTCCATAGGTGCTCAGATCTCCGCTTCAGTAAATATCTCAGGGTATAACGGCTGATGGTTCTGGTTCTATGTTGGGTCACTGCTCTTTTAAAATCTTTGCCAGGTGTTCTCTACGGGCCACGCTCATCATCAATCCCAATTCGTGCATTCTCGATATTGATTCATGCTCATTTATCTCAAAATCATCTGTTCGTGCGGACTCACGAAGAGCAATGACTATGTCAGCTCGATACATAGGCTGTTATGGTGGCATAGCTAGTTACTTGGTCTGCACGTTCGTTTCCCTCGACGCCCGCGTGTCCAGGGAAAAAGTTAAGGGTTAGTTTCCGTAGTGATGCCCGCATTCCAGCTCTCTCCAATGATTGCATTCATCACTTACGTACATGACCTGTTTTGACTTTCTGAATCATGTTCATTGAGTCACCTAGTATGCACGCATAAAATCTTGCTAAGATACCATCTCTCTTCTCTTCTTATTTATCAGCTCTCATTCTCAAACTCCAACTGAATCTCTCTTATAGCAGGCAATGGTCCTACTAGATTTTTCAACAAGAAACAGTCCTGATAATGGAAATTAGTTATGTTGCTGTTTTATGTGCGCCACTGGTCTGACACATCCGTCTTCCGAGAGCCAGCACCCGTATGTTGCTTGGACCTGAAAGTAAAGCAAATAATAGTAAGACTGTGATGTGCCATGCATTCGGTAAGAGGAGACTAAAGAATTTTTGGGGGCGGTTGTAGGTGATGTTTGAATTTCCATCTCCTAAGTTAGTGTCCCAAAAGGCATGCTGAATTTGGATGTGTATACCTAACAGGTGCAAATATTTCATCCAAGCTGCAAACCATGACAGTTCACATTTAGTTCTCATTACCACATTTCGGCAGCCAACGGGAGTTTAATAACGTACACAAAAGAATGGGAAGATGTAGCGGTAACAGAATTTGGTTATTTTATGGGCGCTAAAAAAATTATGTTCAGTAAATTCTGCATTTTTTGTCAATTTCAAAATGAACTAAAAGTGAGTATTTTGACAATTAGTTGATAAATTTTATTGAAATTACAGCAAAATCTACCTTAAGTGCATGGCAACCCTGAACAGAAGGTAGGCAGCCAGAAGTGTAAATAGATTGATGAAATGAATTAATGGAATAAGAAACAATAAGAGATTAAACGATATATTTTCGCCTACATCAGCAGAATGATAATGATTTATTGTATGTGGGTGTTTGGTGCATATGTTAACTACATTACATAAAATTAGCTTTTTATTATATTATCATCAATTTAAATGCTTATTCCCATTGGAGCATGCACCTACAACTGTCACTTTTGATTTGGTTCATTTTTATTATATCTACTAAAATTGTGGTTACCAGGTTCTTACTTCATTTATAATTCTTCTTTGTCAAGTATTTTTCTATCTCTTTTATCTCTTCCCATGTGGGTTTCAGCTCGTTCAAATCTGGTTATGTTGTCCCCTAGTTTTCTGAAGTTGTGTTAAATCGAGTCATTTTTTTATTTTAGATCTCAAATCTTGATTAGTAATGTTTCTTGATAAGACATTAGCTTCCTGACACACGGGGCACTCCCATCAATCATCCTCTCTCCGTTCTAGCAACTAGTGTTGCCGGGGCCCGAAAGGGAAGCAAAGAATAGCATTACTGTTTACCTTCCACGCATGTCGTAAGAGGCAACTAAGGAGGTTATGGGATGGAGTTGGCTGTCCCATCCCATATAGGGTCAGTGACCCAAAGCCATGTTGAAACCGGATGTGTCAAGCAGAAAGGCGCAGATATCGCAGCAATGCTGTAAACCATGACACAACGCATTCCGTTCTCCGGACTACATCCTGCTAATCTGCAGGAGTTTGAGAACAAACGCAGAAGAAGAAGAATATAATATAGAAAAATCGACGATTTATTAATACAGAAAAATTATGCAGCAAACTGGATTTGAACTAGGTCCGCTTAGATAGCACCCAATCGCCTCGCAACTTGAGTTAACACTTTTTCCGTATTCGACCACATAGCATCGCTAAAAAAGATGCGATTGTAGTCAAGATTTCCACTGTGTATATTCTCCAGCTGCTATAAATATGGACCGGTATGTCGACATATAGACAACAATAACACACACACACTGCAAATGTTTACATTAGTAATTGCCAGTAATACTAAATATTGTTATTTTAGATTGACATGGCGGGGGCAGGAAAATAGTTTAGTAGGCCGGTTTTTTTCCGGGGGCCGTATTGTGGTCACCACTGTTCTGCTTGGGTTGAAAAATATAAAATTGAAACATTTCAAGTATAGGATATTGCTATTTCACTTTTGTAAACTTTTTAGGTAACATTATATACTAGGTCTGTGGCACAGTAGTCCGACTATGTGGCTGCGTGAGCGCGTTGTTGACGCCCAAGGTACAGAGTTCGAAACCCGCCTCAAGCAATTGTACATGTGGATCGTTCGGAAAGCAATGGCAAACTACTAAACGTAAATTCTGCCATGAAAATCACTACATCCAAATATGCCATGTTAATGGCTACATTCTGTATATTATATATATGCTACAAATTGTATATACTGTGGCCTAGTATATATGTTTTTAGTATATGGGGGGGGGTGTTATCTTTAAAAAAGGGTTTGCGTCAGATGTTGGTGTGTAAACCCCTTATTCTGATTTTTTAAATGTAATGTCATTGCGTGAAAAATCGTTAAGGGTTGAGTTTTATCCGCCTTTTGGCTGAACTCTTGGTACTTAGAGTCATGTTCTAATTTACTAAGGGGTGTGGGGGAGTTTGAACACCCCTATCCCCCTCCCTTTTGATCTACTAACTTGATTTTATATATATAACATTTTATTTTATATATAACGTGGGAGCCGCGTTAGCGCAGTGGTTAGCGCAGTGGTCCTGGGTTCATTCCCCAGTTGAGGCGGAAATGTTTTCAGATCGCAACGGTTCCCCGGTCAACCCAGCCTTAAATGGGTACCGGATTAATCCGGGAAGTAAAGACTGCGAGGGAGAGGAGATGGCTACCGCCCTCATTTGCAGAGCCTGTGAAATGTGAGATAGCTAACATCTCACACCCCTACGGCATTAATAAATGCTATGGGTTATTTTTTTACTTTTATATATATATATATATATATATATATATTTATATGGGAAGGACAATAGGCAATAGTTCATTAAGTTCAGTTGGTAGCTTTTTCTCTCGCCACAGTGACAATCCACCCGATATATTTTCTCTTTGTCACCCTGACTCTTCTTTCTCCCCATTCCAGTGGTTACTAAATGTTCACATTGTGCTCTTCTCGTCGCATGGTCTTGGTCTTTACATATAGTATCTTCAAATATCTTGACATTTTACATATAGTATCTTCAGATATCTTGACATTTTACATATAGTATCTTCAAATATCTTGACATTTTACATATAGTATCTTCAAATATCTTGGTAGTCTTTATGTAAATGCTAGATTTTATTTTAAAAGTGTGCATATTTGTGTCAATCTCTCTGGTAATTCAGGCAGTGGTCATATTGTTCAACCCAGTTTTATGAGCCCAGGTGTATGAGCTGTGGTGTGTGAGCCCAGGTGTATGAGCTGAGGTGTCTGAGGCCAGGGGTGTGAGCCGATGTGTGTGAGCCCAGTTGTATGAACGCAGGTGTATGAGCCCAGGGGTTTGAGCCGTTGTGTGTGAGCCCAGGTGTATGAACCCAGTTGTATGAGCCCAGCTGTATGAGCCAAGGAGTCTCAGCCCAGTTGTATGAACGCTGTGTATGAGCCTAGGGGTATGAGTCGTTGTGTGAACCCAGGTGTATGAACCCTGATGTGTGAGCCCAGGTGTATGAGCTGCACGTGTGAGAAAACAAGATGGAGCACAAGATATCACAAGTGGTTCCAAGTTTCATTGTACATACTGTGAAATATTTTATATGACTCAGTCGCTCTTCTTATGCACATGCGCATCGTCCTGATTTGTAGCTTTTACCCAATCTTGTATAGCAACAGTAATTTTATAGTCTGTAATGAAGGAAATGTGTCAGCAACACAGTAACGTTTCTTCATAGCATTCTGCTCATCAACCACTACCCAATTTTCAGAGAAAAATAAATGCAGTTATCGTCAAAGACATCATTAGAACGCAACCACACATGATTTTTGTGCGCATTCTTGGCAGCCTAATACACGAATGCCCGTGCCTCAAGGCCAATTTTGAAGCTGTGAATCGCTGTCTTAAAGAAGGCGTGTCGACAACATGGCTTGTTCCAAAGCTGACATCTACTAACTATTCCTTCCTGTCGACGCGGTTAAAGGTCACGATACTGGCACCTGGTTTCTGTATGTACTTTTGAGAGCCTCATATTCAATAAATGACGTGTAAATTTGCATGTCTTGTAAAACAAAACAATACATTGTGATACGAAGTGTGGCGAAAGAGTGTTTTTTTTTTAGGATATATATTTAAAAAAAGAATATGGTACAACGTGCATCCAATATTAAAATATGAAATGAAATAACAGACTTCAACTTTCTGAATACACATGAATTGTATTAATAGTTAGAACTAAAATACAGATTAACAATGAAACGCCATTTTGTCCTGATGAACTTCTTTTTTTAAATGTAACCATTTAGAATCTCTAAAACAACGCTGTGACAGAACTAGCAAATCGACAGTGACCAAACACACTGTTCACAGACAATGAAGAGAGCTCAGTCTTTTGCAAGTTTCTCATGAGTGTATGTCTATGTTGCAGTGAGTCAATGATGTCTATGTTGCAGTGAGTCAATCATGTCTATGTTGCAGTGAGTCAATCATGTCTATGTTGCAGTGAGTCAATCATGTCTATGTTGCAGTGAGTCAATCATGTCTATGTTGCAGTGAGTCAATGATGTCTATGTTGCAGTGAGTCAATCATGTCTATGTTGCAGTGAGTCAATCATGTCTATGTTGCAGTGAGTCAATGATGTCTATGTTGCAGTGAGTCAATGATGTCTATGTTGCAGTGAGTCAATGATGTCTATGTTGCAGTGAGTCAATGATGTCTATGTTGCAGTGAGTCAATGATGTCTATGTTGCAGTGAGTCAATGATGTCTATGTTGCAGTGAGTCAATGATGTCTATGTTGCAGTGTCAATGATGTCTATGTTGCAGTGAGTCAATGATGTCTATGTTGCAGTGAGTCAATGATGTCTATGTTGCAGTGAGTCAATGATGTCTATGTTGCAGTGAGTCAATGATGTCTATTGACAACTTTTATGGTAGATGATGATCTATGGATGTGAAAGTTGGAAATCTACCGAAATAATGAACAAGAAGTTAGTTGCCTTCGAGAATAGATGCCTCAGAAAAATCCCAAATACTAATTGGAAAGACTTCAAATCAAAAGGCCATACTAAGAGAGGAGACAAAATAAGAATATGTGACGAAAATCATCAGAAAACGTCGCTGGACATACATCGGCCACATACTTAGAATGAAGGAAGACATAATTGCACGACAAGCCTCAATGTGGACACCAGACGGGTAAAGAAAACAGTGAAGACCAAAAACAACGCTTAGAAGAACATTTATGAATGAATTAAAAGCAACTGGCATAAATGCACAAGACCTGCAATCCCTAGCAACTGACCGACAGGCATGGAGAACTATGACATCCGTCCTATGTGCCAAACTTAGCAAAAGAGGAACTGACTGACTGATGATTGTTCATGCGGATCGTGCGTACGGCGCAGTGTGTCTGTGCCTTCATCAACATTGTGTGTATGTCTACAGATTTAGATTCCGACAGTACTTCACTGTCTGATATTTTATACTACAGAGGGATGTTATCACTTTCGAAAAAAACATAGGTTAAATGGTTAAGTCTTTTAGCGTGTCTGGGGTATACTGTTCATGTTTTACGGGCATAAAGAATTGATACTATTACTGCTGACTGGTAAACAATAATAATAAGGACCCATAACCATCAGGGTCGTAGGTGTGCCACAGATATACTCGTATATGTTTAAGATAGATGTTTATGTATGATAGATTTATATGTATAAGATAGATTTATATGTATAAGATAGATTTATATGTATTATAGAGGTATATGTATGATAGATTTATATTGATATATATAAGACAAAAGAGAAATTAGCGATCATGCGTGATGTATGATGGCGTACAACGATTGTGAGATATCTTGATGGAAGTATAATTTTAATGTTAGCATTTTAAAAACATTCAATAGAAAACAGCATATATCATAGAACACGAAATGACAACTTGAATGATGTCATAGAACACGAAATGACAACTTTAATGATGTCATAGAACACGAAATGACAACTTGAATGACTGACGATCGCCGAAAAAGTTACATGTCCAAACTAACAAGATTACAGGTTTATATAGGTAAATTATACGTTTTTAATAATCAAACTTACAAGATTACAAGTTTATGTTGATAAATTATACGTTTTTAATAATCAAACTTACAAGATTAAAAGTTTATGGTGGTAAACTATAACTGTTTAATGATCAAACCAGTGTATATATTTATGGTAAACTATAAATATTTTATGATCAAACCAACAAGTTTATGGTAAACTATACGTTTCTAATGATCAAACCAAAAAGTTTACAAATTTATGGTAAACTATATGTTTTTAACCTAATAAAATGGCGTCAGAAATTGACATAATTCTTAGTTCCTGTTGTCTGTTAAAACTTTATCGGACTTATCAACAGAATAAAGTATGTTAATCTATGACAACGCTAGATGTCTTCGTGAGGGTAATCATAAGGAATGATTTAGTACTTGGTACAGTTGCCGCCCCTTGTCGTATTTAACGGTTCACGGTAAATTTACGCTTAGAGCTATGATCATGGAACATCGGAAACCAGGTACACGTTCGTGGGAAATCGCTTAATGAATGTTGTTAATATTTAACTCTTGAAGGGTCTTGGCCTGGAAGTAGGTATGGTATACAAGGGTTGGATATATTTCAATGTTTTATTTTTTTTTGTTGTGAAATTTATTATGAGTACAAGTGTATGTAATAGGTGTTGATGTGTGAAATGTATATTTTCTCTTGTGTTGTGTGTTTGTGCGTGTGTGTATATGTGTGTGTGGTATATATTGATACCTTTTCCTGACGTTAGTTCTCACACTCCCCCAGGTTAGCAGGATATCGTAGCTAAGCTGTAAACCATGACACAACTCTATGCGTTAACTGGAGTAAATTCTACTCATCGGCAGAAGTTTGAGAAAAATAGTAATATAAGAGGCAGGATGAAGTCCCTGAGAATGAAATTCCTTGTACCATGGTTTACAGCTGTGCTGTAATATCTGAATCTTTAGGCCTAATACATCCGATATCAGCATTGCTTGTGGGTTAATCTCACACTATTTCGGATGGGACTGCTAACTCCAGCCCATAACCCCCATAATTGCCTCTTGCGACATGCTTGAAATGTAAACAGTGTTGCGATTCTTTGTTCATCTTTCTCCCCCCCCCCCTCCTGGTATCACAGGTACACAGGCACCTATCTCTTACTTTCTAGTATTGCTAATTTTCAGTTATTTAGTATTCCGTCCAGTTGAGTTATGCAATAGTCGAATTTTCGTTCTTTGGGACTTCTGGGATTCTAGAATGACTATTTTCTTGCTATCAGAGAGATCATGTAGGAGCTTTACAATAAATTTTAAAAAAATATTTGAATGCAGGAGTCAATAAGGAAGTTAGGAACTGTGAGACTGGGGGGGGGGGGTGGGCACATATCCTCTCTCATATAGTTTACATGAATAATGTCAACAATTGACGTCGGATTCTGTGGCATCGTAGTACAGAGTGCGACGGTCAACAGGCCCGTAGATACGGAGAGAAGTGGGTTCATAGATTCATACCAACCCCCTCCCCCTTCCTCCTCCGTAGCATATCAGAACATGACCAAAAGTCTGAACAAAAGCGCTTTTTTCACACAAACAGGTCATCACATTTTTCACTAATCAGATATGATATACTAAAACGCACGAACAATCGGTTTAAAAAAACAATTATTGTTTAGCCCCCTCACCTGGAGGATAACGTATCTACGACCCTGCATCCAAAGTACCGGATTCAAATCCAGCAGCAGGCAAATGTGCATCCAGACGTTTTTAAGAAAGCGACGGCAAACTGCTGAAAGTATTTATATTGCCTAGATCACTACAACCACAAACCCCAGGTTGATGGTTATATCCTGAATAGGATGTCACTTATTTTATAAACAATTGACCACTTCAACGTTTCGTTAATACTTGAACCTTTGTCATAAGAAAATGCAAATAACAAATGTGTTATGAAATAAGAATAGAACGAATCTCAGTAAATATTTCCGGACGGAATGAAGCAAAAACATTTGCCATAGAATGCGAAGGTTGTTTTTTTTTTTTTTTTTTTGGGACCGAACAATTTACTCTCTGTAGCCGTAACAGCTGAGGTACTCTCGTGTTTTGTGGTATCTCCTTCCTTCGCTGTGTTGGTTCTTAGACGTCTACAGGTTTGAAGGATGTAGTCCTGAGAACGGAAATCCATGATCTACAGCTTAGCTGGGATCTGCAATTTTTGATCTGTTAATTAAACTTCAGTATGGTTCATGAGTAACATGTAAACTGTATGGGAAGTGACAGCCAACTCTACTTCAATACCTTCTTAGTCGCATTTTATGATATGCATGACAAGTTGCAATATCACTATACTTTGTTCCCTTTTTGGAGAACTCAACAGTTTCTTGATACGATTTCTAATAAAACGCTATGTATGGCAGAAACCAGCGCTCTCCACCTCGAGTGGCGTGATACTACTGTTTAATTTCTGCACGTTCTTAAGACTCAAAGTCATAAGCTCGTTGTCGTTTGTTCTGCTAAGAGTCTCTCTTGGCTTAGTCTTTTTCTTTTGCCTTCGGTTACCCATGTTAATGCTTGCAGTGGCAACTAGCTTTCATTTTGTCTAAGTATATTTTCGATATACGCCCCTCGTTTTCTTCGTATTGTTGTAGAAACATATTGGTGTTTGGTGCTAGCTAAAGCTCTTTGTAACTCCAAATAAAGACTTCAGAGGTCGAAGTTCCAATGCATGTATGCATTTAGTACGTTTAGATCATCTGCAGGATTGCGGACGTAATGATCAGAACAATCGCTTGGTGGGTCGAAATTGGTCAGCGACTCCACCGTTGATCTAGACCCACTGTAAAACATGTCAATCCCTTTCTAATTTAACAAACTTCTTCACGTTATTTTCATTACTGCATATTTTTCTGTGAACGAGTGCAAGGAGGCCTTCTATGAGCTGTGGAAATAAAGGTACCTCAGAAAGAAAAAAAACTCCTGTCCCAACCGTGGATTGAACCCGGGACCTCAAGGCTCTGAGAACGACGTCCTGAACGCCTCCATTCGCCGAGATCAACAGCGACAATCTACAAATACCACTGAGAGTGTAAGCTAGGAAGTGCCACGGATGTATTATCTATAGAATCTCTTGGTGGTTTAATCTGAAGACGCCACTGACTGTGTGATTTCTCCCAGAGCAGAAAGGACGTTAAAATGGATTGAGCTAATTTTTTGATAAATTAGATACTTGTCAAAGTGTCCAGGCAATGAATGACAATTTTACTTCTACACAGAATCTTTTGTTGCAGATTATTACGTCAATGTGAGTACTAGTTAGCTAAATTTTACTAATGATGTGTTTAGAAGGATTGTCAGAGTCTTGTGCACTTTTCTCAAACCGAGTCTAAATTAAGCCCAAATTAAAAACTAAATTGAAGCGACATCTAAAATCACTGAATAAAGCTGCAGACTCGAGCATAACAGGAAAAGAGGCTCAGACAGAATATTGTACCGATATGGTTTTAGTTGGTATAATTTTTTTGTTTGTTCACAGACTGTGTTTTGTTGTCTTATCTCATAATTTTCATTTCTCTCTTTGTCTCTCTTTTTCTTTCACTTTCTCTCACTTTATATCTCTTTATCTCTCTATTTTTTCCCTTTACATTTCATTCCTTTATATCTTTCTCGCTCTTTCTTTCTCTTTCGTGCTTATCTTTCTCTCTTTTTTATCTTTCTCTTTCTCTCTTTCTGTCTCTCTTTCTTTATTCTTTTTTTTCTTCTATTTTTTTAATATTTATATTTGTTTGTCCTTTATCTCTCTCTAAGTTTTTTTTATGTATTTCTGTTTCTTTCTCTGTGTATTTCTATGATATGTATGTTTCTTTTTCATTTTAGTTATATACATTTCTCTCTGTTTCTTTCTATTTGTATTTATTTTCCATTCATTCTGAATGTATCTGTTTCAGCTCTATATTTTTCAATCTCTTTCTTTCATTCTTTTTTATCTTTCTTACTTTCTCAGTTTCTCTCTATCTTGTTTCTTTCTCTAGTACTGTGTAAAGTAGAATATATTTGTGACTATTTACTTGGACAGTACGTGTTTTGTGTGTGTATGTGTGGTGTGTGTGTGCGTGCGCATGTGTGTGTGGTTCATTTGCTTAGATCTACAGAAATTAGGAACTGAGTAGCTTATGAATCATTGTAATGATCTAGTCACTCAAATGAGTGCTTTATTCATGCCCAGAAGATTCCAATTTTCAGCCTTTTTGTTCCCTCCTCCCTCCCCCGCCCAAAGCTATTGTATGAAGCATTTATTTACTATTTTTATTGTGGTTATGATTAAATAAGTCATTGTATTTTAACTTGTTCCTACAGGATACTTGTCCTCTATTGCGATGCCAGCGCCACGTGTCTACATGACATTGATGATCAGTACTTATCTGAGTGAGTAGCCATTATGAACGTTGGTTTGATGTGTATAAATACTGGTATTCCTGAACCGAGACCCTCGACAGTAGATCCCTGCACATAATTAACTAGGTCTTCATACGTTACGTTTTTTTTATTATTGTCGTGTTTTTGTTGGTCACTATTTAAAAATGTACAAAAATGTCCAAGGCGACTTCAAGGATATAAATAGTGACCAACAAATACCGCAACAATAATAGATAACATAACACGTGAAGTTATAATTAATTCTGTAGGAGGTCTTATAAGTATTGTCGAAGGTCACATGCCTGAACTAACTTGGCTGTCGGTCAATGGTTCCCAACTTATTTCTGTCCGCTACCACCTTTCATGTGCAATGTATTTCCATGAGACTTTACCCCACAAGATTTTTGTATTGATTACGACCAAGTAACATTGCACAATGTGGCATTCCCATAGGTGCTCTGCTTACCATTTTGTCAGCCATTTAAGAGTAAAAAAAGTAACCCATATCATTTATTAATGCCGTAGGGGTGTGAGATGTTAGCGATCTCACATTTCACAGGCTCTGCAAATGAGGACGGTAGCCATCTCCTCTCCCTCGCAGTCTTTACTTCCCGGATTAATCCGGTACCCATTTAAGGCTGGGTCGACCTGGGAGCCGTTGCGATCTGAAAACATTTCCGCCTCAGCTGGGGAATGAACCCAGGACCACTCATATGCGAAGCCAGTGCGCTAACCACTGCGCTAACGCGGCTCCCCAATATATTTAAGAGTATATACAGCTCAGTGTCACCATCAGTTGTTGGTTTTGGGTTCTTCTGGTCTTTTCAGAGGGGACGTACTTACCTCCCCCCTTTACATGGTCAACACATTTCTATCATACCATGAACAAATACATTACCTATCTCATCATCATCTCCAGTGTTTTTAGTATATCCATGACTGCTCTAATTAATTCACACTTGTCTCTTCTCATTTGTTATCCACTATAGCTTTACCTGCTAACGAAATCACCTCTTTCATTACCTCCAACTCCCGAATGACTTTGACAGTAGACCCATGAACCCCCACATTTCTTATCATGAATTTGTCTATCTAAAAATAAAACTCGAAGGTATTTTATTTGCGAGTGAGAAAATATGTTCATTATATTTTATGTTTATTATCACTCGCCAAATTAATCGTCGTTTCCGCCACATCGAAGGTGTTGGCTGCAAAATATTATCAACATACTTGTTCCTGGTCCTGACGGTGCACTCTGACAGACAATATCCTGTCCTTCTCGTGATGTTTCCCTCCCACTGGTATCTCTGCCTACCTTTGTCTTGCCATCTCTCTATCCTTCCCTTAAGTAATGTCTTAAATAAGGTTTCATGCCTTCTAATAAGTCAGAAGCTGTGTATTTATTTGATTTTTTATTTCATTTAATAATTTGTGTGTGCATACGCCGTGTTGTTAAAACATCTTTATTTCCTTCTTTTCATAAAGTTGCCCGTGTTCTTCAATAAATTCACATCTCAAAAACATCAATTTTGTCTTCTAGCTGTTTGTTTATTATACATGTTTCTGAGCTATACTTTAATGTAGATTATTTTTAGCATTTTATTATTTTCATATTTAGTTTGCTTGTAATTTGTTTGTATGTTTATATTGTTCTCATGTCATTGAAAGTACTTTTAGTCCTTCCTGTTCTCAACTCTAATTTCTGTTTCACATCAACGATCATTTGTCATTATGTGCCCAAGACATTGGTAATGGTGTATACATGTCGCATGCAGTATCTTTACCTCTGCTTGTATGTTTAGCATCTTTTCTTCCTCAATTTTGCTGAATATCATTTTTTTTTAAATGGTTATATTCAGTTCATATTTTCTAAATAATTAGACTCGATCTATTAGTTTTTGTAGCTTATAATTAGTTAACACAAGAAGGACTGTTTTCTTATGTTGTTTGCGATTACTTAATGCTATAAGGACTCGCCCGTGGTAGTCGGGGCCCGAAAGGGGAGCAAAGAATAGCAACACTGTTTACCTTTAATGCATACCGTAAGAGGCGACTAAGGAGGTTATGGGATGAAGTTGGCTGTCCCATCCCATAAAGGGTCAGTGGCCAAAAGCCATGCTGAAGTCGAATGTGTCAGGCCGAAAGGCGCATATATTGCAGCAATGCCGTAAACCATGACACAACGCATTCCGTTCTCCGGACTACATCCTGCTAATATGTAGGTGTTTGAGAACGAACGCAGAAGAAGAAGAAGAAGAAGCTATAAGGACTTTTTTATGTAGCTCATGGTTACTTAATGATATAATGTCTGTTTTCTTATGTATCTCATCGTTACTTAATGATATAATGTCTGTTTTATTATGTTTCTAATGATTACTTAATGATATAATGTCTGCTTTCGTATGTTTCTTATGGTTACTTAATGATATAATGTCTGTTTTCTTATGTTTCTCATGATTACTTAATGATATAATGTCTGTTTTCTTATGTATCTCATGATTACTTAATGATATAATGTCTGTTTTCGTATGTACCTCATGGTTACTTAATGATATAATGTCTGCTTTCTTATGTATCTCATCGTTACTTAATGATATAATGTCTGCTTTCGTATGTTTCGTATGGTTACTTAATGATATAATGTCTGTTTTATTATGTTTCTAATGATTACTTAATGATATAATGTCTGCTTTCTTATGTTTCTAATGGTTACTTAATGATATAATGTCTGTTTTCGTATGTACCTCATGGTTACTTAATGATATAAGGATTGTTTTCTTACGTAGTAGGCAGCTTATTAGTCTTTCCCAAAGATAGTATTATTATTGTGCTATAAGACGGACGTATGTTCTACAATCTATGGCGATGATGGGTGTGACTCATAAGTCCAATCTGAGTCACAAAGAGCCTTCCACAGTATGTACCAGAAATCACAGTCCCATTTCTACCATCATCATGTGCTGATGTGTGTCTTTTTAGACCAGTAACCCTTTAACTATCTGTTATCACGTTCTCCTCGTCTTTATACCATTTCTGCTATTTCCACTTCATGCAGCACGAACCATTGCATCGTGTTCACATGATTTAGTATCAATGTCTGTATCAATGTATGTATCAATGTATGTATCAATGTATGAATCAATGAATCAATGCCTGTATCAATGTCTGAATCAAGTTTATCGCTTTTACATACGTTTTTATACCGAAGTAGAGGTTGACTCCTTGATATCTTTTTCCAGACTAATTATCCATAAAGGAAATTATTCTGTGTTCTACCATCTGAGTCTGCGCAGACTGGGCGTATATAAAATGTAGCACTGTCCGTATTTTGCTTCCAATACGCCAGTTTTTGACTTTTTCCTTTCACCTAATTCCAAGCATTCGGCGTCTGTGAATGCTGTTTATGTCTACTGGTACATCTAGTTTGCCTGTTTCACTATTTTAGAGGACATTGCTGAGGACAGAAACCTTGTATATGCAAGGCTTTATTACATAGTGTCCAAATATTTTCAGATAGTTACTCTTCTGTTGCCACCTCATACGAGTGTGTGGCCCCTAAGAACATCCATGTTTTCTTCCTGGCTTTCCCAACAAAATGATGTGTTTCCTGTTCCCAGTTCATATTCCTGACTTTCCCAACAAAATGATGTGTCTCTTGTTCCCAGTTCCCATAAAGTCCCAGTTGAGAACTATATCTTTAGGTACAATGGTTTTTTTCAAATAAAGATTCCGCCATATTTAATTACAAAGTAATAAAAACAACATAGCATGTTGCACATTCCTGACGTTGTGGTGACTACTGAATTACCAGAACCGCGACCACCATTAATTTTTTGATCGTCGAAAGCTCTAACATAACTAAATTGGACTAACGTCTTCAGTTGCAAGTAGAGTAACTCACATAAGAGGTACCTGTTATTTAACTAATTAACTGTTCTGTAGTTGATTTTTATACACGCCCAGATATAAAAACAGTTGACTCGACGCCTGTATGTGAACAGGGCGCGCCTTCTGACAATAAGACTTTAATCCCCTTATTCTAATCCAGCACCTACTGTGCGCATATAAGAGGTATGAAAGAAAATATATTATAGAGAGGTAAAGAGTGAGAGAGAGAAAGAGAGAGAGAGAAAGCAGCTACCTCATGGTAGCAGATCCTATACAGGACGTAGCGATCAACCCATAATTTTGAATGCATTAATTTTAAAGGCAATGTTTACGTTCAGTAGTTTTCCATTGCTGACTGAACGATCCACATACAGAATTGGTCATTAATTGTGTACCCCTTGTGGTGTGGCATGCTACTGTCAACCTTGAACAAGACACTAATTTAATTATGTCTTTTTTTACCATAAAAACATCATTTAGATTGCGGTTCAAGTGCTGTTGCCATGACTCCAAATGTTGACAATTTCCTGCCACTGGAATTACACCAGGTGCGTTTCGTGTCGGAGAAATACGATCTACCAGTTAGCAACAAAGTGTTCAATAGTATCACAGTCACAGAGAAAATCACGTTTCTGAACGCAATTACTTCCTCTTCTGCGTTGATTCTCAAACTCCTGCAGACTAGGAAAATGTATTCCAGAGAACGGAATTCGTTGTATTAATGGTTCACAGTTTAGCTGTATTTTGGCCTTACACGTCCGACTTCAGCATGTTATTCTTCTTCTGTCGCAGTTACTAAACGATATATAGTATTAATATATGGCTGTTTGCAAATGTTTTCTTCCAGTGTAATATTCTTACTAAGATATGGTTGTCTGCAACAGTTTAACTTCAGCGTAATATCTGTATTCACATATGATTGTTTACGACTGTTTAACCTCAGTGCAACATCTGTATTAACATATGATTGTTTACGACTGTTTAACTTCAGTGTAATATCTGTATTCACATATGATTGTTTACGACTGTTTAACTTCTCTGTATAAAGATATGGTTGTTTACGACTATTTAACTTTAGTGTAGTGTCTATATTAACATATGGTTGTTTACGACTATTTTACTTCAGTGTAATGTCTGTATTAACATATGGTTGTTTACGACTATTTAGTTTCGGTGTAATGTCTGTATTAACATATGGTTGTTTACGACTATTTAACTTAAATGTAACATCTGTATTAACAAATTGTTGTTTACGACTATTTACTGCATGCATTTTTATTGGGTACCATATGACAAAAGAAGAGGACGACAAACGGAAAATCTCCACAGAACATCCTTCATAGAGGGTATGAGTGTTTGTCTTAAAAATATGCAAGAGCTACGCAGCGACATCACATTGCTCAAACTGGAAAGGACTGATTTCTGCCCTCTGTACTGTATTAGGCGCTGAAGGACTACGGATACATAATATTTGTAGATAGATTTATAGATAGATTTATAGATAGATGAATGCTCGGATGGATGGATGGACAGACAGACGGATGGATGAATGGATAGAAAGATAGATACAGACAGGTTAGATGGATGGTTTGACGTCTGTGGTGCCAATATACCAGGTTCAAAACTCACCGCAGGCAATTGTTCACATGGACCTTTCAGAAAACAATAGGAAACTACTGAACGCATTTATATTGCCTATAAATCAAAACACATTAATGTTACCTGGACTATTTCTATTTGAGAACCTCTGCTTAAGTCAGATAGCTTGTTATTTATTTGTTGTGTTCCAGTTCTGACATTTATCTGCTATATCCGTTTAAGCCACGTTTATAACGATCTGTGATAAAGAACAATTCTGTTCGAGACAGAATGGCGTCTTTTCCCGTTTCACATTATTCATTTTACCAGCATCTGTTAGTTTTATAGTGAAAATAAATAAATAACCGTTGTCTCTAGACTTGTCAATGAAAGGTCAAAGGTGCAGATACAATGAATATCTTCATATTTTATTGTTTGTATCTATCATTCCTAGTTTCATCGGCGAAGTGTTGTTTCCATATAAAGTGTAAGGACTGCACCACTTCCAAGTTTCGAGTTGACTATATTAATAATACATGACTAATATTGTTACCACTCAACATTGTGAAAAAAAAGCCGAAGAGTGGCAACAGTGATGACTAGATCTATGTGAAATATATTTTCTATTTTGTGAATTACTATTACAATAAGGAGATCGTGGTTACCGGATTACCAGATCCGCGACCTACACCATTTTTTTAATTATTGTAAAGCTCTGATATAATCAAATGTAAGTAAGGTCCGCGATTGAAAAGCACGTATCTCACAGTAAGAGATGCATTTTACTTAAACCAATTTCATAAAAATGTAAACAGTCCCAAGAAAACGAAAGTCTCATCTGTGCTTGGTTGATTAATGTGATGTGCGGTAATTTTTTTTTCATTTTATAATTTTTTTCCTATTGTTGATATTTGTTCTGTATTGGTTAATTTGTTTATGGCAAGGGACATAACAAGTCTATATAATCAGATCACCCACCCCCTCCCTAAAAATATTATTTTAGGCTCCATTCTTCTTCTTCTTCGTTCATTATCAGTCATTCTATGCAGCGAATTATATTCCAGAGAAAAGACTATGTTAGGTGCTTAGTTTACATGATACTGAGATATATGCGTCTTTCTGCCATACTCATTCGTTGTCATCATGACATTGTGGGTCGTTTTAGCATAGGGGATAAAACAGACAACATCACTTTCAATACAACTTTAAACGCCTCTTGCGATATATATGGCAGGTTCAGCACTGGATTAATCAATAAACATTTAAAGCACTTGCTTAGAGCATCAAGGGGACAGATCCAAACAAGGGCACCACAGAAAATGTGAGTGCTGTCAGCAAATACACTGTTCAATTAAAAAAACTCAAGAAAAAACAAGTCGTTATGAAACATGTCGCTTTCTTTTACGATTCTTTGCTTCCAATATCTTGATCTGGCACAACGCGGGCCAGCTACATCTAGTAGAACAAAGTAACAGCAGTGTAACACAGTTTAGAAACCCAACTGAAAGCGACTACAAGAACACGTGATTACGTTAACCTGATCGTAGACTGATGCAATGGCGAAGGGTGTTTATGGAACAACGTCCTCTGGGAGCGTAAGAAATTCACCACTCAGGGTGCTTGAAAATGATGCAGGTTTGTGGTATCCTTTGCATCTAGATCACTCCTTCGTTTTCGGACGTAATCCTGCAGCATTGCAGTCAATTTCAGCGGACGAGAGCACTTATACATGACGATTTCAGTGGACAAGATCACTTAAACGTGATGATTTCGTGGACGAGAGCACTTATACATAACAATTTCAGCGGACGAGAGCACTTATACATAACAATTTCAGCGGACGAGAGCACTTATACATGATGATTTCGGTGGACGAGAGCACTTACACATAACAATTTCAGTGGACGAGAGCACTTATACATAACAATTTCGTGGACGAGAGCACTTATACATAACAATTTCAGTGGACGAGAGCACTTATACATGACGATTTCAGTGGACGAGAGCACTTACACATAACAATTTCAGTGGACGAGAGCACTTATACATGATGATTTCGGTGTACGAGAGCACTTATACGTGACGATTTGAAGTTTTAAAGCACTTCAAGAAAAATATTGTTCTTTGCTAGTTCTCTTAGACATGTCCTTCTCCTTCGAACATATTTTAAAAAATAATTACTTATTTTGGCTTTTCCGATTGTGTGCATCCTATTCGCAAAGTATATGTAAATTGACAAATAATCAATAGCAACAACCAGGACGGTATATGACATTGTTTGAAATCAGCTCTCATGATTATTCTGAAATAGGTCTTGACTTAGTCAGGGAAATGGAAATAGACACATAGGAAAAACATACCCAGAAGATATATAGCCGTCCTTCGTCATTACAGTCTTTTTTCGCTCCTTAAGATTCATCTTTCTAAGTTAAGGAATTGAACATTTCCAGTGATTTTAATTGATCGCTTTTAGTACATTTGGACAGCTAATGAAAATAACTAGTGAAAAGTTCAGCTGCGTCACTCTGGAAGGTAATTTTTTAATTGTCCAAAGAACTACATTATAGAAAGAATTGATATATTAACAGTTATCTAGATATATATAAGTTCAGGTTACGACTTTACAAAAAAAATCGGTTGTTAACAGCGTTGCCATAACGATACGCCCTTAAAAAGTTTTTTTCACAAATATGACTGTAGCATATATAATCCTTGTGCACACCAAGTTATTCTTCATAATAATATAGCGTGCTGGCCTCAGGTGGCGTAACTATCTTTAATAAGTAATAACTTATCAGTAAAAGTAAGTTTATACTAGGTAAAATAGCTTTACAAGAGTTAGAACCCTACATATAGCCGGACCGTGTCCAATAGAAGACCTAACGCAGAATTCAACCAAGCCTTTTGGGTCATGTTTCGATTATTTCCGTGAATTTCGTTGGTCGACGTCAGTAGTCGACATCAGGGCGGCACTAAGTATATAATTAACGACCATGCTATCTATCTATATCTGTCTGTCTGTCTATATGTATCTGTCTGTCTGTCTATGAGATGGTGTCATTTTCAGAACGTTCTCCTCAATGCAACTCTGTAAGTCTTTTGGTATCGTGCAATCTGCCCAGTCTTTTCTAGTGTCATGTTCAGAAGGTCTTCTTTGTCATATATCCAGCGTTGACTTGGTCGTCCTCCTTTTCTCTTCCCTAGAACTTTTCCCCCGCATAATACATTGTGTTCCTTATATGTCCGAAATATGTTAGCTTGAATGTTTTATAGTTTTGAGGAGCCAATCTTCTTCTATGTTCAGGTCTTTGCGGAAGTCTACATTGGTTTTGTTCTTCTGTCAATTATATTCTTATGACCTTCCTAAAGCATTTCATTTCAAATGCTGATATTTTCTTTTTCTTTGACCATCAAAATGGTGGTAATAATTATTTTTGGGTAAAACATCACGTAAATAAACTGATTTTTCTTTGTTACTTTTCTTTCTGTTGTTATGTATTATTTGTCGATTGGTCACTCCTGGACAGAAACTATTACGGATTAGGAGGGGAAAGAGAACAGATACGGACATTTTTAAAAAAAATGAAACTTTATTGCGTTGAGAAATCCATGGACATCAATATAAAGGAAATCAAATATAAAAATCGTGACTGTCTGCATTAAAGACCTCTGATCCGAAAGTAAACAACAAGCATTCATTTTCCTTCTCATTTCCAATGAGAAGTTTGCGAGGGAAATCGCAAATCTCAAGCACCACATGTCATTACTAGAGAACTGTTGTGTCAGCAAGCACATGGTTGAGAACTCATGTTCATGGAGTTCTCATTAATTTTATGTGTTCTGTTTACAATTTTATTAAATTGACTCTGTCGCATTGATTTATAAAACACTATCGTATCAAGTGGGGTACTCCCAGAAGTGCTCCACTCTCCGTTCCACTAGGATTTCAGACATACTTGGAGGTCATGGTGACTGGATTACCAGTATGGCAACCATGACAATATTTTGTGGTTGTAAGTAAATCTCTGATAACACCAATCTGGAGGCTAATGTCCGAAGAGCGTACCGCAAGATAAAAAATAAAGTTTACTTACCCTAACCACCAGGGTGTTCAAAAACTTCCCCAAAACATATTCCCTGATATTGCAACAGTTAATTTGTATGCATTATTCTTGCAGATGTTCAATTCTCTAGCCACATAAAAAAGTGAGAGTTGTTATGTCAGAAAACATCATGAAGCGTGACTGTAGCTGTCACGCATGAGAAGAGGAAACGGTCCGCGACCATCTTGAATTCAGTAAAAAGATTGATTTTTTGTGTGTTTAGTTACAAGACTCGTGTGGTGTTAACACACATGATGGGAATAGCAGAAGATAATGTAGACACGTTTCAATCCTTCTTGAGAGTGGCTAGAGAGAAAAAAAATGTGATGAGTTATTTGGTGAAATAGAACGTTTGTTAATGTTATCTATAAGCGGGTATTTTGAACAGGTAATACTGTCACCTATCATGCATGTAATAACCGATTATTAGTATACACAAAGCTTACACTAATGGCTAGGAATTTGATCTAGTTGTACACTAAATTTACCGAATATTTCTTTATCTACTAATTGAGCCCATTGAAAGGTAGCTGTAGGTAGACCATATTTACATATGTTCATCTTTCATTCCCTATTAAGTTTCCCACTGTGTTAACTATGGTTCTCTAATTTTTTTTTCGTTTTTATCCTGTCATTGTTTATTATTTTCAATAGAGTGATAACTCTTCAGTATCTTGAAACAATCCAACGCACTAGAGATATGGCTGATGCAAGACAAAGCAATAAGGGAAAAAACAGACATTTGTAAAGAGTGTTGTCAATGTGAAAGTTATATTGGTTATCGCTTCCGGTTATTTCCATGTTCTATCCACCTTTCTTGTATCTCTATCCAATATTTTCCTCCAGTATTTCTTGGTTTTCTTCTTTTTCTCAATCCTTTTGCATCCAGGATCAGCACGGTAGCCAAGTTGATAATGAGCTTGCTTTCTATCACTAGGATACACTATTAACTTTTATTATTTTTATTATTTATTGTTATTATTATTATGGTTGAGTTTTTGGTCATCGTCGACGAACATCAGGTAACAGCGTGCCAGGTTCGAAACCACGTCCGGACAACAACAAAAATTATGGTTGTCATTTCTCGCTTGACACGACCACTCCTTCAGTCGACTCAGCTGTAAATGAGTACTTGAAGCATGAGTTAGGGAGGTAAAGACAGCAAGGAATGGAACTGGCCACCCCACATAATAGTTGATGCAGCTTAGTACATGAACAGTTATCTTCATCCCCGACGGCAGGTTGCTGCCATGGGACAAACCTTCACCTTATCTTTTGCATTCCATAACACAACATGTTTTACAAGAGACCTATTAGTCTTCGAATGTAAAGAAGTATAGTCACATATTGCAGACAATCGATGCGATACGTTAAAAATTTATCACCGAATTTTATAAACAAATTTACCATTTGCGCAATTTTTATTATTATTATTATTATTTTTTTTTTTAAATCTATAAAAAAAAAATTTTTTTAATTAGTTTTTTGAAAACACAATAACTTTTTTTTAGTTTTTATAGATTTTTGTATATATAAATATTAATAGAAACACAGAATCGAATACTGAATATAATGATAGTAACCGCAAAGGCCTCACACTCCTCCCTGATCGTTTTACCTGCCAACTGAACTGTGATATCAATAGTATTGTCAGCTAGCTGTAGCAGTAAATTGGTTCTTGTGCCTATCCACAGGTCACCAAACTCAAAACTAACCGCGGTCACAGATGCTTAAAGCTTTTGATATATTTTTGTATGTATAATTGTTAATAGAAACAATGAATCGAATACTGAATATAATGATGAAGTTTCGTTTGTGTGTGTATGATACGTGATATATGAGAAAATGGTAAACATAAACAACATTAAAAAAACATTACTGACTCACTTATTCTTATCAGATCTGTGGAATCCACGAAAACATGTTGATAAATGCCTAGGATTAATTGTATTTATAATGTTATTTCTAGCTAAGGTGCTCATAATGTCGTCTATGACAATAAATAAAACACGCAAATAGCACTTTGTTCTTCACTAGGTCTATGTTTATTAGTCCAACATAACGTAAATATCTTCAATAACAAATGTATCCTTGCAAAATGTTTACGTCTATTCTTCACTATATCATTTCATAGCGAAATTCATCATCATCATCAAGTGCCGTCTCCGCAACGAAGGTTGGCTGCAACGTATCTCTAACATCTCCTGTCTCTTGTCTTGGTGGTGCACTCTGCTAGACTGTAACCTGTCCATCGTGTAATGTTACTCTCCCACTTGTATCTCTGCCTACCTCTTGCTCGCTTCCCTTTGACTTTACCCTCAAGTAAGGTCTTCAATAGGGTGTCATGTCTTTTAATGTGTCCAAAGTATTTTATTTGCCTGATCTTTATTTCTCTTAGTAGTTCTTTCTTCATATTAAGTGTCTTTAGCACCTCTTTAGTTGTTTTCTTCTCTTTCCATGATGTTCTCCCTATTCTTCTATATACCCACATCTCAAAGGCATCAATTTTGATAGCGAAATTAACGTGTTCATAAAATAGCATATCTTGACTTTGTGAATTAGAAAAACAATATGTCCTCCGATATCTCTAAATACAACAAAAAATAAACAGTTATATTATAGATAAATGTAAAGAGATATTTCATTATTTTACTGTAATATTTCATATTTCCAGTAGTAATTTACCGATGTGAAACAAGAACACTTAATTAATTCACTGGCAAAGATAATATAATTATTACTTCTAAATGAGATGTTTGTGGGAGTCTGTAGCTGTGACAGTACAGAAGCAAGACAGCGGCAAGAAGCTTTAAGCATCTGTGACCGTGGTTAGTTTTGAGTTTGGTGACCTGCGAATGGGCACAGGAACGAGTTTACTGCTCATCATCTTGAGCTGAACATCGATTTAGTTACACTTTTTTATATAGTTTTTCCTCCATTCTATTTTCACATGACGTAGTTCACTATCGCTGTGTTGCTCTCTAAGTGTAGTCAATATGCTAGCCTTACTTCTCCCGAGACTTTCTCAAGATTCTCGATGTTCATGAGCTTAGAAAACCCCAGTCTGACAAATCAGTCCAGATTCTGTCTTATACTCTTCTGCGACAGTATTTTGGTTGCAGGGACTGGTAGCTGTCGTTGGGAGATCGCGTTTGTCATGAGAAAACAACTTTCCTCCTCAATCTGCAGTCTCGGACACGATCTATAAAGCGTTAGCCAGACTGCTTTGCGCGAGCTTCGAATCGGTCTGCTTCCATGGTGCACAACAATGCGGTGCTGTTAGAATCTTGGTTATGTGCTAATTCAGGGCCAGCACAAGAGCAAGGCAGAACCCTTAACACCGCGGATATGGATAACATCAATACCTTAGCTTCGTAGTCGGGTTCCTGCAACAGACGAGCAATATAATGCTCACACTGGCAGATTTCGACGTGACAATCGCCGTTATAAAACCTTAGCCAAGTTGAGAATCATCCTTCTAAAGTGAATCATTTTGACTTTTCCCATTATTTTATTTACTGTCACCACAAAGTATACACAAAGTGACCAATGAAAATGATGGGAAAGATCAACTGTGTCATCTTAGAATAATTATTCCTATGATCTTTTAGGACTGTATAATTGACGAAAGACACGAATATTTCTGCAACAGCTGTAGGAAATCGATACTCTCACGAATATTTACGAATAGTATCGAAATTGTTAGTAGCTTGCGAAGTGTAGCGTGTATAAACTATACGCATATTCAACCCCGTGAAAAAATATGCGTGAGGTACAAGTACCTCCTGTGGTTCTCACAACATTAAAAATGGTTGATACTACTCGCAGACGACAGCTTGCTCACCAGGGTGCGATACATCTTCATTATGTTTCCGTCTGTTCTTATTTTGGGCATCTGTATGTTCGCGTGGATCAGGTTATGTTACAAATAATATGATTGAAACAGTGCGGTTTCTACATGTCGTTTATAGCGCGTACTTGATTGGTAGTATCTTTAATCTACTTTGAAAATGTGTTCGTGTGTGTTCGAAACACCAACACGCAAGTTGACGTACGATACTATCAGAAAATATAAGTAATCTTGTATCTTCTTCTGACCTGCAGTTTAACTTGTCCACACGGCTAGTTGTGCGGATGACACTGTTCTGATTGCAAAAGTGAGGAAGACCTTCACGATTTAATTAATGTAGTTGTCTCAGAATGTAAAGAGAAATGTCTCTTCCTAAATATCAAGATAACAGAAGTAATGGTTGTTTCAAAGAAACAAAATAACACACCTTGCAAGATCAAAGTGAATGATACAATATTAAAACAGGTCCTCCAATTCAAATATTTAGGTACAACAATTACAGCAGATGGAAGAAGTTCAACAGAAAGAAGATGCAGAATAGGACAGGCAAAAACAAAATTCAGAAAAACACCCTTAAAGCTCCCATACAGATTTCTGTGAATGTCCGTCTCTGTGGGCCAATGCTCCTCCCTCACTGGTTTAGTGTAAAGCAGTCTTGCAGCACATGTTCCAAGGTGTGTGATGTCTGCCCACATGTACACAGAGGTAATGGAACCAGTCTTAGTATATTTAAGTAGCCGTGTACTATGTTGGACTGAAACAGCTAATCACAGTAACAAAGAAATGCAGCGAGATTCAAAATCTATATCTAAACGCAAAGAAAACAAACATTATGACACCAGACAAAACAAAGATCAAACATAGAATCAACATAGACAATATAGAACTAGAATGTGTAAACAAATTAGAATATCTGGGAGAAAATATAAACAGTTCCGTAGATTGTTCAGTCGAGATTTGAAGAAAATTTACAATTGCAACACTCAAATTAACACAAATGAGAAAGTTATGACAAAGTAGTAATAACAACACTAAATTAACCTTTTTAAAATCATGTGTTTTCCCAGTGACAACATATGGATGCCAGACTTGGAGTTTAAGCAAGACAATATACAAAATAATAAATTCATTTGAAATGAAGTGCTTCAGAAAGATCCTACGAATATCAAGGACAGAGAAAATGAAGAAATTGAAGTTTTGAAATTACTGAAACGGATGGTTGGTGTCTAAATACCATCATAAGAAGGAAGCTACATTTAAAGCGACATGGTGGTATCGAAAGGCTGATTCTAGAGGGCAGAGTGCCGGATGAGAGAAGAACAGGAAGACCAAGAAGATGATGGACCAGTGACATCGAAGATTGTACGCACATGTCTTTGGCCAATGCAGGCCTGCTTGCCCAGAACAGAGAGGCGTTCTAAGTATCCACGACGAAGACAACGTTCTGGAAAGAATGTCCCTTGTTATATATTATTATTTTGTGTCCTAGTCCTAATACAGAAGATTATATCTTGCTCAGCTCTGTCGAGATAGTGATAGTTGTCTTTTGGTGATCGACTTTCCTAATAGCTCTGATGAAGGTCCTCTTTTCCTGGTAGGTGATTTCTTAATGTGTGTGTTCTTATGTTTCTCCATCTTGTGCTAGCATGTCTTCCTTTTCATTTCCATGTATGCTACAGTGCGATGTTATCTATTGTAGCACTACCCTTCTTTGGATTCTCACTTCTTGTATGTTAAGGAATTATTCTTCTTTTTCAGCGTTCATTCTCAAACGCCCACTGGAACTCTCTTGTAGCAAGACAATGGTCCAACTGTAATTCTGAAAAAGAAAATTCGTTGTGTCCCCGTTTTATTTGTGACAATGGTCTGACACATCCGTCTTAAGTTGTATTTAAATAATGATTCACTAGTGTTTCGTGGGAGGCGCAATAGTGTATTATTTCAACAGGATCGTATCTTATTTTTTGTAGATGCGGTTGGTCAAGTGCGGAAAGACCCGTTTTCTCTCTCATGTTGCAATGCGATTTGGTGTCGTAGGAACGGATTTTGTTCAGTTCCCGTTAGTCTCAAGAATCTTCATTTTCATGAATGCTGTCTTTGCTTGCCGCACTCTATTTCTTCTCTGTGTTGAACTTGTTCAATCTGTATCATCGCTGTTCACAAATGTTCGAATTGGTAGATATGATTGAATATTGGGTCATTAACTTTGATCTTGCACATGTGGGTATTGCGTTTTAAACAGCTATCACTTCTGACTTCTTGTTATTTAAGACAAGACCATTGTCTCTGCTTTCTGCTAATATTGTATTGATAGGTTCTGTTAGATATTTCTCAATTGTTGCATTTACAACAATAGAATCTTCATATCGGAAGTCATATAGACCCTATGTTACAGCTACCAACCTGATATTTGTGACATTTTATCAACTGTTTGCAATATGTTTTCATGTTTCATAGAAGATAATAAATATGGTAACGGCATACATCCCTGTCTAACATCTTGTTTTATTTGTTGAAAAGGTCTAATTTGATTACCACATCGCTATTGCTATTTTTCCTATATATATTCTTCATTACTTCTAATATAGTTTCACAATATTTATTCTACAATTTTGAGGATATTTCTATAGCCTGAAGCTGTTTAAATTTTCCTGTTACATTCACATATATTTTAAAAATACGCGATCAGTTGGTGGCAGAATTGAGTTAGATTGGTCTCTTCCAGTGAAAGAGCAATTTTGCAGGCCCTATAGCCGGAGGATAGGCTTATATATCAAGAAAAGGCAGCTGCTGGGAAATCTGTTGCAAAATTGATCAGTTTACTTGATCCTAGGGGTTTCATAATCTATCACAAGACAGTCTTCAGGAAATTGTGAACAGACGGAATATAATTGCTTGTCATTGCAGCAAATGTTGCTGCGGTACAACATTTGTTTAAAATGTGTGGCACAGTGATGTATGTCTTGGTATAAATCTTTATTATAGTAGTGGTTTTCAACATGGCGACCGTGATTTTTCAAGGGGATGCGGCACATGTAAACACAAAATTAAATTGTTTGGGGTCAGAAGTCTGGGTATTAAAGTACGATTTAATGAGTTATACAGTAACAAATGTTGCATAAAGAGAGCAAGCTTTACTAAAGCTCTGGGGGCAGGGGGTGGAAGAGACATACAGAAACACTTAAAAGAGGACCACAGATTAAAACTGATTGAGAACCTCTGTCTTACAGCATGTCTTAGTGCAAGTCCTTTAAGAACATCTGCCTTACAGAAATGTATTATTATTAGTCGAATGGCCCTGATTGATGCTTTCGTGTATGCAATCTCCTATACGCAAAATCCAATATATATATATATATATATGTATATATATATATATATATATATATATATATATATATATATATATATATATATATATATATATATAAAAGAAGATGTGGATGAGGAGGGGGGGGGGGGTTGAGGGACTTTAGCCCCCCTCCCTCTTCATTAAGTCTTGTCAAAAATATGGAACTCTTCCCTTACCTGTTGTCTAAAACAAAAATTGTCAACATTTTCATTATGAAAGGTAAATTAAATTATTTGCTGCAGTATGTGTTACAGGAGAAGCAAAGAATAGAAACACTGTTATCTCTGCCATACATTCTGTAGAAGGCGACTAAGGAAGCTGTTGAGATGGAGTTAACTGTCCCATTCCATAGCGGGTCAAAGTGACAGAAAAGACATGCTGAATTCGGATGTGTCAGGCCGTGAGATGCAGGTATAGAGCTTAACTGTAAACCATGACACAGCGCATTCTCCGAACTACATTATGTCCACCTGTTGGATTTTAAAAACGAACTCAGAAGAAGTGATAAACACTTTTTTTATATACCCCCCACTCCCTTATCGTAGTCGTATCTACTACTGTGACCTACGAGGGCACTACACGACCTGCTCGCTGAGTTAATCAGGCCCCAATAAGTTACGTTTTTTTAAAATTAGTGTGGGGATTTCAGTTGGTCAGTATTTATATACTTGGAATCGCATGCCAAAAATAGCCAAGGCAATTCGAAGTATATAAATATAGACCAACCGATCGCCCAACAATATTTAATTAATTCAGCGAATAGGTCTTCTATAATACGCCGATCACCTCGCTACTACTCAGATTGTATATCATCCAATCAGTGTACGGTCCATCAGAGAAAACACCATACTACAGTCGCGACTATCACAAATAGAAGACCCTCCAATAGAATCAATCCTTTTCATTATGTTTTCAATTATTCTAGTCCATTTGATTGGTCGGCGTGTGCATGTGATTCCAGGAGGATATCAATGTATATAAATAACGACCAATTAAAATCAACGCAATAATAAAAATCCGTAGGTAAGACGGATGATTCTTCTTTGTTTTTACTCTGCTGTCAGGTCTAATTTTGGTGATTGGTCCAGGCTCAGTAAATCACTAGCAGGTAGCATATGCATACAAATAAGATTTCCTCTTCTGGAAAAACTCTCAATACTTCATCCGAGACCGTCGACAGTGAAGGAATTCCTGCAGAAAGTAAACAAGACTTCATTTCTTAGAGTTTTTTAATTTTGTGGTATTTTTCGTTGGTCACTATTTATATACTTGTAATTGCATGCCAAAAAGAGACAAGATTGACCAACGTAATTCAAGGAAATACTAAAAATATTAGTCTTTCAGTTCATGTTATACTTTCTGTATACAGATCTTTTACTGGAGTCCGGTCATACTTCATATGTATGCATTTCCACTCATAATGATATACCTGTCTTCCCTTACCTTGCTGAATCCTTCCAGCTTTGATCATTCTCTTCCCGATGACAAATTTTCATAACACTCTTTTTTCTCTTCCTCCTATCATCGTCACAACATATGTGTTTTCTTACGGTTAGTATTTTGCCTTTTTTAGTTCGTTGTCTTTCGTCCTGATGATGGTTTTTAATCGAAACGTCGTATATCGCCGTGTCCTGTTGATAGTATGTCTTATTTACAAATATTAGTAATAAAGTACCCATTTCTGTTCATTTTTACATTTGCTTTGTGTTACCCCAGACACCAGATTTCTAGTTTCAGGATGTTTCCATACACTGGAGTTTTATCTCTTTATGTAATGTAACCTCATTAGTTGGAAGGGTTAATAATAATAATAATAATAATAACAATAATAATAAAAATAATAATAAATCCTATAACACATCATGGTCGTAGGAGTGTCACATTGAGACCTTTGGTGCAGAAACATCTCCACGCATCTCCATCCTCTATGAGTTTGGAAACGTTACACCCTGTGCAGTCCGTGATACTATCAGCCATATCGTCTTCTCTCCACCTCATCTTCTTTCTCTCTCCACCGTACCGTGAAAAAAGCTCTTGCAAACGAGGAATGCAACATCATGTGCCCGTACCACCGGAGTTTACGGAGTTTCACTATTGTTAAACGTGGTTCTTGTTGACCCACTAATATATTAATTCTATCAGACACAAACACATTAGTCTTATCTTCTCGGTAACACAAGGCTATATCATTCGTTTTAAACACCTTAATTATTCTCTCTTAAGTCCGTAGCTAGAGTCCAGATCTCACAATCATATAGAAATATTGTCAAATGTTTCCAAAAAGGAATCAAGCAGATTCCTCCTATTTCAACTTATTCCACTTTATTTATTCTGATTTCTGAGGCAACGATATTGTTTTTAACCAGAATGATTACTTCTTCTTTATGTCTCTTTTCTCCGTCGTTCCGAAATGTTTGGTGGCCTCTGATCTTGAATTTGTTCTATGTGAGCTGTGTTTCCCGTATACATGTTTTTTTTTATTGTAGACACATTCTGCATTTCACTGCAGTATTTACGAGTGCTATTGCTATTTTATCATTTTGAGGAGAGCGGTAGCCTAGTGGATAGTGAGCTTGCTTGCTATCATCTGGTTACAGCGCGCCAGGTTCGAAACCACGTCCTAAATTTAAAAACAAATCCGGGTTGGGATTTCTCACTTGACACGACCACTCATCCAGTCGAGTCAGCTGTAAATGAGCACCTGACGCATGAGTTAGAGAAGGTAAAAAAAACAGCAAGGAAGGGAACTGGCCACCCCACCTAATAGTTTCTGCGACGTGGTACATGAAGAGTTATCTTCATCCCTGACAACAGATGCCATGGGACCTACTTTTACCTTTACCTTTTACTGCTGTCTTTTGGGTCAGTATCGTATTTAAGTATGATTTTCAACCAGTAGTTGTTCTCATCTAGTATCTTCTCCTGGCTTTACAAAATGAGACATGGCACACTATGTCGCAGATTTAGGATCCTTCAAAGTTTCGACATCGGCCCTCCATCCACTTGACGGGAATACACAATTGACGCACCAAAACGAATCGGCTGTAATCTTCTATATGACATATGTAGTCTTGATTCTTGATTAGAAACTGGCTTCACAGCACATGGGGCATTCACATAAGAGCTCCGCCCTCTGTTCCAGCAGCCATCCGACTCGATGGTATTTAGAGTCTAATGCCGTCGAAATAGACGTCGACATCAGGGCACAACTCTGACCCTTGCGACAGGTTTCTTTTTTGTTCTGCTCACTCACGCCATGCACGTAAATAGTTCAAGCACAACGTTGGCCTGTCGGAACAACATGGTAACTGTTATCGAAGGTTACGACTACGGGATTGTATAGATGACGTGCCATGAAGCTTCTATAAGAAGATAATCTCAATATAAAGGCATGTTATCTACTAAAGTATTCTGTTGCATGGTTGGTTTGTCTAGTGAACCATTGGTAAGACCCACAGACGCAACGGCAACCGCATATGAAGTCATTGCGTGGTACTGCGAATGGCAGTTTTAGCCTTGGCAGTTACACCCTGGATGAACTATTTTGTACCGTTCGTTCAACTGTCTCCATCTTTCGTCTTTTTTTTTTAGTCAGGATGTGTTTCCTTAGCCTTTACCCATACAAGGATTGTATTTATGGCAGTAGAGCTTTAATTATGTAGTTTTTATTCTACCGGGGTTAACGATCACCGTCTGCCCAGGATTTGAAAACTGGCGCTAAATGCTGACATTTCATATGACGGAATGTCAACACTGTAAATAAGTGCACATAGATTGGGTGGACTATATTATAAAATGTTGTGTTAGGAGCAGTGCAGTATTTAGACTTGCTAAGGCCCTAACCTATTTGAGATATAGGGCCCCTTTATATGTCAAAGATTCTTGATTCTTGATTAGAAAACTGGCCTCACAGCACGTGGGGCATTCCCATAAGTACTCCGCCCTCTGTTACAGCAGCCATTCGACTCGATGGTGATTCGAGTCTAATGCCGCCGAAACAGACGTCGACATCAGGGCACAACACTGGCCCTTGCGACAGGTTTTTTTTTTGTTCCGCCCACCCACGCCGTGCCCGTAACTAGTTCAAGAACAACGTCGGCCTGTCGGAACAACATGGTAACTGTTATCGAAGGTTACGACTACGGGATTATATAGGTGACGTGCCATGAAGCTTCTATAAGAAGATAACCTCAATTTAAAGGCATGTCATCTACTACGGTTTTCTGTTGCATGGTTGGTTTGTATAGTTGATAAGTCAAAGATATTATATGTCAGTGCCAAATATAATTTTTTTGGGTGGCCCTAAGCTATAACTTGTTTAGCTTATACGTAAATCCGGTCCTGGTTAGGATTGATACAAAAAAGAAGAAGAAGATGAGGCGTGATAGTTACCGTTCCATCCATGTAGTAGCAGATGTAGTAGTATTGACTGCAGAATCATAATACCCATATTAAAGGCTAGTTTCAAAATATATTGTTCTGTATTTGTGATTAATTCAGTTTTTTAATTAATTTATATCAACTACTTCAATTGCACTTACGCAACGCTTCGTGTGATGTAGACAATTTGGCATACGGTCAAGTGTGGAATTTCATTTGGCAGAACCTTTTATAAAAATGTGGCCAATTGTGTATAAAATAATTAACTAGGCGTTTCCGGGAGATTCATATTCATTAACATAATGAGGACACCAGCAGTCAAATTAAATTACATCTGATCAGTTTGACCGTGACCTTCGGCGGAACTATAAGACATCTCAACAGACAATGTACACATGAACTGAAAGGCCATTTTGACTATTTCCGTGCATTTCTCCTAGCCTTAATCTTCTTCTGCGTTCGTTCTCAAACTCCTGCACTTTCGGCCTGACACATCCGACTTCAGCATGACTTTGTGTCACTGACCCTATATGGGATGGGACTTCAAACTCCATCCCATAACCTCCTTAGTCGCCTTTTACGATATGCGTGGAAGGTAAACAGTGTTGTTATTCTTTGCTCCCCTTTCGGGCTCCGGAAACACACGGGCGCCTAGCGTTAGTTATTTTCGGCATGCGACTCCAAGTATATAAATAATGACCAACGAAGACCACGTTAGTAATGATGAACGTAACGAATGGGTTCCTCATTCATTCTGTAATATGACTTATATACTGATGTAAGGGTGTCAATCAATCAATCAGTCAAGTATCATGCCGAGTGGCGTAGGCGATGATGATTCTCCATAGCTCTCTGTCTCTTGTGTTGTTAATTAGTTCATTTTGTGACTCCGTTTTGTGCTATAGTGACAAGAAATCCAGACATTTCTCTCTGTGTCTTCCTCTGCCTCTTCTCCTCTTGATCTTATCGGTTGTTACTAAATATTCAAGTTTTTTCTTTCCTCATCCCATGCCCTAAAAATCTTGATTGTCTGTTTCTACTTTTCGATATAATTTGTCCTTACGCTCCAGCATCGCTGACAACTTGTACATTAGTTTTCTTGACAGTCCATGGAATTTTCATCATTCTTCTTAAAAACCACATCACAGTTGCCTCCAGCTTGAATGTCACATGAATAATAATAACATAATGAGACGCCTTTGCGTAATGACAGGAATAAAAATATTGCATGTGTAATTTGTCTAGTGGTAGGGGGAGATAATTCGTTCAGTGGTAGGGGAGATAATTTGTCTAATGGTAAGGGAGATAATTTGTCTAATGGTAGGGGAGATAATTTTTCTAATGGCAGGGGAAATAATTTGTCTAGTGATAGGGGAGATAATTCGTGTAATGGTAGGGAAGATAATTTGTCTAGTTGTTGTTTCTGTGGGCGCGGTGGGGGGGGGGGTAATTTGTCTAGTGGTAGAGGAGATTCAGTGAGAGTTCCCTCAATCGATCATCTGATATTTTCAAACATTTTTGTGGACAATCACGGTATTCCTCTACGATAATATAGTAAAGAGAGGGTACTGTTAATCTGTTGTGCTGTTGATATCTGAGCTGTTCTTTACTTGCCTACCTTCCTTCCTCTTTAAATGTTGTGTCATGGCGGTTGAGAGGGAAGTGCAATCAATAAGGAAGTGTATGGTTGTTTCGTTGAGATGGAAATGTTGTCGACATATGCTTTGTTGTTGGAATCTTCTTCTGCGTTCGTTCTCAAACTCCTGCAGATTAGCAGGATGTAGTCCGGAGAACGGAATGCGTTGTGTCATGGTTTACAGCATTGCTGCGATATCTGCGCCATTCGGCCTGACACATCCGACTTCAGCATGGTTTTGGATCACTGACCCTATATGGGATGAGACAGCCAACTCCATTCCATAACATCCTTAGTCACCTTTTATGACATGCACGGAAGGTAAACAGTGTTGCTATTCTTTGCTCCTCTTTCGGGCCCTGGCACCACACGGGCGCATCTGATGCGTTGGAATCTGTTGCGGCGTAAATGACTGTTGACTCCCAGCATGTCCTGTGATTCTTGTGGTTAAATTTTTTCAAACTATGTAACAGAGGCAGAGGTCATCAAAACATTCATTGAAATAATGCACTGACAGTGTGATCTCACGGAACAATAATAAACAGTCTATATATACATACACCATTTCTGTTTTGGACGAACTTAAACATAACGCATATGAAAATATAAACAAAATTATCTACATAGCAAAAGCAATTCACAGTCTCCGAATATCTAATTACATTGATCCTGAAATGCTAACAAGGACATAGCAATATAGCAGGAAATTAAACTGATTTGCTATAATAGGTGATTAAAAATAACAAAAGCAAAGACATTGCAGCATGGATATAGTTCAATAATTTCATGAAAACTACACCAGGGAAATATTTATAAACGGATGGACAAATTGTAGAAGTGGTTGGAATATATTTAGTGAATTTACACGACTACAGGACATAAAAAAAGTTCAAAAGTTGTAGAGGATTGACTTCACTGAACATTGAGTTTCCCATTTTTACTCTGTCACTCTGTACGAAGCGGTGCGCCATCTGCCACGAGTATCACTCATAGCACATAACTCCGTAGCTTCAAGTGATCATCCACAAGAATGTCCGAAAAAATCCAGAACATTCTTGTAAAACAAGAGCCGTTAGGGACAACCCTTTAAGCTTATACTTGTGTTTTTTTCTTGTCGGATTAAATCTGATGTTTGGTTAGGACGTGTGAGGAAACACGACTCGCTTTCTAAAACTGTTGTACAAGTTACCGTCGCGAGTGGAAGGAGGAAAAACGATGTAAGAGAATCATGAATTGAGAACATCACGGAGTGGTCTGTGTATGATTTGTATATTCTCTTTCGAATTTTTCTGATGATGTCCTCAGTGCCTTTCTGTCTCATTATTATATTATTATAAATATGATGCTCTCTTCTCCTAAAAGTGGAGTTTGAACATATTAACCCTTCTCCCACATCGTATCTACAGAATCTACATATTTGTAAATATGAAAATACTTATATTACAAAATGTCCTCAATTTTAGAATTATAATTTAGAAGTGGCTACTTATTTTGAATCGTTGAGGGAGGGGGAATGGAAGTTGATTGAACTTGTTTCATGTAGAGTTATGTCAGTAAGAATTCTTTTAGTGTCTCAGGGCTCCAAGTTGTGGTTTCTGAGCTGGGAGGGGGTGGTGTTAGAGCGTATAGTTCTTACAGATCAGCATGCAATAGAATCATCATGTAAAACTGGGCTTGTGGGCCGGTCGGATTTATGCCACTTTTGGGCCACATGGCTAAATTGATATTTTGTAGATTATTGATACTACTGTAATTTGCCCACCACTTAAGCAAATGAACCGTCAAGATGATGAAATAATCCTTTTTAACTAGCTTCGTAGCTCCTGACAGCATATATATATCAAGTGACATATTCTTTCCAGAACGTTGAATTCGTCGTGGATACTATGAACGTCTCTGTTCCGGGCAAGCAGGCCTGCATTGGCCAAATTCATGTGCACACTTTTTTCGATGTCACTGGTCCATTGTCTTCTTGGTCTTCCCCTTCTCCTACCCGGCAATCTGCACTCTAGAATCAGCCTTTCGATACCATCATGTCGCTTTAAGTATCCAAAATACTGTAGCTTCCTTCTTATGATGGTATTTAGAAGCCACCGTTCGTTTAGTTTCACCATATAGCATGCATTACTATAAATTATATATAGCATTTTATAGTTCTCATTTACCGCTTATTTGTACTTTGTTAAGAAGTTAATATTTGTCTCATGTCATTGAAGGTACTTTTAGCCATTCCTATTTTCCTCATGTCATTGAAGGTACTTTTAGCCATTCCTATTCTCCTTTTAACTTCTGTTTTACATTTACTATCATTTGTGATTGTGTCCGAGATATTGGTAATTTTGTTTATATAAGTTTTAAAATTGTGAATCTATAAATATTTATTGTTATTTTTTTCCCTCTAATGTACTTTTATCACAATCTCCACTTTTCACTGTCTCTCTTTCACGTTTTCACTTGTTGGCTATTTGAATGATTTCTTTGTGTTTCTTCAAGTTTTGCATTTGTTCAACATTTTCCCCACCTGAGACGACTTGAACTAAGTCTGCAATTATCGATGGCGACAGAAGTGGGCACGTCCTTTGTTAAATTTCAATTTTCTACTCAATTTTTTATGTCAAAATAAATTATAATTATATACTACAGCATGTTGGGGGCGGGGTCAAATGACACGTGCTCCATATATCATCGCTTGTCATTTCTGTAACAATGTGACGTGGCTGAATTTAAACCTTGGCTTCTTCAAACCGGAATCGGTACTGTGAAGTTTGCAGAAGTCTTGAGTACTTTATAAAAGAAGATTAAAGTACCGCGCATGCGTTACTATTTGCAGATATTATCACTGTGTCATAAATTTTGTAAAGTCAATGTTTAAAAAAAATTGATTACATTTATTCACTGTTTAATCAATGTCGATTTACTAAATGACACATGAGTTGTGTTCTACATATACACGAATTGTGATACACATTTATCGCAGCTTCATGGATGTTGACAGTGTTTGATACGCCCGTGGTTGTCCGACCTGTAAAGGGGGGGGGGGGAAGGGCACCACTGTTTACCTGCATGTTGTTTGGTTGTTGTCCCATGCCATATAGCGTCACGGTGACTCAGGTCAGGCTGAAGTAGGATGTTATATTGTTTTAAACCAGTGTTTCCCAACCTTTTTTTCACCATGACCCACCTAAGTCTTTCTAGAATTTTGATTATTTCTTATGTAACATACATATTTTTTTAATATTCAAAAATTGTATTATTCCCACCTGAATTGTCCCCCTGAACAATTAAATTGCCCCCCACCCCGAACAATCAAATTTCCCCTTCTTGGGCGTGGGGCCCCACGTTGGGAAACACTGTTTTAAACCATGTTAAAACGACTGCCTTTCTCTGGAGACTATAGTCTAGTTAGTCTGTAGAAGTTTTACAACAAATCCGTTTTTCGGAGACTATAACCTGGTTAGTCAGTAGAAATTTCACAAGGAATGCCGTTCTACAGAGAATAACCTGGTTAGTCTGCAGAATTTTCACAACGAATGCCGTTGTCCAGTATAACCTCCTTAGTCTGTAGAAGTTTCACAACGAGTGCCGTTCTCCAGTTGTAAAAATGTTGAGATCCCTGCATGTTTGCGGTTCCCAAAAGGTAGTAAAAAAACAAGCGACACTGTTTATCTTCCATGCATTTTGCAATATGTATCTAAGGAGGAATTGTGTGTGTGGTTGACTATCCCTACTAATACACGGTCATAGTAAACCATATGACATGCTGAATTCGTATATGTCAGGCCGAAAGGTGCAAACATTGCAGCTAACATGTAGACTTTGACACAAAACATTCCATTCTACGGACTAAATCCTGCTACTCGTATTTTTAATGAATTTTAGAAAACGAACGCAGAATAATCAGAATAGACTTTTAAGCTGCCCACGGCTTCCATCCACCGTCTGTCTGCCGCGACATTGATCGAAGAGCTAACGTGTACTTCCACATCTGCACCACATTGCTAGCGGGGATACGGAGAAGCCTTAAGCCTCCTGTTAGCAGTCTTACTCTTCCTTACTACCCAAGTTCACGAATATTTATCATATATAAATGTATATACTAAATTTATATACTAAACAATTTCGAATGTTCAAACATGAAATCGACTAAGCTTTAAAAAAAACTTGAAGCACTATCGTATCCATGGAAACAATATCTCACGCGTTAACAAAACAAAGCAAAATAGATCCAATAAACCATCTCCCGCCAATCATTATCTCCCCTTGTTCTAGTTTCTCGAAGATTCTTTAGCTTATACCTGGACACATAAACATCAGGAGTAAGATCTAGATACTTAAAGCAGTAAACATGCCAGCTCTTGGGAATTCAGTCGTAAACATTAGCACATGATCCGAACGGAATAAATAATGCACAATCGCCCAGTAATCAAAACAATACAATGGATAACACTCAACCTATATACCATAGAAATTGTAGAAATACATCAATCGTTTCTCATCATCTGTGAAGCGTCTTCTTCTTCTTCTTCTCCTGCGTTCATTCTCAAACTCCTGCAACATGTCAAGATGTAATGCGGAGAACGGAGTGTGTTGTGTCATGTCTTACAGATTGGCTGCGAAGTTCCGAAAATTTGGCATGATTTATCGGACTCCAGCATGGCTTCTGGGGTCATTTTGGCCGTCTATGGCAGTTTTTAATCTGTTCAAACTGTGAACACCGTTTACATGTAGTACTGAGTGTGCAAATACCGCCCACAAGTAGTGCTGAGTGTACGAGTACCACCCACATGTCATACTGAGAAAAGTAGTATTGTTGACGTCAACTTTTGTCTCATACATTTCCTACATATTAACAACTGTATAACAACGTATTAACATCATATTGTCAGTCGAACCTCCCCTTAATCCGCTAAGTGTCGACATAATTTTTGAACAATTCCTTAAGGAAGAAAAGACTGGAAGATGACATACGTCCACAAGACCGCAACCACAATCAAGTCCCGTTGTAACAACTTTATCCAAACCAACGAAATATGTATGTAATAACAGAAATAGTATATATACCGCGCAAAATAATACAGAACAAATAAAATTGGGAATTTTGCAGCGTTGTTATATATGTAAAAATTGTTATAAACTGATGCGCTATAAAGGAATTCCACTTTCTAACATTGCTATTACAAAAATACGATAAAATATAGAAATGTGACAGTTAATTACATCATCGACTGTGCCATATTATCAGATGCCCAGGTGAAGACAATCTACCTTTCCCTTGCCTGCACGTGCTCAACTTAAGGCTAATCTGGGACCATGTACTGCGGTGCCGTTGCCCTTTATTGCACGTCCATGAACCAGATTGTGGCACATGTTTGTTTATAAGATAGCGTCATTCGTCCTGACGTTTCTTGCACGCTGTGTTCATCGCATCTTTGTTTATACTACCCCCCCCCCTTTCCCCACACGGTTGTTACTTTCTATCTACGCATACATCCATCCCTACATTGCCTTTAAAAAAAAAAATCTCACCTTTTAGTCATGCAGAATGTTGCACGGACTGAAATAAAAATTGTACCAACGAAAACGTACAAATACTATTGCAGTTAACTTTCATCATCATCCTGTGATGTTCTGAGTAGCGTAGACGGTAATTAATCTCCAAAACACTATCCGTTGTTCTACTATGTGTCGAACTGATACTGTTGACGTTCTACCATCCCATGATGTTAAGCTACTCAGTATTTCCTACCATTTCTTCTTCTTCTGCTCTCATTCTCAAACTCCTGCAGATTAGCAGAATGTAATCAAAAGAGCGTAATAAATTGTGTCATAGTTTACAGCTTAGCAGCGATGTGTGTAACTTACGACCTGACACACTCGACTTCAGCATTGCATATGAGTTACATTGACCATCTATGGGACGGATCAGCCAACTCTATCCCCCAGCAAATCTCATTAGTTACCTGTCACGACTAGCCTGGAAGGCAGCAGTATCAGTATACAGTACTGTGCTTCTTCTCTCGTGCCTCGGCATTTCACGAATAATCGTCTTCCTTTTACGACCTCCATCTGTATTCCTCACCAATGGTGCGAACAAGTTGGCGGTATGGAACACCTTCCAATAGAATTAATTAGTGTCCCATTCGTTACGTTTTTTTAAATTATTGTTTGGATGTTCTGTCAGATGGTTTCTCAGAGTTTTCTTACTTCATGTATTCTGTGAGGATGTTTCTCGGTGTTTTCTTACTTCATATGTCCTGTGAGATGGTTTCTCAGAGTTTTCTTACTTCCTATGTCCTGTCAGATGGTTTCTCAGTTTTCTTACTTCCTATGTCCTGTGAGATGGTTTCTCAGAGTTTTCTTACTTCCTATGTCCTGTGAGATGGTTTCTCAGAGTTTTCTTACTTCCTATGTCCTGTGAAGTGGTTTCTCAGAATTTTCTTACTTCATGTGTCATGTGAGGATGTTTCTCGGTGTTTTCTTACTTCCTATGTCCTGTGAGATGGTTTCTCAGAGTTTTCTTACTTCCTATGTCCTGTGAGATGGTTTCTCAGAATTTTCTTACTTCATGTGTCATGTGAGGATGTTTCTCGGTGTTTTCTTACTTCCTATGTCCTGTGAGATGGTTTCTCAGAGTTTTCTTACTTCCTATGTCCTGTGAAGTGGTTTCTCAGAGCTGTATTTCATACCCAGGAGACTTTAAAGTTTTAGCTAGTTACTATTTATATTCTTGTAATCGCATGCTAAATATAACAAAGGCTATTGCAAGTATATAAATAGTAACAAACTAAAAGGCAAACAATAATCAAAACTCGTAACGAACTGGGTCCAACTTAATTGTGCGAACTGGTTTTCTACCGGAGTCATGCCTCAACCACTCTGTTCGATTCCACCGGATTTCAGTTGGTTTAAAAAAAATATATATTACTTAGGTTTTTCTTATTTAAGTGTTTTCGCTTTTCCCTTTACTCTATTTTCTGTTCTTTCCTTATTTGTATTTTTTATCCTTTTCTTTCTTTCTCCTATCTTATCTCCCTTATTATCTTCTTTTGCTTCTCTCCTGCATCGTGGTTCTCTGTAATATTCACTTATTGTTGTTCCTTTTTGCCTGATGAAAAATTGCTAGTCGAAACGATGTTTGTTTCTGTTGATGTCGTTAGTGTATTTTGTATTTTGTTGCAACACTCCCTACGAAAGTCTGTTTTTTTCCCCCAATTGCTACAAATAATTTTTTTTTCAGTTAGTGAAAAACTGTATTCTCCTGTCCAATTCTATTTTTGTGTTTCTAAAGTAATTTTTCCCTATGATGTTATCAGGGTTTCCATGTATTTAAATTGTTGAACCTGTTTTATCATTGAGTCGTTCACTTTGATGTTGCATGCTGAGGTAATCTGCATCTTATAAATAACAATCTTATCTGTCGTTTTGTGTTTGAAATTGAGTCATTTGCTTCAGCATTCTTTCCTAAATTGTTATTTACGTTAAGTTTAGAATTTTAGACCATGTTTAAAAAAGTTAAATTTAAGAAGAAGAAAACACAAAGCCATGATATCTATCAAACATCAATCGTAGTTACAGATTTAGGCAGAAATGAAATTTTTCAAGCGAAGAATATAGTGGAAACACTGCTACTTTATAGAGTTCAAAATTATTTAAAATCCTTATCAAGTATGAGCAATAGAGCTTTTATATCACATTGTAGAATGAAAGGTTGGAGGTTACCTCCCTCTGCTTAATGTCAGATTTCTGCTACATAGTAGCAATACTTGGGGTGTTGTTCATAAAAATGTATGAATATATATGGGGGCGGGGAGGAAATGGAATGGTTCGGAAAATTTGAGAGGTACTGACAAAGAAGGAGGGATTTTTAAGAAAAGTTTACATCAATAATACTTCTTCTTCTTCTTCTGCGTTCGTTCTCAAACTCCTGCAGATTAACAGGATGTAGTCCGGAGAACGGAATGGAATGCGTTGTGTCATGGTTTACAGCATTGCTGCGATATCTGCGCCTTTCGGCCTAGCACATCCGACTTCAGCATCAATAATAATAATAATAATATTTGTTTTAATCCCGCTGCATTGTATCAAATGTAAACATATTTCTAAACATGTGAAACACTACATAGTGTTTCGCTCTTTTTTATTTAAAACGAAAAATGAATTCTTGACTGATGTTGTCATGGAAGGGTTAACAAAATAGAAGAAAAAAATTGTTTGTTGACATAATTTATTAATGTCACCCATATCCTGATCGTTATAACTTACTACCGACTATAGTTTTCTGTCTTTCTTTTCGTTTTATACCCATTTTTTCCTTGTAGCGTCAGAGATCGAATAGTTCTCTAGGGATGGGTTTTTTCTATGGGTTTCATATATGTTTGTTTTCGTTGACTCTTTTTTTGTAATCCTTGGTTTACATGGTCTTCCCTTGGCTTTGTACTTATTATGTCTTTATAGTAATGCTTTTTTCAGGGGTACTGTCTGATGGTAGTCTGCAAGACTGTGAGAATCAGTGAATATGTTGTCTTTTGATGTAATCCAAGATTGGCATTGTGTTTGTTAGTCATCTGATGTTGTTTTTTTCTCATTCTATCTCTTATTATTACTCCGAGGATCCTACGTAGACAAGCCATTTCTGTTGTAACAAGTTTCCTGTTTACTTTTATAGTTAGTGCCCATGTTTGATAGGGGTAGCATAGTGGTGGTATTATGATCGTCTCATATAGTGCAGTTTTGGCTTTCATGTTCACAAGTTTGTTTTTATATGTGAAACAGTTCGCTGTTCGCGCATAATTAAATGAAGAAATCTTGATTTCACTTTTTAAACGACCCTTGCCGGAAACCATACTCATCTTGTGAATAGGTAACGCCCGCTTTAAGCAAAACCAGGTGTAGCTCTAGTTAGACCTCACCTAAACATAGCTTTTTTGTCCGCTTGAGAACTTTGAAGAATATGGATTACGTAACAGAGTAAGATGAAACGGGTAAACACTTCAAAACACAATGTCACGTGGTAATAGAAGATGTGCAGAGTGAGTGTTCTTGTTTTATGTTTCCATGACAACCTGTGAGTTTATTATAATGATAACTCTCTTGAATTTGATATCGTACTAACTTAATGTATACGTCTATTTATGATATATCCATTAATCACTTATATATCTACCTTTCACATATCTATTAATCTAACATATATATCCACTACATATCTATCAATCTATCATATATCTATCTATATCTAATTATCACATATATATCAATCTATCACATATCCATCTATCACATATCTATAAATCTATCACATATCTACCTATCACATATATATCAATCTATCACATATCCACCTATAACATTATATCAATCTATCACACATCTATCAATCTATCACACATCTATCAATATATCACACATCTATCACACATCTATCAATCTATCACACATCTATCGATCTATCACATATCTATCAATATATCACACATCTATCAATCTATCACATAGCTACCAATCTATCACATAGATATCAATCTATCACACATCTATCAATCTATCACATAGCTATCAATCTATGACATAGCAATCAATCTATCACATAGCTATCAATCTATCACACATCTATCAATCCATCATATATATATATATCAATCTATCATATATATATATATATATATATATATCAATCTATCACACATATATCTATCTATCACATATCTACCTATCATATATATATATATCAATCTATCAATCTATCACGTAGTTGTCAATCTATCACATAGCTATCAATCTATCACATATTTATTAAAATATCACATATCTACCAGTCACATATATATCCATCTATATCTACGGATCACATATTTATATATCAGTATCCAGCTTTTGATCTTATACCTAGATATATATATATGTCTACTAGATGTCTATCCTTCAAACATCCATCCATTACACATCCATCCATCACACATCCATCCATCACACATCCATCCATCACACATCCATCCATCACACATCCATCCATCACACATCCATGCATCACACATGCATCCATCACACATCCATCTATCATACATCCATTTATCACACATCTATCTATCGCACATACATCTATCACACATCTATCCATCACACACCTGTCTATCACACATCCTTCTATCACACATCCATCTATCACACATCCGTCTATCACACATATGTCTAGCACACATATATCTATCACACATATGTCTATCACACATACATCTATCACACATCTATCCATCACACATCTGTCTATCACACATCCTTCTATCACACATCCGTGTATCACACATCTATCTATCACACATATATCTATCACAAATCTAACACTCATCTGTCTATCACACATATATATATCACAAATCTATCACACATCTGTCTATCACACATCTGTCTATCACACATATCTATATCACAAATCTATCACACACCTGTCTATCACACATCTTTATATGACACATCCATCTATCACACATCCGTCTACCACACATCCATCTATCACACATCTATCTATCACACATCTGTCTCACACATCCATCTATCACACATCCATCTATCACACATCTATCTATCACACATCCATCTATCACACATCCATTTATCACACATCCATCTATCACACATCCATCTATCACACATCCATCTATCACACATCCATCTATCACACATCCATCTATCACACATCTATCTATCACACATCTATTTATCACACATATATCTATCATATCCATCTATCACACATCCAATTATGACACATCCATCTGTCACATATCTGTCTATCACATAACCTATAACACATATAACAAAAATAATGATGGTCAATCAACGGCGTACTGGGACTGCCAGCCAACGCGTATTGGCGGAGACACTCAATGAGATATCTGAGCAACTATGGACTTTTCCAGAGTGCAGGGGCGATGATCCAGCGACTAATGAACTTATAATATAACACATATAACATACTTATCACATAACCTTCCTACCTCTCACATATTTATCTAGCACATATCCACCTCTTTATCAAACGTCGAAAATCTGAATACCACAATAGACAACTTGCACAGAACCGAAAGGCTTACAGAGTGGCAGCGAGGACGACGTTCTGTAAAGGACAGATCACATAGACAGATCAAACATCTGTCATATATCTATCTATCACATACTTATCTATCACAAATATATATATATATTTAAAACATATCATTATATCATATACATATAATGTCACATATATATATCACAACAAGATTCCAGATACCACTGTCCTTGATAGAGCTGGTATCCCAAGCATTGACACGATCCTGATGCAGACACAGATTCGTTGGGCAGGTCATTTGGTGCGTATGCCAGACCATCGTCTGCCAAAGATACTTCTCTATGGTGAGCTAGAGAAGGGTATACGATCTCAAGGTGGCCAAAGGAAGCGCTACAAGGACTCGTTAAAGAAAGCCTTTGAAATAGACCACGATACATGGGAAGAACTTGCACAAAATAGATCTACATGGTGTTATAAAATTTAAAAAAGAGCGCATCATCTTGTGAAAAGAAGAGAAATGCAGCAGCTCAACAGCGGAGAGCAGCTAGAAAGTCACGGATAGACCAAGATCCGTCTACAGTCGTCATTCCATGTCCGAACTGTCCAAGGACATTTACAGCTCGAATAGGGCTCATTAGCCATCTACGAACTCATAATCAAGGACATAACTAAAATTGAATTTTCAAAAGTGGATGTAACAAATGGACATCATCACTTGTGATGGACGATTAACATATATATATATATCACAATACTATATATTATCGATATCAAATGTATAAATTTATATCACATATCTATCTATTTGTCACATATCTATCTATTTGTCACATATCTATCTATTTGTCACATATGAAATTAGATTATATAGCGTGCATTTATTAGGAAAGGACATCCATCGTGTCAGAAGTCTTTGGTGAACGTTCGTTTACTCAAGTGTGTTTTGTGTTGCCTTCTTGGTTTGAACCATCTGAAAAGTATTGGTACAGATATTTAAATGGAATGTGATAAGCCCTGAGAAGGATTGATAGAAGTCTGAAAAGGACTATGTAGTAGGTATGCCCCCGGAATGCCTTCTGGAAGCCCTAAGAATGAATAGTAGAAAGGAAACTAAGGAGGGTTAGTGTAAGTCCTGAAAAAGTATGTTGTCCTTTCTGAGCAAGATTGAAGTATTGCATTGTTATCGTTGAGGGGCATTCGTTAAGTGTCTCCATGGTAAGGTATGATCCTTCATACCAGAACGTCAGTCATAACTTTCGTCAGTTATTTGTTTGTTGGATACCCCCAGGAATTGCGAGCGACTATCTCTTACTTCCTATGTGCAGTGGGGTACCTTATCTGAGCTCTCTTTCATACGCAGGGGACTTCAGCTTTCGGCTTAGTGCAATGCATATTGAAGGATCCTTCTACTCAGAGGTGGTCTAATCGCCAGTAGAAGGCTTTAGTACAGAATGAATTAGGATTTCATTCGTTACGTCTTTTTTTTATTATGGTTACTATTCGCAGGTCACTATTTATATATGTGGATTCGCATGATAAAATAGCCAAGGCTACTCCATGTTCATAAACTTCGACCAACGAAAACACATCAGTAATCTTAAACATATCTAACGAATTCCTAGTAAATTCTATAAAGAGGTCTTATAGTAGAGTCGAAGGTCACGCGTCGGTTCACCTGTTTTGACTCTGATTCATATTCATTGAATCACTTAATACGCACTCATTGGAATATGTTTGCGATTCCATCCAGTTTAGTACCAAACAGGTGATGTACGTAGGTGATGGCTGGAGTCATTTTGAGAGCTATAGTGCAGGCCTAACTGTGGGAAACCACTCTTATCTTTGTCCCCTGGACATGCGAGTGTCAAGGGAAGCAAACGGACCAAACTAATTGGCTAGACTCGCCACCATTTCACATGGTCAGCCTATGAACCCAGCAGACATAGACGAGTCCTTACTTTGAGCGCATTGTGAGATACATGAGTTATTATACGAGTAGATAATGCGCCATTTTTGAGTAAGGATAGGTGTGGCCTGTAGATAAACACATAACGAAGATCAAACTAGCACTGAACCAACATAGAATCGGAACCATCAGCCGCTATACCCTGAGAAATTTACTAAATGGAATTTTAAGCACCTATGAACATGTTTGGTGTGCATAGATAATAATAAACATACATAACCGAACTACAGTCCCATTTAGCGATTACTTTTAACTATAAAAATGTGGAGGTGACCGTTCTCGTAATGCAGTCACCACAAACTTAAATAGATCAAAACTACTTTTCTTTGTATTCCGTTCGGGCCTCCGCAATCTAGACATAAATCGATTATAAACTACGACACAATTTTCAATTATGAAATAAAATATTTACTACAAGTACGATTTGGTACATTATTTTCATCTTAAAACCACTACAGATTTTCTGTAATCTCACATCAGGGGTTTGTAGCCCCCATTCTTTTCTCCCCTCAGGAAACTCCTTCCTTCTAGAAAAAAAACGTGTATTTTTCAATTTTCCCGCTGCGGACACCGAGATTTACGTCCGCACTCCACATTGACATCCTTACAACGTCTGCCATCCAAAACCATTTTAACCTTCAGACAAGATGGTCTCCTGCTGTGACTTCTACTGTGTAGCTTCCTTATCTAAAGACCAATTTTAGTTCACCACAAGGTGATTTGATTCTGAACAAAGCCTTACGCAGAAGCATATTATAAATATTGATCCTGCTATTTTTAGCATCGGGAAATTCTGTAAAAATTTAGAACAGTATAAGAATAAGATGTTGCGAGAATGGTCAATTCCTTGGAAAATATAGTCCTGCGCGTTGTTCCAAAACAGTTCCACTAATTTTTGTGACTTAAATTGTCATATGTCATTCTGTATGTAATTGTGCTTCCAGGTAATGATAAAATACGACAAAAAATTCGGATCAGCCAAAATAAGTTCCGATATATGCGAGTTTGTAACTCCTGTTTCATAAAGTAGCCACTGCCTAAGACGGATTTTCGGGTCATTGACTCAAATAAAACGATGAAACAGCGCGATTTCGTTCTCTTGACTACACATCCTGTTGGGAATCTAGTGGGAATACGGTTCTTCTTCAAGAGAAGCCCCTCAGGATTCAGAGGAAATTTCAGAGTGAACACTGAAGTAGAAGAGTATATACCATGCTGTGGATTTTTACGTTGAAATTGAGGATTGGTATTTTTCTGACATTTTTATGATTGGATATTTCCCGTTTTTTCTTTCAATATCCAGTGAACTACAATGGGGTTTCCGTTATAACAACTTGCTCCGGACCGACAACATATGCACGTAATAAGAGAAATTTAGTTACAAATATTATTCATTCATTCATTCATTTTTATTTTGCGCTGAAGTTAGCGCATAGGACAGAGGTCAGATCTCTCCAATTCTGTCTGTTCAAAGTTATTCTGTGTAGTTCTTGAATAGTATGAATATTGGTTCTTTTACTTTCTCTAAGTATTGTTCTTCTGAGTGTTTCTTTTGGTCTACCCCTGGCTCTTTACATATATTATAGAATAAATATAATTGAGCATTTTGGAAAGTGTTTTTATACAGGGAAATTTGTTATAAAAGAATGCGCTACAGAGGAATACCAATGTATTTTACTTATCGTATCCATATAATACAATGCAACGAGTTGGGCACTAATCTTCTTCTTCTTCTTCTGCGTTCGCTCTCAAACTCCTGCAGATTAGCAGGATGTAGTCCGGAGAACGGAATACGTTGTGTCATGGTTTACAGCATTGCTGCGATATCTGCGCCTTTCGGCCTGACACATCCGACTTCAGCATGGCTTTGTGTCACTGACCCTATATGGGATGGAACAGCCAACTCATCCCATAACCTCTTTACTTTCATTTTACGGCATGCGTGGAAGGTACACAGTGTTGCTATTCTTTGCTCCCCTTTCGGGCCCCGGCAACACACGGGCGGGGCCCTCATCTAATTCGAAAGGTATTGTGCTAGGACTTCTTTCTTTATACTACCGCTGAAGTCAGATTTGTCAGACCATGAACACAAATAAAACATTGACAACTAGTCTCAGTTTTATGGACTGCATCTTGTTGGATATTATCTTCTTCTTCTTCTGCTTCTCATTTGTTTCTCAAACTTCTGCTTATTAACAGAATGTAGTTCAAACAATGGAATCCGTCATAGCATGGTTTACAGCTTAGCAGAGATATATACGCCTTTCGGTCGGTCACATCCAACTACAATGTGGCCTCTGGATCATTTTCACCATCTGTCGAATGTGACGACCAACTCCACCTCTAAAATCTCTTTAATGGTCTCTTAAGCCATGCAAGGCAGGTAAGTGTTGCTGTTCTTTGCTCTCTTATTGGACCGATGCATCGGTGATTTAGTACCTACTAACTAAGAAGCAAACGCGAATTGGACATTGAAGACGAGAACTGCAGTAACAAAAGTACACAACAATATAACGAATGATAAACAGCAGCATGTTACTAGGAAATTTCATTTAAAATGTATAAAATATAATTTCAACAACATTGACATGGACAACATTTACGTTACGGCCAATGAGGCCTTGATTTATTTTTTTTAACAGCATAACACGTGCAGAAATATCGAATACGAATTAATAACAAAACTTCCCATATCATAAATTATCGTTTGTTGACGTAGCCCAAAAGGGGAAGAGCAGAATAGTGACACTATTACCTGTCATGCACATTGTAAGAGGCGGCTAAGATGTTATGTTGGGTGAGTTGGTTGGCCCATCTTTTAGAGGACCACATTTTCCTAGACGTCAGATGTATCAGGTTAAAAGATGCAGATAACACAGCCAAGCTGTAATCTATGCGTTCCTTCTTTTGACTACATCTTGCTAATCTGCAGGAGTTTGAGAACGAACGCAGAATAAGAAGTATATAGTCAGTGTAAAGTTTGGCCTTTAGCTACATCGTATAGTCTCTGTTAATTTCTGTATGTGCCTACATCGCATAGAATCAGTTAAGCAATGTTGCCACTGAATATTTAAAAACTCCCCAATTACGAGAATAAAAGACCAGCTCCTATATATATATATATATATATATATATGATAATATATATATATATATATATTATCTGTGTGGGTGTGCGACGGGAGTGCGTAAGTGAGCCCGCGTGCATGGGTGGGTGTGTTTATTGGTAGCAAACCATATTCTGGACATGGCCATCTATCCAGCAGTGTTTGACTTTAGTGCTTTCCTATGTAAAATAAATGTCAGTAGTTTGTCAGTACTTTCTAAACGGTCCTAATGCAGAATTGCCAGTTATCGGTGTTCGAACCCGGTACCCTGGTCATCACAGACGCGATCTGCAATACGAAACTACAGAGCCTGATATATATATATTTACTAGTGTATATATTTGAAAGTTATATTGACATTCATATGATTGTATATGTAGGGGCTGGGTCTATGTCTCCCTCTCTCTCTCTCTCTCTCTCTCTCTCTATATATATATATATATATATATATATATATATATATATATATATATAGACTGTGGCGATATTAAAGTTATTAGAGGGCATGATATTTTATAATAGGTTTGTGAAACATCATTTATCAAGAATTAATGAAACATTGGCTAACTTCCTGAGGAGAAAAAATACTAGAAAAATTCCCAGATTCTTCAAAAATAATCCAGGAACCCCAGATCTGATTTAAAAAGGCCAGATCTGGGGGAAAACCACAGAAGTGGTAACGCTGGTGTTAAAGTTAGTCATGTTGCTACATAGTATAGTCAGTATTAAACTCGGTATGTAGCGCTGCGTTACATAGAATCAGTGTTACTTTTGACCTTTAGTTGCAACATGTAGCGTCAATATTAAACTCTGCCTCTAGCTACATCGTAAATGAGAGTTATTATCTAGTTTAACTCTAGTACGTAATCATCCCATACACAGCCAGTAATAAATGTAAACATTGACAATATTCCTTAATCCATACCATCTCTGAACAGATCAGGTAAAAGCAATTTTTAAAGACTTCATTTCTACTTAACACGAAGACTATCAGACATCACCCAAGGGATATAACCTATGTCATTGGTTCTATACACTGACAGACGTGCTCATTAAAGTTCTCCAACCATCTGAAACTCATTAACTGCTTCCAGGTCGGAAAACCATTGATGTATTTTTCCAGCAAATAATGCATTTTGTGTGTTCGACTTGCAAGTGCTATTGATTATGAACTCGTGACTGTGATAAAACGATTTTATGCACATCGGGTAAACCAACTCTGTTCAAATGATCATCATCATTGAGTGCCGTCTCCGCAACGAAAGTTGGCTGCAATAGACCTCCAACATCACCTGTTACTTTCATTGGTGTTGTTTTCAGCTAGACTGTAGCCTGACCATCTCGTGATGTTTCTCTCTCACTTTTGTAAATATCTAACTTTTGATCACTTCCCTCGCCTTTCCTAGAATTCCCTCGCCTTCCTTCGAATTCTCTCTCCTTCCCTCGAATTCCCTCGCCTTCAAGTAAGATGCACTACAAAGTGCCATGTTTTTTAATATGTCAAAAATACTGTTTTTGTTTAATATTTTCCCTTTATTAATTCTTTTAATAGTTCAAATGATATTCTCATAATTGTTTATAAAGAGATATAACTAGAGATCATGGTGACTGGATTACCAAAGCTGCAACCACCATTATATTTATTATTGTAAAGCTCTTGTATAACCGAATTGAACTAAGGTCCGCGATTGAAAGAAACGTACTTGACCATAAGAGCTTTATTTTACTTAACCGCTCATAGCTAGCCTAAAAAGTACATCACTTAACTGCTAAATGCTTGCTTACAAAGACAGCCGTTACTTAACCGCTCAATGCTTGCTTACATAATAAGTCGTTACTTAACCGCTCAATGCTTGCTTACAGAGTAAGCCGTTACTTAACCGCTCAATGCTTGCTTACAGAGTAAGTCGTTACTTAACCGTTCAATGCTTGCTTACAGAGTAAGTCGTTACTTAACCGCTCAATGATTATTTACACAGTACATTTCTAGCAATATAGCTTATGCATCGTTTTAGTCCGTGTATTGTCGATTTCCGAAAGTGGAATAAAGATTAGCACAACTCTTACCTGCCTTTCATATAGTACGATGTAGTATATAGTAGGAGTAATAGTAGGAATAGTTGTTGTAGAGTTGTTGTTGTAGTAGTTGTTGTTGTTGTTGTAGAGTTGTAGTAGTATCAGCAACAGTAGTAATAGCAGTAGTAGTTGTTGTAGTTGTTGTTGTAGTAGTAGTAATTGTTGTAGTTTTAGTAGTAGTAGTTGCTGTAGTAGTAGTTGTTGTAGTTATATTTGTAGTAGTAGTAGTTGTTGTTGTAGTTGTTGTAGTTGTTGTAGCAGTAGTAGTTGCTGTAGCAGTAGTAGTTGTTGTATGTGTTGTAGCAGTAGTTGTTGTTGTAGTTGTTGTAGCAGTAGTAGTTGTTGTATGTGTTGTAGCAGTAGTAGTTGTTGTATGTGTTGTAGCAGTAGTTGTTGTTGTAGTTGTTGTAGCAGTAGTAGTTTCTGTAGCAGTAGTAGTTGTTGTATTTGTTGTAGCAGTAGTAGTTGTTGTAGCAGTAGTAGTTGCTGTAGCAGTAGTAGTTGTTGTATTTGTTGTAGCAGTAGTAGTTGTTGTAGCAGTAGTAGTTGATGTAGTTGTTGTAATTGTTGTTGTATCAGTAGTAGTTGTTGTATCAGTAGTAGTTGTTGTAGCAGTAGTAGTTGATGTAGTTGTTGTATAGGTAGTAGTTGTTGTAATTGTTGTTGTATCAGTAGTAGTTGTTGTAGCAGTAGTAGTAGTTGTTCTAGCAGTATTAGTTGTTACAGTAGTTGTTGTTGTTGTAGTAGTAGTTGTTGTAGTTGTTGTTGCAGCAGTAGTAGTTATTGTTGTAGTAGTAGTAGTTGTTGTAGTAGTAGTAGTTGTAGTGATAGTGGTAGTAGTAACAATAGTAGTAGTAAGTAGTAGTGGTAATAGTAGTAGAGGTAGTGGTAGTGGTAGTAGTAGTAGTAGTAGTAGTAGTAGTAGTGGTAGGAGTAGTAGTAGCACTGGCTTTAGTAGTAGTAGTAGTGGTGGTGGTAGTATTAGTAGTGGTAGTAGTAGTAGTAGTAATAGTAGTAGTGGTAGTGGTGGTGGTAGTAGTAGTAGTAGTAGTAGTGGTGGTGGTAGTGGTAGCAGTAGTAGTAGTAGAAATAGTAGCAAATATAGCAGTTGCAGCAGGAGCGTCAACATGGGCAGTGATATGGTAATAGTACGTGTAGTACTTCAAACACTGTAGTGTCGTTGGGACGTACCTGAGGCTGCGTCGACACAACAGAAATCTCGCCGACACAAGAGAAATCTCGTTGACATATTGAAATCTCCTGTCATGTGTCATGCAAAGTATACAAAAACAGCAAATGAACAGAATATATATTCATTACTATATTTCCACGTTTCCTAAAATAACAGAACCACTTAACAAAACCGTTACAAACATCTATTATAATCTATTCTCTATCTAGTTCTGTGTCAAGTATCTCCAGGCTTTGCTCAACACTTGCCGCCAACAGGCCTCCGAGATGACGAAGCTGAGGATGATCTGCTTGATACGTCGTAAGTATTTCTTCTGTATGTAAGAGATATTTGTTTATAACTTTGAGTATAACTTTGTGTATAACTTCTATTGGCTTAACTTATTATCGTTCCTTCTTTTATTCTCTGTCATAATAAATGAGGTAATGTTCCTATAATAATAAGTAAGGGGACATGTCCTTGTCATAAGATGTGAGGTAATATGTCGTTGTCTCTCGATGTCATCGTGACTTGAAATCGTCTTTATTTCTTTCCTCCATTTTCTACTTCGGTCTCATTTGGTGACATTGATAACTTTCCTCAAACATCTCATTTCAAAATAGTATTATTATGATCTATGTTACCAGATTGTTTCCATGAAGAAATAAATATGTTATTATTATCAAACTGCAAATATTGGAGAAAAAAAAACCACCAGAAAATAGAAGATGAGATTTGAACCTAGTTCATTCAGTTGATTCTAATTTACCTGTTTCAGTTCTCGTTTTCAACCTTATAGCAAACTTAGTAAGTATGAATATTAGAGGTCGTAAAGAGAGGATTGTCTGATCTAATGATAGTTTCCCTAGAAACAACCTGCCGTAGAGGATGAAGATAACGCTTCATATACTAAGCCACAGCAACTATTAGGTGAGGAGCTCAGTTCCCTTCCTTACTGTGTTTACCTTCCCCGTCCAAATAGGTATTCAAATACAGCTGGGTCGGAATCACGACTCGGATTGTGTGTCCAGACGTGGTTTCAAACCTGGCACGCTGTCAAGCAAGCGCATTATCAACTAGATTACCATGCTCCACAGTCTAAGTCTGAATCACGAACTCTTCAACTTTTATAGTCCTCATACGTCCTAATATAACTAAAATGGACTCACGTTCACTGTTTAATGTTAATATCTTCAACACGATTAGCTCATAATCATCCAACTCTGAACAAAAAAAAGTGCCATTATATGGGAAGCAATTTCCTGTACTAACCCAGGAAAACATTAACTGTATTACATCCCTTGATATTAAAAAATTTAGATAAGTTCCGACTAGTAATGTTGGGAGTCAATTGTGTGTATGATGGCAATATTTTTAAAATAATGTACCTAATTTAATTACCGCTGCTGGACATTGTGCATCTGAATTGTTCTGTAAATAACAGCAACCCATTAAACGTAAAATCTTTCCTAGAAAATCACTAAAACTTAAGGAATTCTAGGTTGATGGTAACTTCCTGAATATAAACATTCATCGGATAGTTGCTGGTCATGTTAGTGCTTCAAAGTATAGTAACACTTTTACCAATTTTGTACAACATAAGAGGCGACTAAGGCCGTTTTGGAGTGGAGTTGCCTCTTCCATTCAATAGATGGAATGAAATGTCTCAGAATGGATACAGAATGGATGCGTCAGGCCGAAGTCGCAGACGTTACAGCCAAGCTGTATACCAAGCCACAACACATTCTTTTCTTTATACTGCATCCTACTGAACTGCATGAGTTTGGTAACGAACGAGGAAGATAAAGTAGAATAGGAAATGTCAACTTTCAAAATGTAAATTGTTCATTAGTATTCTTGTGCCTATAGCATCTCGACCAGAATTGGCGATATTCTTCTTCGTCTTCTGCGTTTGTTCTCAAATTCCTGCAGATTAGCAGGATGTAGACCGTAGAACGAAATGCGTTGTGTCATGGTTTACAGCATTGCTGCGATATCTGCGCCTTTCGGCCTGACACATCCGACTTCAGCATGGCTATGGGTCACTGACCCTATATGGGATGGGACAGCCAACTCCATCCCATAACCTCTTTAGTCGCCTCGTACGACATGCGTGGAAGGTAAACAGTGTTGCTATTCTTTGCTCCCCTTTCGAGCCCCGGCAACACACGGGCGGATTGACGATATAACATAACTATCCTGTAATGTATGTATCTTATGCGCTCTGCAGTCAGCGCGGTTATAGAGTGTCATAGTGAGCTTTCTTCACAAATTCGTCGAACTGGGTGGTTCGAACGCTGATCAACCACATTGTACTGTCGATACGATTAGATGTATTAGTACAGCCTGAACATTCAAATATAATTCAATAGTAATGCAAGGTAACCTTTAGTTATTTCATGTTATTCGTCAATCACATGATGATGATAACCATTTGTTACACCCACTCTTGAAATTGAGTTAGTTATGTCCTTGATTATGAGTTCGTAGATGGCTAATAACCCCTATTCTGGCCGCAAATGTCGATGGACAGTTTGGGCATGGGATGACCACTTTCTGGCCTTTAACTCTTTCGTGACCTCTCAACCAGACATTATAACAAGAATAAATATCGCCATTGTATTATAAATACAATTTACATATCATTTCTACATTTTATAAACCGTTTACCGTAATAATTATCGCGTAGACGTATATAGTTTTTCTACGTCCGTTCTCAAGTTCCTGAATAATAGCAGGTTTTAGTCAAGAGAACGTAATACGTTTCTTATGGTTTACAGTTTGGTTCCGATATCTGCGCCTTTGGTATAAAACATGCGACTTCAGCACGGTTTCTGGATTGCTTTGACCTTCTATCGGTAGTGAAAGCCAACTCCATCCTCAAAACATCTTAGTGGCTTTTTAGGACTTGCTTGACAATATACCGGATATTCTTTGCTTCCCTTTCGGGCCACGGTTACGTATTTGAGGTTGTGTTCTGATTTACTTGCCAGACACATTTGAATTCAGCACGGAAGATTTATTCGCTAGGTTGATTTCCAGGTTTCCTAGTTAATTCTTAGAGAGACATTCATTGTGTTGTCTTTTGACGCTAAAGAAATGTGCAGCTGAGTCTCTGCAGCTTTCGTTCGCTGACCATATGTAACAACTGCCAGCTTGTACCCTTTTCTCTGTAGCGTTTGTTCGTTACATAACAACTGTCGGGTTTTACGTTTTATATATAAATGAATAATGTAATATATGAAAAACATACTGTGTAATATGACCGTGTCATTAGAAGTGATAGAGTTCTGCAGTGCTATATAACCCCTATACTAACATATGGGTGCGAGTCTTGGACAGAAAAACTAATGTAGAGGTGTTGAAAGTCTAATGTGATACGGACCTTAATCAACAATATATGAAAAAGGCAATCTTTTTTTTTTTTGGCTAATTCATGAGACAGGCAGATTTAGAAAAACATAGTCACAACAGGTAAAATTGAAGGCAACAGAGACAGAGTGCGACAACGTGAGAAAATATTAGACAGTTTGACAACCTGACACGGCAAGGAAACAACAACGACTTTGATACATAATACTTTGGACAGAGAGCTGTGGAGAGCCATGACCGCCTACGCCAGCCGGCATGGCACCTGATGATGACGAATATAATATAGAATCAATGAGGATCTATTCACAAAGACACATCACGCAGCAAACCTGGACTTAAACCAGGTCCTCTCAGATGCCACCAACTCGTCTCGCATTTTGAGTCAACACGATTTCTGATAAAGAGGCGATGTAGGCGAAAACAAAAAAAGTATAGACTCAAGTTGCGAGGCGAATTGATGCCATCTCAGAGGACCTTGTTCGTCCCATTTGCTGTATATTTGTCTATGTTTTGTAATAACTGCAGCTGTTCAGACATATAGACAGAACAATTTTGTTTCACATAATTTCTTATACAAATAAATTCAAGTAGAAAGGAAGAGAATAAATTAAAAATTCTTGAGACCAACGGAAATTGAACCGTCTTGCTTCTTACTTGAATTTACTTCTATAAGCAATTATTTGAAGCAAAATTGTACTGTCTATATGTTATTTATGTTTACAGGAAGACCTATTAGCCCTTGTAGAACGAATACGGGTGTTATATGTTTGTGTTACTAAGGATACTTCAATAATTGTTCGTTGTTGTTGTAATAGTCCTTATCTCGATTGCTCCGTTCTAAGTGACATGAGTACACAGTTTGAATATCTTAACAAAATCGCATCTTTTTTTTGGAGATGCGGTTAGTCAAACACGGAGAAACCCGTTTACTCTATTTGCCAGACGATTTAGTGCCGTAAGAATGAACTGGTTCAGTTCCGGTGGTTCTCAACATTTTTACTTCAGTATATGCGCACACTGATAGCAGAAACCACTTTGCGACATTTATCTTCGCTGATCAGACTGTTTCAATGTTTTCGTTCATCGCTACAAAGTCGGATGTTTTGGATCATGATGGAAAATGAAACCGCAGCACAACAGTCATTGTTCTCTAAAAATTCAGTAACACCATCACCTCTGCTACAAGAGAAATTAAGCAGAAGTTTGAAAACGAACATTCACATAATAAAATTTATTTTGTCATAATATATTTATTCCTTACTATGTTTCACTGACATAATCATGGGTTCTAAACCTGTGGGGCACCTTGATATTAAGATGGTGTCATCTGCATACCTAATTTCTAGAATGTCATGCCCTCCGATATTAAAGTATTGAAACTGCTCATAAAGTGGATTTTCTCGAACATTTCGTATGATGCATCCTTGTTTCACTCCTTTTTGGACCTCAAACCAGTTAAATGTTTCTCAACCCAGGCGGACAGCTAGAAGTGTATTTCTTCTAATAAACCACTTCAGTGTGCGATATGAGATGGTGTGGGAAGCCCATGCTTTTCGTTATGTTTCATAATTTATGGTGTGTTAAACAGCTAATTAGCCTTTGAGCACTCCATGAATTAGGTGTATATGTCTGCATTGAAATCTCTGCACTTCTTTATGTTCAAGATAGTATCCCTAGTACCTCTGTTATGTCTAAAAACTGTCTGAACTATATTGATTTCTTTGTTCATATTTCCATCCGTTTCATGAATTTTAAATTTTCTTGAGAACTATCTTGCTTCCATGATTGATTAATTGTTCTGTAATTTGTTCAGAGTTTCATTCAAGTTGCCCTTCTCGGAAGTTATATATATGCTGAGCTTACCCAATCTTTTGGTCATATTTCACTTATACAAGTCACGAGCGGAATAAGAACCCTGCACCTCTTGGGCATAAAGCGAACGCCTTAACCACAACGCCATAGAGATCCCTTACTTTAAATAAATTTAGCAAAGTTTAGTTATATCCAACTATTACTATGACGTTATAATTCATTTTTTAAATTAAATTCCTTATACTTAGAGAACCGTGCTTATTTACAATTGTTACTTCCGCCTCTCTAGAAAGGGCAACAAATAATAGCGAAAATACTAGCTGCCATGCACATTGTCAGAGACGACTAAGAATGTTTTTAGGGGTGGAGTTGGCTGTCCTATCCCAAGGGGATCAATGAAATCCTGAAATCATGCTGAATTGGTTGTGTGAGTGGGGGATGCCGTAAGGCGAAGATATCGCTGACACGCTGTAAACATGACACAGCGTATTCCGTTCTCTAGTCTACATCCTGCTAATCTTTAGGAGTTTGAGAACGAACGAGGAAGAAAAAATTATTTTTTTCTCTTAATATATTTTCCATGTTTCGTTAGTGTTCTGTCTCACGTCTCCCTCATTCTAATAAAAATATTTTTTTTTCCAAATTCATTACTCATGACATTGTTCAGATGACAGGTACAATTTACCTGTCTATTCTACCTGTTCACACCGTTTTTCAAGATGATCACCTGACCAGTTCAGGCGACATGTCAAGATTATATTCTTCCGCTTGAAGAGACCAGACTTATCAAAGTGACTTAACTGGTAATGTTAATGACCAGAACTAATGACACACAATTTACTCGGTTACATCAGGAGTTGAAGGAGAATACATCATTAAAATGTCTGCTACAACTGCCATGTCCATCACTGACGCAAGCTCCACTTCACCAAATCATAATTTGGAATTCACAATCTCTTGTGTTCTTATAAGACGTACAGCAGAATACCCATATAAAGCATCCTTTATAACATATTTTCACGCATGTGGTTGCGTCTGTGGGTCTCACCAGGACGTGACAATCCTTTTGACTTGAACATTTGGTTGCATGTCTGAAGCAATAGAGAAGTTCAGCATAACCAGTAGTCAATTAGTGGCGGGGAATGAGCACAGTGAACCCTATCGTGGCTACAGTGGCTAGGAGCAGTGCATATGTTGAAACCTACCTTCCTGGAGGTGTGATAGTTATTCTCTGGCACTGTCCCTGGGTGGTCCGAAAATCCACAGACTTAGCAATATAATACCATTTAATGGCATTAGGTCAAATGGAATGAGCCCATGAACCGCTGGATCAGCAACCAACCAACCAACCATAACACATTTTCCCTTATTTAACAATACCTATATCTATACCTATAACAATACACATATATCTATTTAACTAAATTCATTCAGTGCGGAATACGGTTCATAGACAATAAACTAGAGCTGTCAGATTCGAGCGATGTAATGCGACTGTGTTTTATTTCTTGCATGTTGTTGATTTCTACAATCATACTTACCTTCATTGATGGTTAGGTTATTCTGTGAAGAGTCTCTCATGATCAATCTCTGTTTTATTTTGTCATCTGGTATCCGTTTTAATGCTTGTAGTGGCATTTTTTTTTCATTCATTTTAAGTACATGCCCAATATAAGAACATCTTTATCTTCTTATAAAGTAAAGTAACCTATAACATTTATTCATGCCGTATGGGTGTGAGATGTTAGCGAACTCACATTTCAGAGGCTCTGCAAATGAGGGCGGTAGCCATCTCCTCTCCCTCTCAGTCTTTACTTCACTGGGATTAATCCGGTAGCCATTTAAGGCTGGGTCGACCTGGGAGCCGTTGCGATCTGAAAACTATTTCCGCCTCAACTGGTAAATGAACTCAGGACCACTCATATGCGAAGCCAGTTTCTTCGTACAGTAACATCTAAACAAATTAAAAACAAGTTAACAATGAAAATTCTATATCTATTCTATATTAATATATGGCTCAGAAACATGGACACTAAATAAACAATAAGACAGAATTGGTGCCTTTGAGATGTGGGTATATAGAAGAATAGGAAGAACATTGTCGAAAGAGAAGAAAACAAACAAAGAGATTCTAAACACACTTAATATGAAGAAAAAATTTCTAAGAGAAATAAAGATCAGGCAAATAAAATAGTTTGGACACATTAAAAGACATGACACCTTATTGAAGACCTTACTTGAGGGTAAAGTCAAAGGGAAGCGAGCAAGAGGTAGGCAGAGATACAAGTGGGAGAGGAACATCACAAGATGGGCAGGCTTCAGTCTAGCAGAGTGCACCATTAAAACAAGAGACAGGGGATGTTGAAGATATGTTGCATTCAACCTTCGTTGCGGAGACGGCACTTGGTGATGGTGATTTCTTCTTATTGTTGTAGAAACTTATTGATGAGTGTTTCTTTTCTTACGTGCATGTTTGAACCAATATCTAACAGTTTTCCAAGAAATGAATTCAATTCTTTTCCATTGCTTCTGTCATTTTCCAAACTTTTGCAATCTAATGTCAACAAAATCACAAATTATATTTATCCTTTATTATTTATACTTGATATAGCGAATTTCTGTTATTACATATACATATCATCGGTCCGGACCAAGTTGTTATAATGAGATAGGACTGTATTATCTACTTATTCCTATACGGTGCCATTGTAGCAATATTTCTAGTTTAGTGAGCAAAGATTAGGACCACTTTCTTCTTTTCATGCATACCGTAGGAAGCGAATAAGGAAAAGTGGGAAATAGGCTGACAATCTGTCACGCGTGACAAAAATCTTCCTATTTCATCTTGTTTCAATTTCTTACTTTTGTCTTCTATTAAATACTTCCCACGGAGTACGAAGAGATGAAGGACAGAAGAAATCGCAACGTTGTCCTTTTGTAGCAGACTCTTCGGCAACGGGGAATGCTGGATGTGTCATCACTGCGGAAGGATCAACACATCTGACAGAAGAATAATGAGTTAGCAGAAAAACGTAGCAATTCTGGAATGCCTTCCTTCGGCAACTATATATATATATATCGATAACCCACGCCCATTACACATCTTCCAGGTCTGGATAACTTACATCAGTATGTGGGTGTCGCCTCAATAACACTACTGGGAGTCTGGGATAACTTACATCAGTCTGTGGGTGTCGACTCAATAACACTACTGGGATCCTGGGATAACTTACATCAGTCTGTGGGTGTCGTCTCAATAACACTACTGGGAGTCTGGGATAACTTACATCAGTCTTTGGGTGTCGCCTCAATAACACTACTGGGAGTCTGGGATAACTTACATCAGTCTGTGGGTGTCGTCTCAATAACACTGCTGGGAGCCTGGGATAACTTACATCAGTCTGTGGGTGTCGCCTCAATAACACTGCTGGGATCCTGGGATAACTTACATCAGTCTGTGGGTGTCGCCTCAATAACACTGGGAAGAACATGTGCGTTGATCAGAAAGACTATGGTTTGTCTTGATCTACCTGGTCAAAGATAATGTATTTCATCATAATCATTCCTTTACAGATTCATAACTCCCAGTCGAGTGGTTCCCCCCTCCCTTTTGGTACAATTACCCCACCCCCACCCTTTTAGTGAATTTCCACCCCTTTACGCCTACACCCCTCTCCTTTTTGAGACACTGTCCCCCACACACAAACCCCTCTCCCTTTTTGGTACAATTTTCTCCACCCCTCCTCTATCCTCTCTCCCTTTTGGTACAATTTTATCTCTCCCCCACCCCTCTCCATTTTGGTACAATTCCTCTCCTCCACCCCTCTCCCTTGAGGTACAATTCCTTTCCCCCACCCCCTCTCCGTTGTGGTACAATTCCCCACCCCCTCTCCCTTGTGGTACAATTCCTCTCCCCCCCCCATTTGATGTCTTAAAGACGTTTATAGACTAAAATGATTGGTGTTTATACTTCAAATAGTTAACCATCATGTGTCCCTCCGTCACGGATCTGTGGTTTTTCCTCACCCCAATTTCAAATTGTTTTCTCCGTTGCCCCTTTCAATTCTCCGTGGCCCCCGGGGGCGTACATCTTACATTGAGAATCATTGCAATAGAGGATCAAAGCTACTCAGTAGATATGATGCAGTCTGGTGTGTCAGTTCGAAATTCGGCAGATATCGCAACCAAGTTGCAAACTATGACTCCACGCATTCCATTCTCCTGATAACACCGGGATACCGATAGAGGTTAGAAAACACGTTCAGAAGTAGAAATGAGTCGAATGAAAGTTCAACCTGAAGTATCTCATATTTTAAATAATTTTGCAACCGAACTCGGATATGTTAGGACCCTGGATCCAATTAAACAGTGCTTTAACACATTTTCCTTCTTTCGGTTAAATCATGCTGGAAATCTAGTCCAGTGGAAGGACCCAACGGGAGTTTGAGAACACATGCTGTCAAATAAATAATGTGTTCCACTACAAAAGTAGTGGAACACATTATTAATGAATTTCCGTTAGTGACGTCCGTTGATGGAGGCTGTTTCTCTAATCAAGTCTGGGTCACTCCGTCGATCGTTTGATTAATCAACTAACATCGTAAAGTCCAGACCGATTTGTGCAACAGAAGTCAGTTCATTCCAATGATAAAATCAAAGAAAAGACACATACAAATTTCATCACAGATGTTTTTCAGGAAAAGCCGTTGGTCCTACATCGGGCATGTCCTACGAGCAGACATCATCAGAATACACCACCAATCTCTTGAATGGATACCTACAGGGAAAAGAGCCAGGGGTAGACCAAAAGAAACACTCATAAGAACAATACTTAGAGAAAGTAAAACAACCAATAGTCATACTATTCAAGAACTGCACAGAATATCTTTGAACAGACAGAAATGGAGAGATCTAACCTCTGCCCTATGCGCTAACTTCAGCGCAAAAATAAAATGAATGAGCTACAAAAGTAAACAAGAAATGTTACTAGCTAAAGGTGTTATGTTTTTCCACCCATATTCTCCTTCCTAATGGTACACACAATCTAGTGCCATGCCGAGTGGCATAGTTGCTTATACTTCTTACAACTCTCTGCCTCTTGTGTTGTTAATAAGTTTAGTTGGTGACTTGTTTTTATGTAACACAGTGATAACCCATCCAGAAATGTTTCTCTTTGTCTTCCTCAATCTCTTCTCCCTTTCGTCTTTCGGGTGGTTAGTAAACGTTGAAGTTGTACTTTTCTCATCACATGAGCTAAGAATCTTGATTATGTTTATAATTTTCGCTATAATTTGTCGTTTTACTCCAGCATCCCTGAGAACTACTAGATTAGTTTTCTTGTCTCATGAATTTGCATCATTCTTCTTAAAAACCACATCTCAGTTGTCTCCAGCTTATCTTGGGCACTTTTGGTTTAGTGTCCATGCTTTACTTCCATAAAGAAGAATTGGCTCAATATCACATCTCAGCACTCAAAATTCGTGTATGCATTGTTATTACTTGTACCACCTAATGGTACAGAAAGAGTAATAATAGAGCTCATTGTCGACGGCAACAGACGCAGAGGTCGACATAGAAGAAGATGCACAACAAACAAAACAAAACATTTGAAGATGACACTTGCAAAGACAATTCAACTGGCCCAGATTTTTCCATCAGTTTAGAAGAGACATAAGAAAGACTGTTCTATAGATCTATGTTCTCTAGAAGAGACATAAGAAAGACTGTTCTATAGATCTATGTTCTCTAGAAGAGACATAAGAAAGACTGTTCTATAGATCTATGTTCTCTAGAAGAGACATAAGAAAGACTGTTCTATAGATCTATGTTCTCTAGAAGAGACATAAGAAAGACTGTTCTATAGATCTATGTTCTCTAGAAGAGACATAAGAAAGGCTATGTTCTACAGCACTATGTTCTCTAGAAGAGACATAAGAAAGACTGTTCTATAGCTCAATGTTCTCTAGAAGAAAAATAAGAAAGACTATGTTCTATAGCTCTATGTTCTCTAGAAGAGAAATAAGAAAGGCTATGTTCTATAGCTCTATGTTCTCTAGAAGAGACATAAGAAAGACTGTTCTATAGCTCAATGTTCTCTAGAAGAAAAATAAGAAAGACTATGTTCTATAGCTCTATGTTCTCTAGAAGAGAAATAAGAAAGACTATGTTCTATAGCTCTATGTTCTCTAGAAGAGGCATAAGAAAACTGTTCTATAGCTCAATGTTCTCTAGAAGAGACATAAGAAAACTGTTCTATGGCTCTATGTTCTCTAGAAGAGACATAAAAAAGACTGTTCTATAGCTCAATGTTCTCTAGAAGAGACATAAGAAAGGCTATGTTCTATAGCTCAATGTTCTCTAGAAGAGACATAAGAAAGGCTATGTTCTATAGATCTATGTTCTCTAGAAGAGACATAAGAAAGACTGTTCTATAGCTCAATGTTCTCTAGAAGAGACATAAGAAAGGCTATGTTCTATAGATCTATGTTCTCTAGAAGATACTATATAAGAAAGACTATGTTCTATAGCTCTAAGTTCTCTAAAACAGACTATATTAGACAGAATTGGTTCTGGAAAGAACGACACCTGATATATAATTTCCTTTCCTATTTCTATCCACTCTTTCCTTATTTGTTTTCTTTCATTCCTCAATCTTACATGTCATCAAATTACATTTACATAGTATGTTCCGTCTTTCATTCCCTTCAGATTGTTCTAGCTGAAGCGTATTCGACATTGCACTTGATGATGCTAATAATGGAAAGATTAACGACTCATCACTTCAGTGTCGTCTTGTTATCTAAAGTTGCGCCTCTGGGAGTCCGATAACAGAGGGTACGTTTTAAGTACGTGAGATTTTCCAGACAGAGACAAAGACTTTGACAAAGAGGTGTCTGGAAAGAGAAGTAAAAGTGCAGACCAATCTGAACGAATTCTCGTAATAAATTATCGCTGGGGATCCACTTTCCACAAGACAATTTCGGATCCTCCAATGGCATATTCAGAAAAAGCGCCAAACATGTGAACAGGTTTGTGAGACCTTAGTATCTGTCTTCCACACTTGGATATTTGAGAACACCGTTCCTACCCAACATTCTGCAACTCGATACTTAGTTACACCCACCTTCATTATTTATCACCAAGAATGGACAACTAATCTGAACTTTGACCCCCACTCGTGGGAGATTGTGTACGTAGATTCCGCGAGTCCACAGCGCATGAAAGGACTTGACACATCAGTAGGAACCACACCAAAAAGCGTCCAACAGAAACATGCTAATTGGAACATTTGTCTTCCTCTTGATCGGAAAGTGTCCGGCATTGTGACTACGAGACCGGCAGTTGGACTTTCTGCTCTCTCTGAACGTGAAACGAAACCTACTGGAAATAAATATTTCCTAGAAAATCACCACAGACAAAATTTACTGTGTTTATATTTAGGTATGTTTATTATCATCTTCAGATACTGGACATGTACATGGGTGATCAGATTTGCACGACAGTAAATATCTCAAGGTGTAGTGGCTGATGTGTTGGTTCTTCTCTGTGTTGGTCGAGTGTTTCTTTTTTTAAAAATTTATGTTCTGTGTTTTCACTGTGATACGCCGTTCCCTACTCCGGATTAACTTATTCTGGATACTGACTCATGCGCATTCTAGAAAATGACTCATGCTCTTTCTATATACTGACTCGTATACATTCTATATACTGACTCGTATACATTCTATATACTGACTTATGATCATTCTTGATATTGACTCATGCTCATGCTATATACTGATTAATACTCATTCTGGATGCTCATTGACATCAACTCCTTCCAATTGCGTAGACTCTCGTATAACATTGAATATGTCTACCCTGTCCATAGGTTGACCACCTGTTACATAAGCAGAACGTGCTAACTTGCCAGCATGCTTGTTTTATACCACACCTGCGTGTCCGGGAACATAGATGAAAGTCATTTTGCGCAGTGATATTCAGTAGCCAGTAAAATACTCACTGTAACTCCCTAAATTTATCACACAAGCAACACTCGAATACTCACTGTAACTCCCTAACTGTTATCACACAAGCAACACTCGAATACTCACTGTAACTCCCGAACGGGAAAAATAGAGTATGATTTTTTTTAAATACACAATATTTAACCCTCTCCAATAATTTTACCCACCGCCTACGCACTTTACCAGCTTTAACTGCCTGGATTACACTCATTTAGTCACACAGTATACATACATGAGGTTAGGCTTGTGATACCAACCAGTTTGTGGCTTTCGATATGAGCAACCCCCTAATTTTTAAACTACTCGTTCTTGCAGTAAAGGCTTCACTGGCTTTGTGAACTAATCATCCAAGCGATCTTCCGATGAAGTCCCATGGGAACTGTTGGTGACAGTTGATCATAGCCATCTAGACATACACAAGGCTGAAGTATGATGTCACAGAAACAGTAATTATTGCACAAATAGTATAGTTTCCATATAGTATTTTATAAAGTCCTCCAGAATATTGTCGTCCTGTAAGCTGATCCCACATAACGTCACCGAAATTGGCCGATGCGACCGTTCATTTGTCGTTTTATTATACTTTGTGTTGCCAATAAATAAAAATGACGGAAAAAATTGGATGTTCCACGATAAGTGACGCTGCGGTGAGGTCAGTGCGCAAAACTATCACGGACAAGCACTTTATTTTCTTGCTGTTCGTCTGAGAATTGATTGGGAATTGATGTGAGAATACGGGAAATTCCCAAGAAAAGCTCCCCTAAGTGTGACGCGTGTTATATTTTCGTACCTAGATGACTATGGGTGATCCCGCTACGTCCAAGATTGTATAATCTACCTTTGTTTAAATTCACAATGTAAAGCAAATCCAATTGACGGTATTGAAGTTGGGCGGTGACATTACACATCCTTGCCTTTACTGTATTCGTTCTCAAACTCCCGGTGGAGCTGGTTTCTCTTGTAACAGGGTCATGGTGCTACTAGATTCCCGCAGGATGCAGTCCATGATCTAGAGGATGCGTTGTGTCAACCTTTATTTGCGCAAGTGGCCCGACACATCTTCTTTCGGTATGATTATAAATACTAAAAGCTATTATTACAAATATTAAAATTGTTTGATATGAGTAATTTATTATCGTCTTTGCACACCATAGTTGCGCAGATCGTCCCTTCAGTAAATCTCTCAGGGTATAACAGCTGATGGTTCCGTTTCTATGTTCGTTCCGTTCTATTTATGAAATCTTTTTCAGGTATTCTCTACGGGTCATGCGCGCATTCCCGTTATTTCCTAACGCCCATGTAACTTCTTTTTCTGAGTTCTCTCTCATTTAACCACAACGAATATATCGTGTTATTTCCGCCAGAGATCTTTCATGTATCTTCAAATCATGTGATCAACTATAGTATATAATATAAATAATTATTTAATATAAATAATAATTATTCAATATAGAATATAATATAAATAATTATTTAATATAAATAATAATTATTCAATATAATATTCAGAGATTTTCCATGTTAATGTTTATGACGAAGTGAAACAAATTCCTTACCTATCGCTTCCAGGATCCTAGCATTGTCATCATTCAAAACGGCTGACTTAACAACGGGCTAAACTGGATGATATACATAACATTTGTTAATTTTTGACAATGAGATATATCATTTCTTTTGTTCCTATCTTCATCGTTTCTAGCCGATGTTTCATATTTAAGGAAGACAAGCTGAATTGTCTCGTTGGCAGAACTATTAGTCAATTTCAGAGGGGATTTAGTGCAGTTATGTAGAATATATTTGGATAGAGAGATAGATAGCTAGCTGGGGATGATATAGTTGGAGAGAGGGAGATAGCTAGAGTTGTGGATGATATAGTTGGAGAGAGGTAGATAGCTGGTTGTGGATGATATAGTTGGAGAGAGGGAGATAGCTGGTTGTGGATGATATGGAGAGAGGGAGATAGCTAGTTGTGGATGATATAGTTGGAGAGAGGGAGATAGCTGGTTGTGGAAGATATAGTTGGAGAGAGGGAGATAGATAGCTGTGGATGATATATTTGGAGAGAGGGAGATAGCTGATTGTGGATGATATAGTTGGAGAGAGGGAGATAGCTGATTGTGGGTGATATAGTTGGAGAGAGGGAGATAGCTAGTTGTGGATGATAAAGTTGGAGAGAGGGAGATAGCTAGTTGTGGATGATATAGTTGAAGAGAGGAAGATAGCTAGTTGTGGATGATATGGAGAGAGGGAGATATCTAGTTGTGGATGATATAGTTGGAGAGAGGAAGATAGCTAGTTGTGGATTGTATAGTTTGAGAGAAGGAGATAGCTAGTTGTGGATGATATATCTGGAGAGAGAGAGAGATGAGATAGACGTGGCTAGTTGTGGATTATTTTTCATCAATGGTCGTTCTCAAACTCCTACATATATTAGGATGTTATTCACACAACGGAATGTATTGTGGTTTACAGTTTGACTGAGAAACCTGCGGTTTTGGAAATGAAACATCCGACTTCAGCATGGTTTCTGTCACGTTAATACTTTATAGGATGTGACACCCTAACTCACTCCCAAAATCTCCTTATTGGTTTCTCACAGCATTCAACGCAAATAACAGCGTCACCACTCTTTGTTTCCTCGTTCTGGCCCGGGGAACATACTGAAGAGAACAGCCCGTGTGATTTAACCCCAAATATGCATACTACACATGACACTAATATCATACTTTTACTTTAAATACATCAATTGGTAACATTGAAGGGGTTCATCAGTGATGCAAATTGAAAAAAAAACTTTAACAAATTCAGGACCGTCAACGAAGCAGGTGCCTACACTAAGGTTTAAAAAAACGAATGCAGGGACGTCGTTAATTTTAAATTCAGCACACAAAATTCCTAAGCTTAATGGTGCATTTTTTAATGATTGCTGGTATATTAAAGCTGACAAACAGCTCTCTCTATTTCTCTCTCTCTCTCTCTCCTTTTCTCTGTCTCTCACAAGTCTACAGGAGCTATATCGTTAACACTACCTAGGTTTCCAAACAAAATACATCATTATCGAGAAAGCGTTGATTTACCTCAAAATATGTTGCTGTTGGATCATCAAGAATCGAACTGTTTCCATTCACATATGATACATTGCCGTGTACATTTTTATCAACACCCTTTGAAATCTGAGAAGCCTTTGTCCTATTTACATTTAGACTAGGCTTCAGTGCACCTGGTCAAAGATAAGTCACGTTTCCAGTAGACTGTGTCACAGCCACATTCTTGATATTTACAACAACCGGTTTTCTTCTCTGTAGTTACTGACAATTCCGTCGTCTGTTTATTTCTATTGGATTGTTTGTACAGTGTAATGTGCTTTCTATTAGATGTTTGTACGGCGTAACGGGTATAGTTCGGAACGCCACACATAGCGTCAAGTGGTTTCAACCGCCCAATATGTTTATTGGTTATGCGCCCCGGCATGACTACTTATATATACATTTAATATTACATCAGAATTTACTTATTCCCTGTTTCATATTCATCAACATTTGATTCCTTTCAATTGTGTTTGTACATGGCTGTCTACGATATGAGACCTACTGTTTAATGAGAAATGTAGCCTTCTTAATGATTCATTAGATTATTCCTGTGATTTTCATTGGGCATTATGGTTACATTTTGTGTGACGGACAATGGAAGTCAAGATAATAGTCAAATGAGCCATTAAGAAGTCTGAATTTCTTATTAGCCAGTAGGTATAATATTGTAGACGTTAATTATTTGTGCGTGGTATCCTGGTTAATAGAACGGACTATCCAGTCATAGTTTTCAGTCTCTGTTGGCTGAACTAATGCTCATTTCCACGCAACTCTATTTCATTAAGGAAATGTCCCTAACTCTATATCATTAAGGACAATTTCCCTAACTCTATATTATTAAGGACAATTTCCCTAAACATTTATTTAATTAAGGACTATTTTCCTAACATTTTCCTTTTACATTACTGGCGAAACTTGAAAAAATGGTATGGGGTTTTTCTAATCACTGGAAACACGCAGGATAACACACAAAATCGACGTTTCGACGAAATACCTATATCGTAACAACAATATAGGATAAGACGACAAATGAATGACTACATGATTGCATAACCAAGCTAAGAGGGTTAAATTCCGGAAGCTCGAGAGAGTATAAATGATAATCAGAAATGTAAAAAAAAACTAGAAGCATAGAGGTGAAAGGAAACAAACATAAAATTGACAGGATATGGTTTCTAATCCAACGGTCCATGAGCTCACCCATTTTGGTCCAGAGAGAATATCAAGGAAACATGGACAAAACTGACAAACGATATCATGAAGCTACACGCAGGTATTGCAGATGTTAAATTTAAAAAAAAGCTATAATTAACCCAATTGGTTGATATACCAGTTCTCCCGGCGCGTATCATGAACAAAAATGATTCAAAATGCGTAGAGCAGGGGTGGGCAAACTTTTTGTGCAGAGGGTCGCATTGAAAATTGTAAAGCTATTATAGCTTTAATAATATATACTGTCGCATATAATATTATGTATGTTTTTGTTTAAAATTCTCGGTAAGTAATCAATCAAATATTTTTATTGTAAAGAAAGGTAGTTTTACATAATGTAGATAACTTCTGAAATAAATTACATTTCTAACAGACTTACGCTATAACAGTATATTTTCTAATATGCATAAAAGGTTTTGCAAATATTTTAACAATGCTCGTGTATTTAAAAATGTGTTTGAGGGCCGCAAAATATCCAATGGCGGGCCGCATGCGGCCCGCGCGCCGTAGTTTGCCCACCCCTGGCGTAGAGGATTGACCTATTGTACTAGCGTTGTTCGATATATACTTCGTCCCTCTCAACGAAGCGGTACGCTGCTTGCCGAAAGCATTGCTCATAGCGCACGTAGTCGATTCACACGATAATTAACAGGAATGCTTTTAAAACAATCCACTTTATAAACAAGTGCGAGCCGGATTCGAACCCGCGATCTCTTGAGCACAAACCGAACGACATAACCAATACGCCATGTAATTTTCATATCATAGACAATTTCCATATAGTCTTCCCCACAACAAACCGATCATCACACTTTTCGATATATTTGTGTTCATAATCGACAAGTAGACAAATAAGTTTCACAACAGGAGCATAATGTAACTCTAGCATCGATGTGTCTGACACTTTCCAAACCATTAGCTCAATGATAGCGACAGACGAATAATACCCCAGGTAGAACCAAAGCTTTCAGGCTGTCGTGTTAGACGTTTAGATACAACAAAAGTAAAGATGTCTTCGAAGTATTCTGAAGTGGAAACGGCTTCCTTATGTCACCACATGTGGAGATTGGATTAACTGTACATGAGCTCTGCTCTTAACTCATGTATCTATTTTTATGACTGTTTTTATTTCATAAATACGCATAATATGTCTATATCATATTCAAGGTGCTGTTACATTTGAGAATTGATTTTAATGGGGTTCCGGCAATATATTGCATGTATTGTGTCAGTGTGACATCCAGTAAGAGTATTTTATCCTTTTCTTTTGCGCCTCATCTTAATTTAACGCTTTACCTCACGTCTGTGTGGTTTCAATCTTTTATTGTTTTACGAATTGGTTTCCAGAAATACAGAGAAGATCAATGATTAGGTGTGGGCTGTAGCAACACAGATACGAAAGTAAATAGTGTCACTAAGTTAATTAATTAGTTAGATCGTTAGTTATTTAATTGATTTGTTAGTTAGTTTATTGTTAATTAGTTTACTTGTTGTTAGTTTGCTAGTTAGTTAGTTTACTATACCAATCCAATATAAGCCACACCAGCCAAAAACAAACCACAACAGCAGTTAATTATTAAATTTAGTAAAATTAGTAAATTAGTAAAATTACTAAAGTATTAAATTTAGTTAATTAGTAACACAGCTAGTACATTAGTTAGTTAGTTGTTAGTTGGTTAGTTTATTGTTTGTTAGTAAATAAGTTAATTAGTTCGTTAGTGTATGTGTTGGTTAGTTTGTTACACAGTAAGCTAGCTGGCTAGTTAGCAAGTTAGTTAATTCCTTCGTTACTAACTCACTGAGAAAGAACGCGGTAGACAAGAAGAATACAGTGTGTCTCACACACACAAAATTTCAACTTTGGAAATGTTTGTTTCTGAAACTCAAAGGAAATTAAGTAAATCACAGCATTAATACTAGATAATCTTACAAATCCACATAGCGGCACAGTTAAACTGTGAATGCGCTATATCGAAACAACGAAAGTAAATATTGTAGCGAAACAGATTCCAGAGAGGAACACATGAAACTATTTCTTTGGCTAGACCGAGCTTCCTTATTTTAAAATTTTCAGATTAATGTTCTCTTATCTAGGAGCTAGTGAAAGTTGAATGTCACTGTTGACAAGCCCACATTGGCATTGTCAACATTTGGTAGTTAGGTTCCCCTAGCTTTGTCCTCAATCTTCTATCACAATTCTTAGTTCAGGTGACGATTGCTATGCTATTTTCTTGTCATTTGTTAACGAATTAGTCTTATTTATTCAGTCATACATTTATCTTTTCTTTGTTATATTCTGAAAGAATATAAACTTTCCTTCCGTTCTCGGACTCCCATTATGTGCATTATATATACATTATTATTATTATTGATATATATATATATATATATACAGTTCTTATAACTGTACTAGGAGGAGTCTATGTTCTGACAAAAGAAATGCTTGACGTTTGTTTCTTTGTTGCAATCAGGTAAGTTGCCATGTCCCGACATTTGAACAAAGAATAACAACAATGTTACCTGCGAACATGCCGTAAGATGCAATTTTTTCGTGTTTCTTTTTTGCGTTTGTTCTCAAATTCCCATCATATCTCTTTTGCAACAGGATGTTTCTACTAGATCTCTCTTGTAGCAGAATGTTTCTACTATATTTTCAGCAGAAAGTAGTCCAGAGGTGGGAAATGAGCTGTGTTGTTGTTTATTTGTTCCACTGGCCCAACACATCCGACTCCGGTGTGTAAAAGCAACCAAGGTGATGTTTGGTTGATGCTGGATATCCATTCCATATAGCGGTTAAGAGGTAATATAGGGATATATGGGTAATTCCATATAGGTAATCCAGAGGTCACGCTGAAGTTGTTTGTCAAGGCGAGTTTTTGCGATTAAGTTGTAAACCATGACACAAAGCATTCCTTTCTTTGTGCTACATGTTACTTGTTGTAATCTGCAGGATTATGAGAATGAAGATGAACACCTTACTAGATCATCTTATAACTCACCTTCGTCTTAGGCCATCAAATACCCACTAAACAACAGTTAGATCTTCAAATACCCACTAAACAGCAGTTAGATCTTCAAATACCCACTAAACAACAGTTAGATCTTTAAATACCCACTAAACTACAGTTAGATCTTCAAATACCCACTAAACAGCAGTTAGATCTTCAAATACCCACTAAACAGCAGTTAGATCTTCAAATACCCACTAAACAACAGTTAGATCTTTAAATACCCACTAAACTACAGTTAGATCCTCAAATACCCACTAAACAACAGTTAGATCTTCAAATACCCACTAAACAACAGTTAGATCTTCAAATACCCACTAAACCACAGTTAGATCTTCAAATACCCACTAAACAACAGTTAGATCGTCAAATACCCACTAAACAACAGTTGGATCTTCAAATACCCACTAAACAGCAGTTAGATCTTCAAATACCCACTAAACAGCAGTTAGATCTTCAAATACCCACTAAACAACAGTTAGATCTTTAAATACCCACTAAACTACAGTTAGATCCTCAAATACCCACTAAACAACAGTTAGATCTTCAAATACCCACTAAACAACAGTTAGATCTTCAAATACCCACTAAACCACAGTTAGATCTTCAAATACCCACTAAACAACAGTTAGATCGTCAAATACCCACTAAACAACAGTTGGATCTTCAAATACCCACTAAACAGCAGTTAGATCTTCAAATACCCACTAAACAACAGTTAGATCTTCAAATACCCACTAAACAACAGTTAGATCGGCAAATACCCACCCAACACCTAGCTAGATCGGCAAATACCCACCCAACACCTAGCTAGATCGGCAAATACCCACCAAACAAGTCAACACCCTCTGTAACTTCTTCAATGGATTTAACCACAGTGTACCCGCGTACGACAACATTTGTTTGCTTCTAGAGCTTAGTTCGCGATTTTTCGTCACCTTACCAGAGAAAACTGGATTATCTTTCCCTGAAACGTTCACGACCCAAGACTAAAAGCCTTCTTATCAGTTTGAGTTCGGATAGCCTTCAAACATTTCTCTTAGCCCTGTTCTATTTATTGTTTGATCATACCATTATTTTGTTCCAGTCCTTCGTCTATTATATAGTGGCATCGACTTCATCTTTCAAGTGTGAATAGAAATACTGCTATGAGAATGGAAATATAAGCGTTGACAGCAGCTCTCACTTGGCTTGCGACTTAACCACCAACAGACTCAGTGATTTTATCGGACTCTCAAAGTATGCTGCGCAAGATAGAAACGTGTGTTATCAGAACTGAGTGAGTTACTCTTCTCGACAATGCGCAGAGCATTACATGGATTTACTGTCCTGGTCATGCTGGGGTCAGGGGAAACGAAAGAGCCGATGTGTTGGCTGGTAACGCGTCAATGAACGGCACCGAGATACGAAGAGACAGGATTGACTTGATTAGAGTAGTCATGGATACCCTACGAGAAGACGAGTAGGAAGTAAAACGTGACAATGTACATATTCAGAGAATGGTAGAAATAGGAGTGACTAGATGTGATGGGAGAAAGTGCTCCCTCTCCGGAAATATCAGAAGAACGCGCAATCAGCAACTGACTTGGACACTGAGCTTATACACTTTTAGATGGCTGACGGAACGACAAGCAGAGCTTATATGGGAATTCCCCCAGTGCTGTGACGCTTGTTCCTAATGAAGAATCAAGAATCATCATTCAGTTAAAGCACAATTTATATTTTTCCGTATATTCATTAGTTACTTTGTGTAACATTTACGTCAGCAGCCAATTAAAATCACGGTACAGTCGAAAAGAAGCAGTTGGAAGGATGACACCAGTACGTCCAGATGACTATAATAGCTGAGAGAATCTATTTTGTTTTGCTAGAGAATTAAAACTGGAATACAGCTTACTGAACTTGAAACTAATACAATAAACACGGGCAGTCTCAACACAAGCAAGTCTCGTCAGATTGGACAAGGACAGTGTCAACACAGTAAGCCTCGTCAGATTGTACAATGGCAATCTCAACACAGTAAGCCTCGTCAGATTGGACAATGGCAATCTCAACACAGTAAGCCTCGTCAGATTGGACAAGGGCAATCTCGACACAGTAAGCCTCGTCAGATTGGACAAGGGCAATCTCGACACAGTAAGCTGCGAAAAGTATTTCTTAGTCGTCCTCTTTTTCATTTGCCATCTTGTACCTATATTTGTATTTATACGTGTAGTATCATTCAATTTTTCAGTACATGTCCGATATCAACGATTCGTTGGTAGCCAAGCGTGGTATCTATTTGAATATAGAGACTACCTGATGGGTGTGATGACGGTGACCAGGGTCAAGATATACCTGGAATCTCATAGTGTTTTCTTGTATGTTTTTTTTTACTGATTGAGCTTTCTCTGTTGATTGTTTTGTTTAATCATATTTGGGGGATACGGTTTAATTTAAAACACACACACACATGTCGTTCTAATTTGTTTGTTTGTTTGTATGTATATAAAGTCCACATTTCTATTGGCAATAGTCTAGTAGTCCAGGTCGGCTTCAATTACCTCTACTATTTGGGTGACCAGTATAAGTATCTTGAAATTAGTTTTAAAGTGGGTAAAGATTCTTAATTCATTTTTCCAGTTTTCACTTTGTTTTACTGCATCTATGTGTTATAGGAACCGTATATTGGATCAAATAATAGTGACAATACTTCCCTCCAAGCATATCGTAAGTAACGATTAAGAAGGTGTGGTGGTGTTGACTGTCGCATCCTATTTTTCAAAATTACGCAGAGGCTAGGTTGAAATCGGATTTATCAAACCAAAAGCGGCAGATATCACATCTACGCTGTAAACCATATCACAATGCATTCAGCTCTCTGGAATACAAAATTCCGGTGTCTAGGAGTTTCAGAATGAACGCTAAAGAAGATGTAGTCTTTGTTTATTGCAAAAAATTGGCAAAATGGACATTGAAGAAAATGTCTGTATGTCTTAGGCACAATGATAAAAATGAAGAACGAACCATTTTCAAAACTCATTTACATTTAGTTCTCCGACATTTATTTCTGAATCCTCTGCAAAATTTTCTTTGTGGCCAGCATTTTACTTTTTAATTTTATTTACCTAAGACATCATGCCAATTTCGCAATCTAAGTAGTTTCTAGCTGGCAACTCTGGGGTGGTCTGCACATCGGCCTCGATTTAATGATGTAGTTATCCTCTGGATGGCTAGCTGACAAGATGAATATATCCTGTTGCAGCACAGGTTTGGGAGTTAACGATTGACAAATGAATAAGCAAGGTTTTGAATTGAATTATTTTTGGTTGACGAGTTTGAATCAGGGATGCCAGATAATTAAAGCTGTTTTTGACCACATTGTAAGTAAAAAAAAAAAAACATTTTAAAATTTGATTAAAAATTGCATGGCAAAACAAGGGAATAAAACTATAATTCTAACACATTCAGATTACGATAAATTCTAACACATTAAGATTACGATAAATTCTAACACATTCAGATTACGATAAATTCTAACACATTCAGATTACGATAAATTCTAACACATTCAGATTACGATAAATTCTAACACATTCAGATTACGATAAATTCGAACATTCAGATTACGATAAATTCTAACACATTCAGATTACGATAAATTCGAACATTCAGATTACGATAAATTCTGTTTCTTAGCTAGTTTGTGAGAGTAGTCATCACTCCTTGTGTTTCCGGGGTCAGAAATGTGAGCAAATAATAGCAACACTGTTTACCTTCCAAATATGTCGTAAGAAGCGACTCAGGAGGTTATGGCGTGGAATTGGTTCCCATATAGAGTCAATGTGACCAAGAAGTCATGCTAAATCGGATGTGAAAGAAGGAATTGCACAGATACTGTAGCTAAGCTGAAAACTATGACACGACACATTCCATTTTATGGATTACATCCTGCTGAGTTGTAGGAACTTAAGAACGAACGCTAAAGACGACAGTAGTTAATCTTCTTCTTCTGTGATCGTGTTCAAGGTTCAGCAGATTAGTAGAATGTAGCCCGAGATTAGTAGAATGTAGTCTGGAGATTAGTAGAATGCAGTCTGGAGATTAGTAGAATGCAGTCTGGAGATTAGTAGAATGTAGTCTGGAGATTAGTAGAATGCAGTTTGGAGATTAGTAGAATGTAGTCTGAAGATAAGTAGAATGTATTCTGGAGATTAGTAGAATGCAGTCTGGAGATTAGTAGAATGCAGTCTGGAGATTAGTAGAATGTAGTCTAGAGATAAGTAGAATGTATTCTGGAGATTAGTAGAATGTAGTCTGGAGATTAGTAGAATGTAGTCTGGAGATTAATAGAATGTAATCTGGAGATTAGTAGAATGTATTCTGGAGATTAGTAGAATGTATTCTGGAGATTAGTAGAATGTAGTCTGGAGATTAGTAGAATGTAGTCTGGAGATTAGTAGAATTTAGTCTGGAGATTAGTAGAATGTAGATTCTGGAGATTAGTAGAATGCAGTTTGGAGATTAGTAGAATCTAGTCTGGAGATAAGTAGAATGTATTCTGGAGATTAGTAGAATGCAGTCTGGAGATTAGTAGAATGCAGTCTGGAGATTAGTAGAATGTATTCTGGAGATTAGTAGAATGTAGTCTGGAGTTTAGTAGAATGTAGTCTGGAGATTAATAGAATGTAGTCTGGAGATTAGTAGAATGTATTCTGGAGATTAGTAGAATGTATTCTGGAGATTAGTAGAATGTAGTCTGGAGATTAGTAGAATGTAGTCTGGAGAATAGTAGAATTTAGTCTGGAGATTAGTAGAATGTAGATTCTGGAGAACAACTGCTTTTGGTCATGGTTTACAGCTTGACCTCGATATTTGCGTCTTTCTCGTTCCGCCCCACACATCCATCTTCAGCATGGCTTCTGGTTTACTTTGACTCTCTTTTGGTTGGGACATTACATTTCACTAGTCCACCATAGTACACATACATCTCAGGTGATAGTGGTATCATTAATTGCTCACATTTCGGTGCCCAACAATACACGGGCATATATTAAACAACGAGATTTAATAAACAATATTACTTGATGGTTAGAGCAAATTTTCCATATAATAGTCAATCGAATCTTAATTCAAGAGCATAGCAGAATAACTGTAACGCCAGACTCAGAACCATAAGAACTTTTGTTCAGCAGCGGTTGGGACTGAATTTTATCTTTAAAATGTACAATACAAACCCATCCAAAACACGTCGTGAGGTCTGTATCGTGGACCTGATTACTAATGTCTAAAAATTATTCCTTACTCTTCTTAATATAAAGAAACAAATTTAAAAATCGTTTTTAAAACATTTAAAAAGTAAAATTTATAAAATATATATATTTTCACATTGACCAGAAAAAAGTCATATCTCATTATATCTTAGTGATATTTCAATGTTGGCCAAATTTATTGTGTAATTGCCAATATGGCAACCTTGGTTGAAAATTCGAGTAAGAATCTTGTTCATATAAATCTGTATTACCTGTCACGATTGTTTGTTTATGTACCGTAATGAAAGACTGGATGTATAAATACGTCATAATAAAAGTAAGCCAATACCAGATGCTTAGAAGAAGGACGATAGATAAATAAGAGATTACAAGATGGTGGCTTGAATGAGTGAACGACATATCAAAACAGCGCAGAAGACAGGAAGTGATTGGGTATTCTGATGAAATTTAACTAACATAACAATTAATTAAGATTGACATGAGAGTGTAGATCTAACAGCAATCAAAACTGATCATGGTATTAAAAGATTTATTTCAAAGTGTTATTTATGTTATTGTCTGTCTGTTAAATTTGTCTAATTTATATGTCTATGTTATAGTCATCTGAAACCTTAGGACATTTGGAACCGTCAGCTTCAGGAACGTGAGATGTTATATCTGTAATTATGTCACACAGACTCATTTCGTAATATTCCATAAAGCCACTTTCACCATTAAAGATGGATTCATATGTGTGCCATACAGTCAGAGGCGTCATAATGTAACACAAGTTGTATTATGCCGTACATGGTAGAAACTGACAAGAGGCTCGGACATCAAGTCTGTCAACATCTGCGCAGCATGAACCGCTATTCCGGGAATCTTGCTTCTCCACTTCAGTGGCAGGGAATGCGCGCGAGTCATTGGGTCGTACGAAACCCAAAGGAGCAGTGAAAGCGACTGCAGCCGTCGCGCGGCCCAGGTGGGTTCCACCCAAACATAAAAGCGATCTGTGTGTGGAGGTGGCGTACCAACGGCCCGACCCGGCCCGTCTGCGCTGTCGGTGGGGCGGAGCATGACAGTGCCTGCTGGAACCTGAAAGATAATGAACTATGCCTGAGTAGAAAGAAGCCCAGACTTGGATGAGGAAGGGAGGGGGGTGTGAACGACACCTCGGATAAGAAGGCGAAAGAGCCCGGATTCAACTCATCTGTTGAGTTCTTCCTTAACTGGAACCGGCTAGTGGATGAGAAAAAGTACATTATCGAATGGTCACAGGAACAGAAAATCTAATTACACGAGACAAGGTCATTGACTGTGGAGCACCTCGTGCGAGATAAACGTGAACGACAATCATTTCGGCGAAGAGTCACCCGCGCGCCCATCGACAGATAGGCAAGGTGTCACAGACTATGGAAACCCACTACCTGAATTAAAGTCATGACGAAAACGGATGTGCTTGGCCTCGAATATCCGGGCCACATAGTGAGCCAACCAATGTGGAAATAACACAGCTCAACTGTGGAGCTAGCAGGAAAAACATACTTCACGCTCCCCGCAGATAGACGATTTATTCGTTGTGGTTACAAGAGAACGAACGCAGAAGAAGACGAAGAAATAACACGAACCATCGAGGTGCCATTGATTTCCACTCGACTGTCATTAAATCGTATTCCTCCATTGGCGGACTGAATATAAGCTAGTCAACAAGTATATATTTGTAATATTATATATATATATTATTTGTACACTACAGCTTTCTTTTTGGGGATCAATATCCGTCATTCCTACTTGTAGATATCCGCTTGCGGGAATCTGTAGATATGATGACAGGGACACACAAGACGGCGATAAAAAGTTAAGCATCCTTGACGAAGGTTATATTTTAGAGTGATGACCAGGGGTAGGTACAAGTACCGGTACGGCAGGTCAACTACTCTATGGATATGTTTACAAAAGTCCACCTTTCAGTGGGAGGAAAAACACTCAATGTAATATCTGCAAACGCCGCAATTTGGATATGTTCTGCAACTGGCGCAATCGTCAACACAATGCATTTCCGTTGTGTGGGTTACACCCAGTTGGATATCTCGTCGGACTAGTGTTTCTGTTATACAAGAGATTCATTTAGAGTTTCTTCGTCTTCTTCTTCTTCTGTGTTCGTTCTCAAACTCCTGCAGATTAGCAGGATGTAGTCCGGAGAACGGAATGCGTTGTGTCATGGTTTACAGCATTGCTGCGATTTCTGCGCCTTTCGGCCTAACACATTAAACTTCAGCATGGCTTTGGGTCACTGACCCTATATGGGATGGGACAACCAACTCCATCCCATAACCTCCTTAGTCGCCTTTTACGACATGCGTAGAAGGTAAGTAGTGTTTCTATTCTTTGCTCCCCTTTCAGGCCCCGGCAACACACGGGCGTAAAAAAAAAAACATGACGTATTATACACTGTTGTGAATCTGTTCATAACCCTTTACTTTCGATAGCAACCGTACATTCGAAGTGTTATCAACTTTGTTGTCTCCTGTATTCATAACTATGCCCACTATAATGTTCCAGACTCTGCTGCTGACTTTGATAGCATGTGATAATCTATATATATATATATATATATATATATATATATATATATATATATATATATATATATATATATATATATAAAACCCATAACCCTTCAGGGTCGTAGGGGTACCACATTGAAAGCTTCAGCACACAGAGTCCTCCAGCGAATTCTATCCTCAGAGATGCGGATGAGTGTGGAAATATCTAACCCTGTCCATTCCTTGATGTTGTCTGTCCATGTCTTTATTTGTCCTCCTTTGCTTCTTCCACCATCGACAGTTCCCTGCAGTATTGTTTTTGACAAGGAATCGTGCCTGAATAAATGTCCGAACCATGCTAGTTTTCGTCGTTTCACTATTGAAAGCAATGGCTCTTGGACACCTGCACACATCTCTACTTTATTTCTTACGTACACATTGGTCTTATGTTCCCTATAGGAAATTCGTATAATTCTTCTGCAGCATTTATACTCGAAAGCCTGTAATCTTCTCTCCATGTCCGCAGTGAGTGTCCAACTCTCACAACCATACAACACAACGGAAAGCACCAGCGACCTATACAGTTTGATTTTCACATGTGGTAAATACGTGATTCTTACTATGAAACCTCTCAAACAATCAGCACAAACTTTTAATTTGCTTTTCCCAGCTTCGAACACATTTCAGGCAGTAAATGCCTGGGATGTCAAACAATGATGGATAATCTACTGCACCTTTACCGTTTGGGATTCATTATTTTAAATTGTTTCTAACTGTTGACATAGACTGGATGTTTAGGTGATGTCTATAAAGTTAGCTAACCTTCAGACACGTTTATCAGGATGAATACAGTAAATATATTCACAGAATACTAATTAGGTATGGTTATCGTAACAAAATATACTGTTTTTCTTCTTGGTCAATGTCTATGAATCATGACTGGACTTCACTACACTGTCGGTGGTATGGTCAAGTATGAACCATGACTGGACTTCACTATACTGTCGGTGGTATGGTCAAGTATGAACCATGACTGGACTTCACTATACTGTCGGTGGTATGGGCGAGTATTAATCATGACTGGGCTTCACTATACCGTCGGTGGTATGGTCAAGTATAAACCATGACTGGACTTCACTATACCGTCGGTGATATGGCCAAGTATGAAACACGATCTGGCTCAGGTCACGAACTGTGGACTGATGAATTAGAAGGCCGGTTGTGATTATTGCCCTGAGTTTCATTGGTCGGTCTGTTATTTCTGGCAAGCGACTCCAATTATATAAAAGTGTCCAATGAATAGTCAGACAATATTAAAAAAAACGTACCGAATGAAGGCCTTTTTACGTTTACCAGTTAGGTCTTCTGTATCTGCTGAAGGTAACGTATGATTCAACGTCTTTGCATTCTAGGGAAATATACGGGTCCCCAGTGTATAAGACCTGTGCACAGAAAACGTAAACATGATGCAAAAGGCCAATTTTAATTATCTTCGTGAATTTCGTTGGTCGACCGTGGAAATTCTAGAACTTAAATAGCTATCAACGAAAAGCACGACACTAATAAAAAAAAAGTAATGAATGCCTAATTAATTCTGGACAGAGCTCTCCGAATGCCGGTGATCTCGTCTCAGTTCGAACACGTCATCTAGTTATGACCACACACACACACACACACACACACACACACACACACACACACACACACACACACACACACACACACACACACACACGCACGCACGCAAGCACGCACACGCGGATTAACCGGGAATAATGTTAATAGATCCACCGAAGACGGGTATATCGGACCATTGTTGTATATAAATCGACGACAAAACATAATTCCATTCTCTGAACATAATACTGCTAGATATATAGTGTGACCATTGTCCTGCTACAAGAGAGATGCAGTGGGAGAGGGACATTGTCCTGCTACAAGAGAGATGCAGTGGGAGGACATTGTCCTGCTACAAGAGAGATGCAGTGGGAGAAGGACATTGTCCTGCTACAAGAGAGATGCAGTGGGAGGAAATTGTCCTGCTACAAGAGAGATGCAGTGGGAGAAGGACATTGTCCTACTACAAGAGAGATGCAGTGTGAGAAGGACATTGTCCTGCTACAAGAGAGATGCAGTGGGAGGACATTGTCCTGCTACAAGAGAGATGCAGTGGGAGAAGGACATTGTCCTGCTACAAGAGAGATACAATGGTAGTTTAAGAATGAACGCTGAAGAAGAAGTTGACGTCAATAGAAGACCTTCAAGTAGAATCCAACTAAGAATCCGTCATTGTTTTGATTATTTCCGTCCATTTCGTTGGTCGATGTTGGCAGTTGACACAAATCATGCACATAGTGACCTATACAAACACGGCAGTACTTGACATCTTCACTGACACATGCTTATTTTGATATCGTTAGTAAGTATTCTATGGCGAGAGTCACGTGTCAGTTCCGACACGTCTAGATATAAATATAAGGTCATGCTACGGCATTACAAAACCAAGAGGTCCTCAAGAAGAGTTGTCATGATTCCTTTCCGTGAACCATTTTTTTTTCACGAGTAAAACCAGAAAATATATGGGACTCGTGTGTATCAAGCCCTTCTCAAAAATAGCCCTGCGTGCTAATCTTATTCAGCGTCATGTATCTTTGCCTATGCGATCCCCCTCCCCCCCCCCCCCCGTGATTTTCAGTAGCTAGCGACGTAAATGATATGTAAATCGACTACTAATATGCTGTATCAGCTAAGATCAGTGATGGAGCATGAGATCAGCACGCAGTACTTCTCTCAAGAAAGGATGTGGTATTTGCTGCTAGGGTATTCCCGCCATTTTTGGTAACAACCGACTCATTTTTGTGCCGTCCCAACAGAATCACATTAGTAGGTAGGAACACAGGTAGGTGACTACTAGAACAATAAACAACACTAATTATGACAAAGTATTGATATAGCGGGACTAATCGCCAAATAAGAATGAACAGCAAAAACAAAACAGAGCAGAATTTGCCTTCATCGTCCACCAACAAAATTCACGGGAGTTATTGAAACGTAAAAAGATTCATTCTGCTTTCTTTTAATTCTGGTATTAAGTATTTTTTGCCCATTGGTCACGGCTCTAGACTACACTCTACTAATCTGGAGAAGTGTTAGCTATTGGTCGCAGCTCTAGATTACACTCTACTAGTCTGGAGAAGTGTTAGCTATTGGTCGTGGCTCTAGACTCTGATAATCTGGAGAAGTCTTAGCTATTGGTCGCAGCTCTAGACTACACTCTACTAGTCTGGAGAAGTGTTAGCTATTGGTCGTGGCTCTAGACTCTGATAATCTGGAGAAGTGTAGCTATTGGTCGTGGCTCTAGACTACACTCTGCTAGTCTGGAGAAGTGTTAGCTGTTGGTCGCGGCTCTAGACTCTGATAATCTGGAGAAGTCTTAGCTATTGGTCGCAGCTCTAGACTACACTCTACTAGTCTGGAGAAGTGTTAGCTATTGGTCACGGCTCTAGACTACACTCTACTAGTCTGGAGAAGTGTTAGCTATTGGTCGTGGCTCTAGACTCTGATAATCTGGAGAAGTGTAGCTATTGGTCGTGGCTCTAGACTACACTCTGCTAGTCTGGAGAAGTGTTAGCTGTTGGTCGCGGCTCTAGACTCTGATAATCTGGAGAAGTCTTAGCTATTGGTCGCAGCTCTAGACTACACTCTACTAGTCTGGAGAAGTGTTAGCTATTGGTCGTGGCTCTAGACTCTGATAATCTGGAGAAGTGTAGCTATTGGTCGTGGCTCTAGACTACACTCTGCTAGTCTGGAGAAGTGTTAGCTGTTGGTCGCGGCACTAGACTACACTCTACTAATCTGGAGAAGTGTTAGCTATTAGTCGCTGCTCTAGACTACACTCTGCTAGTCTGGAGAAGTGTTAGCTATTGGTCGCGGCTCTAGACTACACTCTACTATTCTGGAGATGTGTTAGCTATTGGTCGTGACTCTAGACTACACTCTGCTAATCTGGAGAAGTGTTAGAATGAACGAAGAAGAAGAGGAAACTATTTATAGATGTCCTGTGTTGTGAATTATAAAATAAAGTGAACACTAACACAGTCGTATGTGCCCTTAACGCCTGCCAATTTCCAGTTTGTCCACGGTCTCTGTTTATCTACTTACTCAACAAGGCAGACCTGACATCCATCTGACAAGTAAATACATTTATACTAAGTGTTTGATTCGACATATTTGAAGAGCTCTTCAGTGGAGTGACCATCTCGTCCTAGACAGACTTCGCTGAACATATTTGTCATTCCGATATGTATATTCGCGTATCTAACACATGAGCACTTCTTGAAGATATTCTTGTTTCGATATGTGTTCTCCAGATTCTCTTGAAGTAAGATCGATAGAAATCAAGAATATATGATGCCAGATAGCATGTTTACACATCTTTTCCACATAACTATTTCTTGTTCAAAAACCGATTCATCGGAGAGGTAAAGAAACCATTCACGACAGTTAGCCGAAATATCGGTTCTGTTTGCAAGAGTTAACAATCATTTCTTTGAAATAAAGTGAAAATAAGTCTTAAAATGTTGAAATAAAGTGAAAATAAGTCTTAAAATGTTGAAATAAAGTGAAAATAAGTCTTAAAATGTTGAAATAAAGTGAAAATAAGTCTTAAAATGTTGAAATAAAGTGAAAATAAGTCTTAAAATGTTGAAATAAAGTGAAAATAAGTCTTAAAATGTTGAAATAAAGTGAAAATAAGTCTTAAAATGTTGAAATAAAGTGAAAATAAGTCTTAAAATGTTGAAATAAAGTGAAAATAAGTCTTAAAATGTTGAAATAAAGTGAAAATAAGTCTTAAAATGTTGAAATAAAGTGAAAATAAGTCTTAAAATGTTGAAATAAAGTGAAAATAAGTTAAAATGTTGAAATAAAGTGAAAATAAGTCTTAAAATGTTGAAATAAAGTGAAAATAAGTCTTAAAATGTTAAAATAAAGTGAAAATAAGTCTTAAAATGTTGAAATAAAGTGAAAATAAGTCTTAAAATGTTGAAATAAAGTGAAAATAAGTCTTAAAATGTTGAAATAAAGTGAAAATAAGTTAAAATGTTGAAATAAAGTGAAAATAAGTCTTAAAATGTTGAAATAAAGTGAAAATAAGTCTTAAAATGTTAAAATAAAGTGAAAATAAGTCTTAAAATGTTGAAATAAAGTGAAAATAAGTCTTAAAATGTTGAAATAAAGTGAAAATAAGTCTTAAAATGTTGAAATAAAGTGAAAATAAGTCTTAAAATGTTGAAATAAAGTGAAAATAAGTCTTAAAATGTTGAAATAAAGTGAAAATAAGTCTTAAAATGTTGAAATAAAGTGAAAATAAGTCTTAAAATGTTGAAATAAAGTGAAAATAAGTCTTAAAATGTTGAAATAAAGTGAAAATAAGTCTTAAAATGTTGAAATAAAGTGAAAATAAGTCTTAAAATGTTGAAATAAAGCGAAAATAAGTTAAAATGTTGAAATAAAGTGAAAATAAGTCTTAAAATGTTGAAATAAAGCGAAAATAAGTTAAAATGTTGAAATAAAGTGAAAATAAGTCTTAAAATGTTAAAATAAAGTGAAAATAAGTCTTAAAATGTTAAAATAAAGTGAAAATAAGTCTTAAAATGTTAAAATAAGTGTTCATAACCATACCTAGTTTCAAAACTAAAGATTACCCTACGCTCATTCTCAAACTCCCTGAGATTAGCATGATATAATTCGAAGAGTGAAATGTGTTATGCAATGGATTAAAGCTGTGCTGCGATGTCTGTGCCTTATGACCTGACACATCCGATTTCAGAATGGGAAACTGTCTTCTTTATGGACGCTCTGTACACCCGCAAATACAGACTAATTCAGCTGCCGCTTCAGGACAGTTTTAAACACTTACATAACAATAGTTGTCGGCTGCCACTTCATCTGTTACCAGTAATCATTATCTGAAACCTGGATACTTAATGCAGGCATTGAAAGAAAGATTCAGGCATTTAAAAACGAGCGCTACAGATGTTTGTTAATTAATAGCTATATAGAACACAATAAATATATTTGTCCAGTAGTAAATATACAAACTTGTAGGTTATCCAGAGCCACCTTTAGCAGTGATGAAAAGGGGAAAAATTGTAACCAGACACGACTCACATTACAAAATCATTTTACAAACAAAAGACGAGGTCGGAAAGAGAAGAGAAAAAATCAGAATTGATAACATCAAGGAGTGGTCTGAGGGGATTTTTCAAAACTCATTCGAATGGCTGAGAACACAGATGTATTGAGATTTTTTTTGTTGCGTATGTCTCTGATGTGGCACCCCTACGACCCTAAAGGGACATGCTTCTTCTTAATATTAATATTATTATTATTATTATTATTATAATTATTAACGATTCCTTCCATTGTTAGTTTTTCCGTGATGTTAAGACTAATTTATTGATTAGTTTACCCCATTTTACGCTATTGAGAAAATTTAACATTTCATTAAAAATACTGGCGCGTCTAACAAAGAAATCATGTTTTTAAAAGTGTCAAAACTAACAATAAAGTGTTACTTTATATTTGTCATTCACGATAAAAATTTTCATACAAGGGAAACAACTCACGCAGTTTTCCCACGGATAAGTCCCCTTAACTATTTGAATCCATGTTCTATTTCCAGGCAACAAAATTAGAAACAACTAACAAAACCGTCGCTAACATCACTAGACACCATCTTGACCTAGACATACATCGTGAACGAACTGGTTATTATGGTTTTGTTTGGTTTCCGAGAGTAGATTCACTTTTGTGTTTTGGCAACTAAACCTTATTTCCGTAGAACATCGTTCTATTATTACCGTGCCCTTTTTTATTCATATATAAATGTTTCTTTCAACATTTAAATAATTATTAAAAAGCGTAATTTCACAAGTTATTAAAAAAATTATGAATTGGATCGTGTGTGGCGACTTCGTTTGACAGACTACTTTCAAGATGTCTGTGCAGGGCTGAAACTATTGTATTCTCAAGATGACATCTTTTATGTGATTTCTCATAGTTTCGAGAAAGTTTAAACCAGGCAATATCTCTATAGCATAAGTTAACATCGAATATTTCAGTAATTTATGTTTCATTTCTATTGCTTTCGATTGTGACTTCCTTCGTGTTTCTTTGCTGATGATATAATTGATACACAGTGAAGATTGTATTAGAGATCGGGGTAGCCTAGTGGAGAGCGCATTGGTTTTATGACTCAGGATTAGACTATCTCCTTTTGTTCGCTTGAAAATTGTTAATATCTGAAGTTTTGTCTCTTCTATACAATGTTTCTGTGGTTTGTAACTTCTACAGAGGTCCGAAGAGTTATTCCTACACTGTTGTTTCCCTAGGATAATGTGTTTGCGTCAGAGCTTCACATTCTGTGCATTTTCGAAGAATATGTTCAACTGTCTTAGGTGCACGTCCACAAGTACATATAACTGTGTTGAGGTTAAACTACTTACATATTGTCCCCAAGTACATATAACTGTGTTGAGGTTAAACTATTAACAATCTGCCTACAAGTACACATAACTGTGTTGAGGTTAAACTATTAACAATCTGCCTACAAGTACACATAACTGTGTTGAGGTTAAACTACTTACATATTGTCCCCAAGTACATATAACTGTGTTGAGGTTAAACTACTTACATATTGTCCCCAAGTACATATAACTGTGTTGAAGTTTAAACTATTAACATATTGTCCACAAGTATATATAACTGTGTTGAGGTTAAACTATTAACAATCTACCCACAAGTACACATAACTGTGTTGAGGTTAAACTATTAACAATCTACCCACAAGTACACATAACTGTGTTGAGGTTAAACTATTAACACTCTACCCACAAGTACACATAACTGTGTTGAGGTTTAAACTATTAACAATCTACCCACAAGTACACATAACTGTGTTGAGGTTTAAACTATTAACAATCTACCCACAAGTACACATAACTGTCTTGAGGTTAAACTATTAACACTCTGCCCACATGTACTCGTAATGTGTTGAAGTTAAACTACTAGGATCCAAACACATAACAAACTACATCTATTATACATTTAATTTATGGTTCGGAAACATAAATAGTGAATAAATAACAGAAACAGCATTTCTTCTTCTGCGTTCATTCTCAAACTCCTGCAGATCAGCAGGATGTAGTCCGGAGAACGGAATGCGTTGTGTCATGGTTTACAGCATTGCTGCGATATCTGCGACTTTCGATCTGACACATCCGACCAGCATGGATTTGGGTCACTGACCCTATATGTGATGGGACAGCCAACTCCATCCCATAACCTGCTTAGTCGCATTTTACGACATGTATGGAAAATAAACAGTGTTGCTATTTTTGTTGCCCTTTCCGGCCCTGGCATCACACGTGCGAAAAAAAAGTTATCAATTGTCTGAATTGTTTCTCTGTTGGTGATGATTTTAAGGTTACAGTTAGAAAAAAATGCATTAACTTAGTCTTGGAAGTGTTGACCTGGAGGCCAATTTGTTCTGAAAGGTGTCAAAGTCGATTCAACATATCTTGTACATTATCAGGAGTTGAGCTTAATAACGCCAAACCATCTGCAAAATGAAAATCACTAAGAGTTTTATCGCCTGTCCATTTTATACCAATATGTTCATTTCGGGCTAATTTTTCACAACCCATTCTATAGCCAAGCTAAAAAGTAATAGTGACATAATGCAGCCTCGTTTTACTCCTGTGTCTACGTAAAACAATTCAATCCTACTCTCGTTTGTTTTAGCACAGCATCTTGAGTTGCCATATAAAGCCTTGATTACATTAAAATATTTAGTTGGGAAGCCGTAATTGGCAATGGTTTTCCAGTGTTGGCCGGTACAGAGTATCAAATGCCTTTTGAGAATCAATAAAATATTGATAATGAGTGGAGATTGCACTTCTACTAGTTCTTTGAAAATTGTTCTAAGGGTAAAAATTGAATCAATACATGATCGTTTTGGTCTGATCCAGCGTGTTCTTCTGATCTAATCTAGCGTGATCTAATGTCTTGATCTACTAGGCCCTTGAACCTTTCCAGATTACATCCTGTTAATCTACATGATTGTGAGAATGAACGCTGGAGAAAAATATATTTAGTGTTAGGAATATCATTCCAAGTTAGAAATAATACATTTATTGTATCATTTTATACAATAGGAAAGTATCCCATGTCCACTAGAACGGGCCTGGTTCAATTCCCGTCAGTCTTAGGAATTTTTTCATGTTTCCTCATAAAAACAATAAAACTTAACAAACATAAGCATAAGTCTTAAATCTCAATTCTTCAGCGTTCATTATCAAACTCCCACTGCATCTCTCTTGTAGCAGGACCGTGCCCCTACTAGATTTCCAGCAGGATGTAGTCCAGAGAATGAAAATGCATTGTTTCGGCCGTTTTATTCGCACCAATGGCTCGATACATCCGTCTTCGGCTGAAATTTCAATTCAAAGCGGCCGTTAATGCTTTGAGATAAAAAATGTGTTTTTTTCAGGATTCGATATCACAGTCATCTTTCTGTTATCATCTATCCTTTTATCCATAGAACTTTGTTATTGTCAGAAATATACCAACTCAAGCTTGCGCATGCCTAAAAACACTACCTGAATCCTTTCTTACAACACACGACTCAGACCTCACACTTGACCGCACAAACAAAATACAATTCTTTATTAGAATAGGCATATTTATTTATTACTGCTAGAATTACCTAGGATTTGTTTTCTTCTCAATTTTTTATGTCTTAAATTCACCTGGAGTGGCGTTGTTACTGCCAAAACCGAGGTAAACTTTGTCCTAAATTGTATCCCGTCCCTTCCAATGACCCTTCACTAACGAAAACACTCTAGAATACTAGATGTCAAGGCGGAAATTTATTGTATTCTCCATTTTAATTATGTTCTGTTTTCTTAACTCCTGACATTAAAATTAATATATTTCTATTGTGCATTTATCCCTCTTGTTACACAATATTAAATAGTCTTCACACGTTGTGCAAATTGTACAGTGACACGCATCCACGCCATGATATTTGCCGGCTAGTCAATTTTTTGTGTCTGTCAAATTGCGGTATGTATAGTCTTTGGACACCCAGAGTTGTATTTCACAGTTAGTGTCTGAAATTAACACTGTCTCATTTTCTTAAAATGAAACAGTAAAATTGTGTTAAAATGACACTATATAATTTGTGTTAATATGACACTATCTAATTTGTGTAATAATGACACTATATAATGTGTGTTAAAATGACAATATCTCAGTTTAAGTGTCTACTTAAAATTAATTTCTGCTGGATTAGGCGATTATGAATCTACATAACTTTCTGTCCTTGCTGCTAACGATACAATTTTGCGATACACTTCCATGTCATGATAACCATTCTGCCCATTCTAGTTTTTGTTGTGCCACCCTCTGCCTCACTTCTCATAAATTTCGTTCGAAATCAATATGTTTGCAAAGATATTATAATTATATATATATATATATATATATATATATATATATATATATATATATATATATATATATATATATATATATATATATATATATATATATATATATATATATATATATATATATATATATATATATATATATATATATATATATATATATATATATATATATATATATATATACACACATTTCTATATAACCCGTCAGGGTAGTATGGGTGCATACTGCAGACATCTGCACGAAAAGCTCTCCAAACAACTCTATACCTTTCCATTCTGAGAAGTGTAGAAAACTCACGTTCAGACATTTGCAAACCAGATTAAGGCTTATTAGACATCTACGATCTTATTATCTCCAATATAACTCAAAATGAATTTCAAAAATGGATGTAACAAATAGTCATCTTCATCCTGTGAAGGCGAGAGAGAGAACATACTTTATTCTATGTTGTTTGTCCATCACAAGTGATGATGACCATTTGTTACATCCATTTTTGAAAATTAAATTAGAGTTATGTCATTGATTATGAGTTCGTAGATGGCTAATGAGCCATATTCGAGCTGTAAATGTCCTTGGACAGTTCAGGCATGGAATGACCACTGTAGACGGATCTTGGTCTATCCGTGACTTTCTAGCTGCTCTCCGCTGTTGAGCTGTTGCATTTCTCATATTTTCACAAGATGATGCGCTCTTTTTTATTGTAGAACGCCATGTAAATCTATTTCTTGCACGTTCTTCCCATGTATTTTGGTCTATTTCAAAGGCTTTCAGTGAGATCTTTAACGAGTCCTTGTAGCGCTTCTTTTGGCCACCTTGAGATCGTGTACCCTTCTCCAGCTCACCATATAACTTTATTCTATATATTCACATACACGTCTCAATATTTCGATCTGTTTTCTCTTGTTATACCAATTCATTCATCTTTTAGCTTCAAATTGAGCACTTGACGTTCGCTCGTATGTTGCTGTGACCCGAAGCAGTAGCGCAGAATATCGATACTTACCTGCCAGACTTGTCATGAGAGGCATTTAAAGAGGTTTATTTAAATACGTCCGAACAAATAAAAATATCTGGTTGTGATTTCTCGCTTGACACGACCACTCCTCCAGTCGACTCCGCTGCAAATGAGTACATGATGCATGAGTTAGTGGAGGTAAAGACAGCAAGGAAGGGAACTGGCCAGATAACCAAATAGTTTCTGCGGCCTACTACATGAAGAGTTATATACATTCCTGACGGCAGGTTGCTGCCATGGGACATACCTTTACCTATGAAGGTTTAGTATATGCATTAGACGCTATAAAGAACTTTGGATCATTGGCAACTCAAATTATTATGGCCAAGAACATATCCTCAGCACACCTCGACGCATTCACGTAGATTTCACTGCAAATGGTGGACACGTAAAGTCCTAAATAAATAAATAAATTATCCAAGGTAAATATTAAATCTAAACAACTATCTTCCTATTTTTCTTTTCATCGTTCATTCTCAAACTCCCATTTGATGTCTTTTGTAGCAGGACAGCAGGATGCAGTACAGAGAAGGAAAATGATTTGTGTCGCGTTTAATTTGCCCCAATGACCCGACACTGTCGTCTTCGTCTGAAATCTAACTTAAGATCGAATATTGCATCCTTATTTTTTTCTGTATAACATTTACATAAATTTTATGGGATAAATTCATCCTAAACATTTGACCGCGACATGTATACAATTCTGTGAATTTATTAGTATTTTGACAAGCAAAGAAAAACAAAACTAAGAAAATAACAATCCAGATGTCATCGTAAACACGGCCACCAACAAGACCTAGGATGGAGTAAAGATAATATATCTTGTACTGATTTCCTCTTCAACTTACATGCTATCAACTTATTCTTTCCTGCTATTCATCAGCTTTATCAACCCTTATCTACCCTTATCAGCGCTGAGAGCTCAATGTAAAATCCGAAAGCATTGCTCTTCTAAATCATTCCTGTTTTCCATTTATAATTATTTTTTCGTTAAGGTTTGAAAACAGCTACTCACCATACATAGAAATAAAAAGAGGGGTAAGACAAGGATGCATTTTATCACCAAGCCTATTTAATATCTACACAGAGAATATCTTTAAAAATATAGAAGAAATGCCAGGACTCAAGATCAGTGGGGAAATAATAAACAACCATAGATATGCAGATGACACTGTTCTTTTGGTAGAAAGTGGGCCAGAACTACAAAGACTAATAGATCAAGTCAATAAATCAAATAATGAATATGGACTGGATATAAATAACCACAAAACAAAAACCATGATAATCAGCAAAGACACAGAAGAACAAGAGTTAAACATAAACATACATGGAGAGAAACTACAACAAGTAAAACATTATCAATATCTTGGACACATAGTCACAAATGATGGCAGATGTGAAACAGAAGTTAAAAGGAGAATATGAATGGCTAAAAGTACCTTCAATGACATGAGGAAATTATTAATATCTAAACAAATTACAAACAAGTTAAAAATGAGAATTATAAAATGCTACATCTATTCCATATTAATGTATGGCTCAGAAACATGGACACTAAATAAACAATTAGGAGAAAGAATGGATACCTTTGAGATGTGGGTATATAGAAGAATAGGGAGAACATCATGGAAAGATAAGACAACAAATAAAGAGGTGCTAAAAGCACTTAGTATGAAGAAAGAACTACTAAGAGAAATAAAGTTCAGGTAAATAAAATATTTTGGACACATTAAAAGACATGACACCTTATTGAAGACCTTATTTGAGGGTAAAGTCAAAGTAAAGAGAGCAAGAGGTAGGCAGAGATACACGTGGGAGAGTAACATCACACGATGGACAGGTTATAGTCTAGCAGAGTGCACCACCAAAACAAGAGACACGGGATGTTGGAGATCCGTCATGTTTTTGATATTACTGAGAGATCTTCCTTGTAAAGTTCACTTGTAGAGAGAATTCTCAATAAGCAGAAGTCTTGCAAAAATATGTGTTTCCTGGTAAAACCCTCTACTATACCACTTAAGTTTTTCCATGATAAACATACAATTACTGAATATTTGGTTACCCCTCTATTACACCACTTAATGTTTTCCTTGATAAACATATAATTACTGAATATTTTGTAAAACCCGCTATTACACCACTTAAGGTTTTCCATGATAAACATATAGTTACTGAATATTTGGCACAACCCTCTATTTGGTTACCCCTCTATTACACCACTTAATGTTTTCCTTGATAAACATATAATTACTGAATATTTTGTAAAACCCCCTGTTACACCATTTACGGTTTTCCATAATAAACATATGATTACTGAATAATTGGCAAAACTCTCTATTACACCATTTAAGGTTTTCCATGATAAACATATGATTACTGAATATTTCAAGTGTATTAAATTTAGGTGTGGATAACATTTTAAAAGAAATTTGAAACGTTGTATATGAATGTTTCTATAGTCATGGTGCCCTTTTCTCTATAGCGTTATTTTTTGTTATGAAAGGTTATGGTTTTACCAAAACTTGCAGGAATAAACTAAAGTGACATAATTCATTTAAAAAAGTGCTTTAACAAATAATGCATGCACAATATCCTAGACATCATGTATCATCGTGAAGGTCTCAAGGATACATGGGAAAACATATGACTGTCAGTGGAAACATCCGCTACAATTGTAAACATATAAATTACTAAGATATATGAGTGAAAATGGTTTGTAGTAAACAGTACTACAATGTGTACATTATGTCTTAAGTTCTTCTTTTTCTTATTCTTCTTCAGGGTTCGATCTCATATTTCTTTTTAGTTAGCAGGACGTAGTTAGGAAAACGTTTTAAATTTTTTATGGTGTTTTACAGCTTTGCTGCAATATATGTGCATTTCACCTTGACACATCCGATTTCAGCGTGGCTTCTTGGTCAATTGATCGTCTATGGGTCGGGTTAGCTAAATCCATCGATGCAAATGTCCTCATTCACCTCTCACGACATGATGGCAGGTAGAGTTTCATTATTCTTTGTTGCCATTTCGGACTCTGGAAACAGGCGAAAAAGAGATTTCGCATAAAAAGACGGATATATATATATATAGGGCCATTAACGCAAATAAAACCTCGCCACAGTGCTGTTCTTTCTCTAGACTACACCCAGCTCGAAATCTAGCAAGACCATTGTACTGCTACAGTAGCGATCCGATCCAGCGGGAGTTTGAGAATGAATGCTGAAGAAGAAGCAAAACGGTTCACATTTCTTACCAAACGACGAATTATCAGTGAAGAGAGTATTTCGGTTAATAATCACATCGGAATAAGATATAACGAATGCCGTTCTTTTAGTACTTTGTGGTTTATGTTGTCGTTTCTACGTTGCACATAATTACACATGTCACGCGAACTTCAGCATCAAAGAACTAGGAGATGGAACTTTGGGGTAAAGGAATGTTTTTTATGCGCTGTTCACGTTCGTGGCATTAGTTGCAAAATTGTACCCTAGTGCGCACGATTACTAGACGAATGTTGACAAGGTTGGTTGAAGTTGATGGTGCTATCGTTGATAATCTTTGCATTAAGATGCAGGTCGACAGCATACCCGAAGATTTCCAGCGAAGTCAGCGTAAAATAAGATAAGATTCCATAAGGCAGCAGAAAACTCTGAGTAGGCGCCAAGAATTTCAGTTGCAAAACTAATAAACATTGCCATCTAGACAGAAGCAACAGCGACCACAAATAATTCTTTGCTGTTCAGCGTGAATATTTGGCAGAATGCTCCAGAAATGACTAGTGACGGAAACCTTCTAAATTTGCCGCCATGACAGCCAGAGATACATATGTGTTCAAGAGAGTTAACTAATGATTAGTGAACCCGTATTTGGCCATGGCCGTCAATACTGTATAGAAGACACGTGTACAGAATATGTTAACATGACTTGAAAAGTCCATTTTGATAATTTCCGTGAATTTTGTTGGTCGGCCTTCTCCATTTTTGCCATGAGTCTCCAAGTATGTAAATACCGACCAACGAAAATCACGACAATACTTATTATAATAAAGAACGTAACGAATGAATTCCTAACTAATTGTGTAGAGATATCTTATAGTATCGTCGAAGGTCGCGATATGGCAGAAGGGATTCATACACGGACACCTAAATACTTTTTTCTTCTTCTCCTGCGCACTTTCGCAATCTCCAGGAGCTTGCAAGGAGATGTAATTCAGAGAATGAAATGTGTTGTTTTATTGATTTCGTCTTGATATTTTGTACTGACACATCCGACTTCATCAAGGCTTGTGCATCACTTTGAGCCTCTATGGAACGGGACAGTCAATTTCACCTCCAAAACCTCCGTACTCGTTCTCATCTAAGACCTGCTTGATGGTATCACACGGCGTCACTCATCGAAGTCTTGTTTGATGATACCACATGGCCTCACTCATCTAAGACCTGCTTGATGATATCACACGGCGTCACTCATCTAAGTCTTGTTTCATATCACACGGCGTCACTCATATACGACTTGCTTGATGACCTCGCTCAGCGTCACTCATTTATCTTATGCGGCGGTTTATTTCTGATAATTCGCCAATAAAAGACTTTCTTTCTCATTGTAAAACAACTGCCTAAAGAAACTCATTTCCACTTTCCCGTGATTTTAATTGGTTACTTTGTGCGGACATCCAATCGGCAACTTCAACAAACTCTGGGAATGGTGCAGCCAGAGTCACCACAAAAGCCTTGTTAGTAGCCTCGTATAACATGCGTGTTGTGTAATATTGCTATTATTTGCTCACTTTTCGGTTCCTAACAAGACATAAGCGTACAATATATCAGAGAGATTTAATGTTAAATGTTAGTATCATCCTCTTCTTCTACTTCAAAGTTTAATGTCTACATAAGTTCGGGATTCTTGATAAATACTGCTGTACAACGTTCCCATACAGTTTAACATGTCTATACAGCAAGTCTGGTTTGCTAAATAAATGCTGCTGTATTTGAAAGTTCCTCAGTGCTCCAATGCAGCTTTCTGCTGATATCTGTCTTTGTGGGGTCAATGGTCCTACCTTAACTAGTTTAGTGTAATGCAGTCTTGCAGGATATGTTCTAGGGTCTGTGATGTCCGCCCACATAGACACAGAGGTGATGGAACCAGTCCTAGTCTATTTAAGTTATTATTTAGTCTGTTTTATTCTGTCTTGAAGATAATAACTTGCTCAGCTCTGTCAAGATAATGATAGTTGTCTTTTGGGTTGTGTTCTTTTCAAATAGACACGGTGAGGTCCTCTTTTCTTGGTAGTTGATATCTTTGGTCACTTTTTTCCCTGTATTGCTCTCATTTTCATTTTGCGAGCATATCTTCCCCTTCATTTCCTGGTATGCCACAGTGTGATGGTATCCACTATAGTACTTTAGATGCTCCCTTTTCGTATCGATTCCTTCAGATCTGGCAGCTTATCGCTATCAAGGGCTTGCAGAACAAACATTGCATCAGTAAGTTACACCACATTTTGACATTGACTTGTGTTTTTAATTATTTCGGAAACAATGTTTTTAGTCTGTACTTCCGCATAATATGTGGAGCAGAAGATTCCAGTTGGTGCATTGGTACATGATGTAGATGTTTTTCTTTTGTCTCGATATTTTATGTAAACTGCAACACCTCCATTCTGCACTTCCCTGATTGTTGATCAATCGATATATACTTGTATCCGCAGCTTCTCTTGTGCACATATCTTCAATCATGTTGCATACTATTGTTTTCTTTTGTACAGTATTCAGGTATCTTATGCTGTAGTTGTTGTTTACAGTGGTTCTGATAGTGAGCTGGTGAATTTTTTAATTTAGTGATCATGAAACTTGTAGTAGCAATCTAATAAGCGTGTCTTAGTGAAATGATCTGAACTTATGTTTATGAAGGTATCTCCACGGCAAAGTGATTAAACAATTTACGTTGTTATCAAGAGGTCGCTAGTTCGATGCCGGATTGTGAGGTTTTGTTAAGAAATGAAGATTTTTGGAGATCCCTGATTAGTATCACTTTAGGTTGCGAAGTTACGTGTTTGAGTTGTTTTCTCTGCAGGCGCCCAGACCATAAGGGACCGAGTTAATAAAGGGAAACAAGAATACAAAGAAATTTGTTGTTTACACCTTTTGAGCTCTTCCTATTTATCAACTTTCCGTCTGTGCGTCGTTGGGACTCGGGGAGGGGGAGCTATGAATATCGAAATATTACCTGCTAAGTAAATAGTAAGAGGAGTTAGGAGGTTTGGAGTAAAGTTGGCTGTCATCCAGTGTAGCATGAAATTGACCCCATAGGATTTATTTCAAATCGGGTGTGTCAGATCGAAAGCAGCAGAAACCTCAGCTAAGCTGTAAACTATGACACAACGCAATTCTTTCTCCGAACTACATCCTGCTGCTTGATAGGAGTTTGAGAATGGACGAAAATAACAACTAGTATAATGAACTCATATACAAGATATGTTTACGATCTGATCTAATGTTTCCGTTGGCCATAGTTTTTTTCGCGTTCGTTCTAAATTTCCCTCTGGATCCCTCTCATAGCATTACATTGGTTCTAGTAGATTTCTAACAGGATGTTGTCCACAATACAAATCTAATAATAAATAAGCCATAGAGTATCCGACATTACAAGCCAAATAGTCTTTTCTGATAATCATGTCCACATTGGCTGTCATACCTATCTCCTCCCATTAATGTTAGACGCTTGTTGTTGACGTTCTAGTTTGTTTATTATTTTTTTTAAAATTATTTTTCATTAATGTTTCCTTGGAGTCTATGTTTCATGATAAAGGCCATAGTATCGCAACGTAGAAATTGTGTGTGTTTAGATTACAATTTAGCCGATTTTATTATTATTGTTAATATTCTTATTTTCTTGTAACAAATCACTACTTATTAGTTCATAGTACTTTCAGAAAACGAAGATTACGCTGTGCCTCCGTTTAATTTGCGTCAATGATCCGACACACTCGATTTCGGTCGCCAATTATGACTTAATCTAAACTCACGCTAATGAAAAAAAAACTTGCTTTTTAATGAAGTTAGTGCAAACCTATAAATTTGAAATGAACCCGAATTTTAAAAACATAAAATATAAACGAAAATTATGAAAAGACAATTTTAAAAAAGGGAGCATATTTTATTATAGATCAACAAATATTTCATCAACCAAAATTTTTTAAATTTTTTTTCCATATATTGTGATTTTCTTGTACATTTTCTATACACACAGATAATACAACACTCAACTCTATACATACAGATTATACAAGTAAATTTAAGTAGGAAGCCAGAGGACAATTTCTTTTTTAATTCTTGAGACTAACGGGAATTGAACCAGTCCGTTCTACGGCACCAAATCGCCTAGCAACAATTGCACACGCGTTTTTCAGTACTTTACCAACCGCATCTCCTAAAAAAATAAAAAAATATGCGATTTCGAAATCAGAAATCGCATCTTTATTTGGAGATGCGGTTGGTCAAGTACTGAAAAACGCGTGTGCAATTGTTGCTAGGCGAGTTGGTGCCGTAGAACGGACTGGTTCAATTCCCGTTAGTCTCAAGAATTTTAATACAGATTATACAAAATTAACTCGATGTAAACAGATCGTACAACTAATTAACTCAATACATAAAATAGTATACAACAGTACACTCAACACATACAGATTACACAACAGTACACTCAACACATACAGATTACACAACAGTACACTCAACACATACAGATTACACAACAGTACACTCAACACATACAGATTACACAACAATCCGATAGCTTCTGAAACAATGACGAATGAACACTTGAAAAAGGGCGCGGGGGGGGGGGAATAACCTCTACCTAATTTCTGTTTCACTATCGAATCTTTCCAATACACGGCGTATATACTTGCATGCTTGTTTCCTGATCTGGGAATATCAACAATTCAGCTCTTGCAACTTTGTGTTCAATGGGGAAATTTCTCTAGTGTTTGATTTCGTACACAGAATACTCCAACTCACAGCTACGTGACTCCAACTCTCAGTTTTGTGACTTCAACTCTCAGCTGTGTGAATTCAACTCTCAGCTATGTGACTCCTACTCTCAGATGTGTGACTCCGACTCAAAGATGTGTGACTTCAACTCTCAGCTGTGCGACTCCAACTCACAGATTTGTTACTCCAACTGTCAGCTGTGTGACTCCAACTCTCAGCTGTGTGACTCCAACTCACAGCTGTGTTACTCTAACTCTCAGCTGTGAGATCCCGACTCTCAGCTATGTGACTTCAACTCTCAGCTGTGTGCCTCCAACTCTCAGCTGTGTGACTCCCACTCACAGATGTGTGACTCTAAATCTCAGCTGTATGACTCCAACTCACAGATGTGTGACTCTAAATCTCAGCTGTGTGGCTCCGCCTTACAGATGTGTGATTCCAACTCTCAGCTGGGTGACTGTAACTCTCAGCTGTGTGACTTCAACTCTCAGCTGTGTGACTTCAACTTTCAGCTGTGTGACTTCAACTCTCAGCTGTGTAACTTCAACTCTCAGCTATGTGACTTCAACTCTCAGCTCTGTGACTCCAACTCTTAGCTGGGCGACTTCAACTCTCGGCTGTGTGACTCCAACTCACAGACGTGTGACTCCAACTCACAAATGTGTGACTCCAACTCCCAGCTGTGTGACTCCCACTCACAGCTGTGTGACTCCCACTTACAGCTGTGTGACTTTAACTCTCAGCTGGGTGACTCAAACTCTCAGCTGCGTGACTCCAACTCCCAGCTGTGAGCAATACTTCGAAAAGTCTCCTACTCACATGGGGTAAACACTTCATACATTACTCATGCGTATAACTCTCGTGACATTAATTATTTACGTTCTCAAATCTCATTGACATGTACACGTGGCGTACCTGTTTGCAATATTACCGTCAACTGCTTCCAGTTTCTGACGCTTGCCTAAACATGTCACCATTACCAGCTTCCCTCAAATTGATATCGCCCGGTCAATAAAACAGATTAGAAATGGTGGTTAAAGATGTTCAAATCCGGATGACCTTCTGTTTGTAGAACTGTATACAATCTTCAAGCTCTGACTTGGTTCATTTGAAATCTGTGACACTTTCAAGATCATTCTAATCTATGGCAAGATTGCTCATCGGATGAGTTTTATTATTGCCAATCTTAGTCCAGATATCTCACGGGCTTGTTTTAAAGGTGGCATTATCTTTTATCATAAATTTATCTTATCTGTGCGCCAATTTAATTTTAATTCAATTAATTTTGTGAGTTTTTAAAACAAAGTAAAGTTATTAAAAGTGGTCGAAATTCAATAACTGCAGTTCTCTTCAGAATTTAGGGCCTTATAATTGGTAACACCAGCTGACTGAATTTAATCATTCCGCGATTTTCATTGGTTATACGCCAAAATTCGTAGAAAAAAAGTGAATATGTAGATACATTTTCCTTTTTTTTTATTTTTAAATGTGGAGGGAGGGTACCTAAATTCATTTATGCGTTTTCGTGTGTAAATTCCTTCATTTTCTTCTTCTTTTTCTTCTTCTGCTTCTTCTTCTTTCGTTCACTAATAATGTCTATCTACAGTGTTATTTCTAATATAAATTGTTGGCTAATAATTTCTGTTTGCAATGTTGTTTCTTATATAAAATGTTGGATAATAATTTCTATGTCTGCAGTGTTATTTCTTGTAAAAATTATACAATGTTTTCCATTTCTTGTTTTGTACCATAACGTTTAACATTCATAGGTGTATCATTAAGGCCAGTATGTGCATCTTAATGTTATATAGCTTACACATTCTTGAAGGAAATGCTCTGAAGTTTGGTGGACTTGCCCGCATGTACACTTTGCTGTTGTATCCATTTTACATTTTGTATACGTATTGCTGTTTAGTCTATTGTGTCAAATTCTGAGTCTAAATATGACTACATTTTCTTGTTTGTTAAGTAGATGGTAGTTGAGTAGATGGGAGTTGGAGTCCCGTAAAGCTAAGTTAGACTTTCGTTCTGCCTTTATCATGGATTTATTTTGGAGATGTCGGATTGATACATGAGATTGTTGCATGTTAGAACCATCCGTGGCCAGTTGCTGAGCTTTCACATTTCCTTCTGTTCCATAGTGTGATAGAATCCATTACAATAACATTCTTCATCGATTTTGCACTATGGACCATATCTCCTTTAACTATGGTAGTTTATTGATTTCTATACAAGTAAATTCAAGAAGGAAGCATGAGGATAAATGAAAATAATTCTTACATCCGACAGAAATTGAAACAGGTCCGTTCTAGCAGCACCGATTCGGTTTGGCTTATTAAGCAACAGAAGACCTTTGTCATCTTGACAGCTTTCAAGTTAATCTCTAATTTTATCCATGTGGTCATAACCCCAGCTTTGTGAGTGACTGTTAAAATCTCCACATACTATCAGTTTTCCTCTGTATGGTATTGTGTCCATGGCAGGGGGTTAGTCATTTTAACAATAGTAATTTAGCACGTGGAAGTCTTGTGTTTTTGGTCTTTTGCTGAAGGACCTGGTATTCCGCTCCTTCCATGTATAATTCCGTTTGATATGCTGTGATATTATTTTTAACTAGTATAAGTATACCTCCTTTTCTTCTGTCTATTCGATCAGCTCTAAAGCACTGATAACATCTAATTTTAAAGGCTACATCTTTGTTGATGTGTGTCTCTTGTATGCAGCAAAATTTAACCTGCTCCTTACAAATGGTGTTCTCTAATTCTAATTTCTTGTTAAAGCCATATTTTTTGTTATTTATACTCTCAGCATTCCAGTGCATTATTGTTGATGTCTCATTGGTTGGTAATATTTGTTGGCCATTGATATTCTTCTTCTCCTTCAGCGTTCATTCTAAAGCTCCCACTTGATCACTCTTTTAACAGGACAATGGTCTAACCAGATTTCCAACAGGATGTAGCCCAGAAAATGGAAATGCGTTTTGCCACCGTTTTATTTGCGACAATGGCCCGATACAACCGTCTTCGGTGGGGCCAGTGATATTACTCTTGTGCTCCTGGCTCCACATGGCAATCGAAGAGAACCTCCAGTCGCATGTGGTGGGCTATTTCGAGGTATAGGGCCCGGTGCTACTACTTCCTGGTGAGTCGACACAGGGCCAGCTCCATGATACAGTAATGCAGAAAAAGACATTTCATTTGCGATCATGAATGACATTCTGGTTGCTGCAGTGCGCCTTTTGGCTTAATGTCGCTGACGTCAGCATCTTTTGCTAGGCAAGACTATGATCCTGCTCGAATATGGGAGTCTTAGCTTCCAGTCTCTGCTGGCTGCACTAATCTCCCATCTCTTCGCCAAGAAGCTGGCCTCGATGTGGTTTCTGATATCAAATTTGATGACATTTCTTTTTGACGATCGCTACGTGATGGGGCGGTTTGTTTATCCACCTTTTGAAAAATCTCTTAGTGTTAATAGTCATGTTATGATTTGCGACAACTTCATCGTTTTTATATCCCACAATCCTTATCTTAGGTAGCATCACCGATTTTTATCCCACAATCCTTATCTTAGGTAGATCACCGTTTTTTATTCCACCATCCTTATCTTAGGTAACCTCACCGTTTTTTATCACACAATCCTTATGTTATGTAGCATCACCGTTTTTATCCCACATACTTATCTTAGGTAACCTCACCGTTGTTTTATCTCACAATGCTCATATTAGATAAACTTAATTTTTTTCTGAACGAGTATCTACGGCCCTACCTATAAGTAGATCATTTCACTCCTCCGACAAACAACCATCTTTATAACAAAGCTCAACCATCTCTATAACAAAGTTCAACCATCACTATAACAAAGTTCAACCATCACTATAACAAAGCTCAACCATCACTATAACAAAGCTCAACCATCTCTATAACAAAGCTCAACCATCACTATAACAAAGTTCAACCATCACTATAACAAAGCTCAACCATCACTATAACAAAGCTCAACCATCTCTATAACAAAGTTCAACCATCACTATAACCAAGTTCAACCATCACTATAACAAAGTTTAACCATCACTAAGAAAGTTCAACCATCTCTGTAAAAAAGTTCAACCATCACTATAACAAAGTTCAACCATCTCTGTAAGAAAGTTCAACAAGTTCAACCATCTCTGTAAGAAAGTTCAACCATCACTATAACAAAGTTCAACCATCTCTATAACAAAGTTCAACCATCTCTTTAAAAAAAGTTCAACCATCTCTGTAAGAAAGTTCACCCATCTCTATAACAAAGTTCACCCATCTCTATAACAAAGTTCAACCATCTCTATAACAAAGTTCAACCATCTCTATAACAAAGTTCAACCATCTCTATAACAAAGTTCAACTATCTCTAAAACATAATTCAACCATCTCTTTAAAAAAAGTTCAACCATCTTTATAAGAAAGTTCAATGATTTCTGTAAGTCGTTCAACCATTTCTGTTAGAAAGTTCAACCATCACTATAACAAAGTTCAACCATCTCTCTAACAGAGTTCAACCATCTCTGTAACAAATTTCAACCATCTTTATAAGAAAGTTCAACCAACTCTGTAACAAAGTTCAACCATCTTTATAAGAAAGTTCAATGATTTCTGTAAGAATGTTCAACCATCTCTATAAGATAGCTCATCCAAGTTTCTTGTCAGCTATACGGTCCTGCTGACTCATTGGGCATCATCCTTCATATGGACGCTATTTTCCCTGTTTACATTGAGAAAATATTATTACGCCCTCACTAACTCTGAATTAATGAGTGCACACAACGAGATTGTCCTGTTACCTTAGCAATACTTTCTTAACCTACGTCGAAGAAATCAGAAAGTCCGTCTTCAAAGAGAAGATTCATCCAGATGGTTCTATTTGAATCTCCGAAGTACCCTACTTCGTGCATTTGCAGTGCATGCGGACTATTTTTTACTGATTCACTCTCATCAGGAAAAAATTACATGAAGTCTGTCGTCCAATGATCACAGCTTCTTTTAGTCACGTGTTCGAGTTCGGTTTGTAAATGCCGGAAATATACTGTTTAGTTTTGTATGTACAAACGATTTGTTTAACCTTTTTCCACTGATTCCTACGTCTGGATTACTTGCAGGATGTCTCAGAAATATACCATGGTTCTGTCTGTGAAATAAGTCACCAAATTTTTTACACCCCTCCCCCAATGTAGCCCCTTCCTCAACCTTTCATAGCAACTAGATTTAGGGACCGATGTGCTAAATTATGTCAACAAATTTACCCTCCCCATCCCCAGAAAATTTACTCTTCCAACCCCAAGAAATATATGACAGAAAAAGTACTAAAATCTGCATGATGTGTTTCATATTTTTAGAAAAATAATTCAGCATCAAGCAATTGAATTTGTGTATTATAAGAAAAGCAATGGACACATGGACACCTCGCAAGCCTATCTATTACTTCTCGATTGCTTAGATCGCTCTGGAATTTACAACGATGAAACTTGTATGCGCTATTCCAATGTGCAAGTTGGTTTGTTCATATTTGTTTTTGTTATGTTTTTTGGAGGGGTTTAATTTCCATTTTCTTTTCTACTCAAAAACTTTCTAATCAGTAGTATTAAACTTTCTCGAGAAGAAGCTGCCAACTAAGAGGGAGGTGCATGGAGTCCTGTGCGCCGTTTCACAATACAGACATACAATCACTTGCAACTATTTCATATGTCAATGTTGGCCAATTTTATTCACAAATCATTAAAAAAATATATATATACTAGTATGTTTACAGAATATTTTACATGAAATTTGGGGCAATATTTTACATGAAATTTGGGGCAATATTTTACATGAAATTTTGATCAATATTTTACATGAAATTTTGGGCAATATTTTACATGAAATTTTGCCATATTTTACATGCAATTTTGAGCCATAGTTTACAGGAAATTTTGTTCCATAGTTTACAGGAAATTTTGTGCCATAGTTTACATGACATTTTGTGCAATATTTTACATGAAATTTTGTGCAATATTTTACATTAAATTTGATTATAATATTTTTCCATCGGCATTCTTTCTCAAACTCCTGCAGATTTTCGAGACGATACATCCAACTTTAGCATAGTCTTAGGGATACTGACCCAACATTGGTTGAGACAACAAACTCCACCCCAAAAATTCATCAGTCGCATCTTGCGACATGCATAGAAGGTGAAATATGTTAATATTCTTTGCTCCCCTTTCAGGTCCCTTCAGTACAAGGGTGGCATAATAATCTGACTCAAATTAACCCTCTATGAGATGGTATTTTTCACACCACCACTAAAACTTTCTTTGTCGCCTCCTACTACATGCTTGTCAGATGATAGTATTGATATTTGCTCTCATTTTGGCTTGGCAGCACTCTAGTCTTCCTTCCAATCTGTTGCGTTTATCTTCCTCCTTAATAAATCTATCACATTCTCCTCCCGTATAGACAGCTCATACCCGCTTCCCACTTTTGTTTCCACTGAAACAAATAAATACTTACTCTTATGGCAACATTTAAAATGCGCCAGACAAATATCATCCTCTCATAAAGTTGTATTATTCATTTCCGTATCATTGTGGTAGGAGGGTTGCCATATCGGTCAATTGAAATATTAAATTTGACGAATATAGTTATTCCGAAATGTCACTGCCATACAAATTATGTTTTTGCTGTTTGTAATTTACTTGGCCAATTTTCTTCTTCTTCTTCTTCTGCGTTCGTTCTCAAACTCCTGCAGATTAGCAGGATGTAGTCCGGAGAACGGAATGCGTTGTGACATGGTTTATAGCATTGCTGTGATATCTGCGCCTTTCTGCCTGACACATCCGACTTCAGCATGGCTTTGGGTCAATGATCCTATATGGGATGGGGCAGCCAACTCCATCCCATAACCTCCTTAGTCGCCTTTTACGATATGCGTGGAAAGTAAACAGTGTTGCTATTCTTTGCTTCTCTTTTCTTTCCCCGGCAACACATGGGCGACTTGGCCAATTTGAACAACTCTCTATATTTAAATATAGAGACACGTGTCTTGCCGGGTGTCGAAAGAGAAGCAAATAGTAGGAATACTGTTTACCTTCCATGCATGTCGTCAGAAGCAACTAAGAACGCTCGGAAGTGGATTTGCCTATCTCATCCTATGGATGAGAAGCCATACTGAAGTCTGGTTGGCATGCCGAAAGTTGCAGATATCGAAGCAAAATTGCTAACCGTGACACTATATCGTTACATTTTCTGGACTTCTGAACGTTTGCAGGAGTTTGAGAAAGAACGAAGAGGAAGAAGAATTAATGTGTGTTTTCGTTGAAAATTACGTTTTACTGAACTCTTTCCCGTTTAATCATTTTTAAAACAATTTATGTGCGAAATTTAGAAGCGTGATTATTACTTTTATATTTTACTTACAATTTGGATTTCAAAAAGTTATAACTCTATGGCAACCCTGCATCGTAGTGATACTTATGCAAGTGCAAGCTGGCAACCCTGCCACTTTGACACTTTGGATTCTATTGTTTATTTTCATATTTGCAGAACTATTCCCCTCAGTCATCTCTCGGCGATGGTATATGGTTCGCATCTGGTGGAAAGACATTTCAAGAGTGCGCTCCATATGTCAGCGCCAAAATGTTTCTAGGTTCCGTTTTGTAGAACTTTCTGTTTTTGTTCATTTTGCGAGCATTTTGTTTGGAAGAGTATGCGTAACAATGACATTATGAAACTTTTTAATATTTCTTCTTCAGTTTGAGCTTCTTTATATTGTTGCAAGTCGATGATTCTCAATATGTTTCCAAAATGGGCATCGATGCCAGTTTTGGTTAATAATTGTAAGAATAATAATAGTAATTTAATAATAAAATTAATAATAACATAATATCAACAGAAATAATAACAATAATAAAACATAACAGTAATGATAATAGTAATAATAATAATAATAATAACAATAACATAATAGCAATACAAATAGTAACAATAATAATAAAATATAACTTAATAATAATAATAATAATGATAATAGCAATATTAATAAAAATAACAATAAGGATAATAGTATCAACAACAATATTATTATTATTATTATTATTAGTAGTAGTAGTAGTAATAATAATAATAATAATAAATATAACCCCTTTTGGCTGAAAATTTATTCTCAAACTACCTCTGGATCTCTCTTATAGCAGGACAGTTGTCCTACTCAGGCCCGTAGATGTGGTGGGGGAGGTATGTTCAACTAACCGTCTTAACAAATCGGAAAATGATGTTAAGTACAAGGAATTTGACCACAAGCCAGAAGAAAAATCATTAGCAATTTTTCACAAAGTTTTTCATGTTCGCATGTACGCACGAATAGTATTTTTGTTTGTTATATAAATCCAGAACATCCCCCCAACCCCAACCCTTCCCCCAACCCCCAACCCTTCCCCCCAACCCCCAACCCTTCCCCCAACCCCCTTCCTTGATGAGAATATATCTAAATCCCTGGTCCTACAAGATCTAGATATTCAGCAGGATGTAATCCATAATCAAACATGAGTTGTAACAAAGTTTTAATTACATTAATGACCCGATACATCCCAATTCGGAGTTGGTAAATAATATGTTCAGTATTTTACTACTTCCAGTGAACACGGTGGACGTATGTAGCCATATCGCTAGTATAGGTTGCCAGCCGTACGAGAGAACTGGTTCTTGTACTTACAGGCTGCCCACGAAGGTCAAAACAAAGCACGGTCACACGTGTTGACCCACTTGCAGTTATATTGTTTGCCCTATCGACATAGGCACAGAAGCCCATAATGTAATTTTACCGTGTATTTCTGGGATATGAAAGTGCTGCTAAGAATTCCAATATTACGATTTGCCATGCATGGAGTAAAAGGTTACTAAGAGTTATGGGGGTGGAATTAGATATTCTATTCTTATGTCAAATTGACTACTGGCGTTTTGTTTACAACGTGGATTTTGTCGATAATCCAAGGGATTATCGCCTGAGGCTACGGAGTTACGTGCTGTGAGTGGTACTCTCGGCGTGCCTCTTCTTTGAGAGAGACGGGGTACATATAAACTAACATGCTGAACAACGAAGCAATTCATCTACGCCTTTTAATACTTTTAAGTGAAACAGACTCAAAAGCCAAGCTGAAATCGGATATGCCAGTAATCGCAGCGAATCTGTAAACCATTACATTACATAACTCATTCACATCCGTGTGTTGTCGGGGTCTACAGGGGGATCAAATAATGACCACACTGTTACCAGTCATGCACAGTGTATGAGAAAACTAATGAGGTATTGGGGCGGAAATAGTGTCCCATACCATGGATTGTCAAAGTGTCCTAGAAGCCATTCTGAAGTCGATTGTCAAGAAGCGCGGGGCAGATATCGCAGCAAAGTCGTAAACCATGACATATGTATTTTGTTCTGCGGACTTTATCATGCTAATCTGAAGAATTTGAGAATAAATGCACATGAGAAAAGAAGTTATAAAATCTATTTATGATGACTATTGTAATTTTAAAAAATTGATTCAAGCATACTATGAACGTCTACCTATAAACGATGCGTTTTTTATACTTCAGAATCTACGACATCTTTCCAGACGATAGTATGAAGGGACGTCAATAAATTAAGTCGACAATTACTGGATAGGGTCTTTAAAAGGTCGTAATAGTTGACGCAAAAGTTGACGTCAAAAATATTGAATTTTTTAAATACATCAATCAAATTGTGCGAATCTGAAATTTTGTCTTCAAAATTTGAGAAACACATCATGATTTTGTCTTCAAAATTTGAGCAATAAATCATGATTTTGTCTTCAAAATTTGAGAAACAAATCATGATTTTGTCTTCATTTTTTTTCTTGCTACATACGTTGTTGGCAAAGGGAGGCGGAAGGTGTACAAATTGACATAATTAAGCAGAAGGTTGTCCATGAATTCTTGACAGTTGTTAACCATGGGAAAGGGGTAAATATTGGCAAAAGTTCTTCTTCTTTCTGTCCTCATGTACCTTTCGGTGTTGAGAGGAGAGTGAGTTGGCAAAAGTTGTTGACATAATTTATGGAAAGACCTTTCTTGATGTGCTATAAGGAATACAATCTATGACACATGGCGATGACGGATGTGCCTCACAAGACTTATCTAAGCAACAAAATCTTCCACAGTATGTACAAGAACTCACAGGATTACTTGTCCAGAAAATATTGGTGTCTGGTTCAGCGCGTTATGTAATTAAAATTAAAGTAGTTGTGATAGGTAGACTGCACGCATTGTGCCCTGGTTTATTTCAGTGTCACAACTTCTGACAGTTACCGCCCTTTGATGCATGTATCACGGATGAAGTGACGCCTGCCGTTACAACTTGTAATTTTTTAACTTTCTAAAGTATTTACAGGCCCCCCATGAGAGTTTGTGTATCGTATGAAAATTATCTAATACCTCCTTAAGTTGTTTCCCGTCCTGCAGTAATAAATTTAGAAGTCATTAGAAAAGTGAAGGATGTATCACTTTCTCGGCACAACAGGTGGGTCTACGTGACGATGTGGTAGCTGAAGGGGATTTGGAGTTAATATATGCTTCGGAAATATAAATGTGGCTGGGTGGTCTTTTCTTCCTTCAATAACATAATAATAAAACCCATAGTCAGTCAGCGCCCGAGAGTTGTCAACACTGGAAGAATTAGCACAAAAAGCCATCCAGACAATTCTGCCCTCAGTCATTCCTACTAGAGCACAAAAATCACGACCAGGCCATTCTTTGATGTTGTCAATCCAGGATTTCCTTTAGCCGCTTCTTTTCCTCCTACCCTCCAGTCATGACTGTTTCTTTCAAAATACGTTTACAAAATGAGCGTCGTGTCTTGTTTCTGCCTTTACATTTGGTTGTAAACATATAAATAATATATTTATCAGTTGCCCTAAGTCCTTCCTTAACCGAAGTCACCTTGTGGGACATGGTTTTTTTCCTTCTGAACCCACTAGGATCTGAAAAAAATGTGGAATTTCTGTGAAGCTCAGAAGACATTATTTAGTGCAGTTTATTTATATACAGCTGCATATCTTACACACTAAAAAATATATTACCATTCCCATCCCCCGACGGATCTGTGGCCTCCAAATTATCTAAAACTGTATCCGTGATCCCAAATCTCCTCTTGGTCCGATGTCCCTCATAGGCCCATACGACCCACGTTGAAAACCACGTCTATATAAAACTTAGCCTGGGCTGCTATTTAAGAGCCTTTGTTTTGCACATTTCCACCGGTCTTCTTTCAAACCTGCTATCTTCTTCTTCTGCGTTCGTTCTCAAACTCCTGCACATTAGCAGGATGTAGTCCTGAGAACGGAATGCGTTGTGTCATGGTTTACAGCAGTGCTGCGATATCTACGCCTTTCGGTCTGACACATCCGACTTCAGCATGGCTTTGGGTCACTTAACCTCTATGGGATGGGACAGCCAACTCCATCCCATAACCTCCTTAGTCGCCTTTTACGACATGCGTGGAAGGTAAACAGTGTTGCTATTCTTTGCTCCCCTTTCTGGCCCCAGCAACACACGGGCGTCAAACCTGACATTATATTATCAATTGATAATAAATAAGAACTGCATTAAAACTGTAATCGAGCAGACGAAAATTGAAACGGTAACGTAGATTTACTAATGCTTGGTAATACACATACACAAAGCGACGTTCGACCAAAAATAATGCCTTTATAAAGAAAAAAACGTATCTGACAAAAAACGGCCTTTTGGTCGAAACATCGTGTTGTATGTATTATTATGTGTATTACCAGTTATTAGAAAAAATTAATTACCCTCTTCCAAGTTTCACTTTTTATATTACAACTGGAAAAATTCGCACGTTTGGAATCAGGTATTCTCTGGGAAATAACCAAAATTTTGTGAAACATTACTCACCGAGAACAAGTTCTCCTAGATCTGACAGTTATCCAAGTAGGATAGTGTCCTCTAAGAACCCTCGACTGATTTAATGAGCCATTCGCGTTTGTATAATAAAGATAAGCTAACAGAAAGAATTGACAAGAGTTAATCAATCAATAAACCCGTAACCCTTCAGGGTCGTAGGGGCAACAAATTGGATGCCTATATTGTGTTCCTTATATTCATGAACGACATTGACCAATTCCTTTTGCTTAAAGTAAACACTGCAATGAAAGCAGTCGATCTGATAATATGGTAGAGAGCGTAGGCACAACAAAAAAAGTTTACAGGAAGTTATGGATAATTTGACCAAGTAAACAGACCGATGGTCCATGTCTATCAATGTCCAAAAACTACCAATAACATCTTCAGCATGTCCACTAAACCACATAAAATCCTACTACCATAAACGGTCAAATATTGCAAAAAGATGAGACATCCACATACCTTGGAGTCACTTTTGACTCAAGATTAACATGGAAATAGGACATAGACCAGTGTCAAATAAAAGGTATATTGAGGATAACACTACTTTAAAAACTTGTCTGGAACAATTTCAGATTGGGATGCAAATACAAAAATTATAATTGGATCATATACAGGATACGTAAGACCGGCTTTGGAATATGGAATTTCAGCATGGGGGACTGCAGCCAAGAGTAACACTCAAAAGATTTCAAAGATACAAAATCACAATCTCAGAATTTTAACAGGAGGTATGAATACTACTCTAAACACAGAAATGGAAACATGCACAGGTTTGCCATCAGTGGAAGAAAGAAGAAATGAACACTGGCTAAACACCGAGGTACGGTCTAGAAAATTACAATATTATGGCCATATCAGACAGCATAGAAAAGTCGACAATGGAGGGGAAGATGCAATGGCAACAGAAAAGTAAGTAAGCTATGAAGAAGATGGACACAAAATATTAAAGACAACATGAACATTACACGGACATAACCAGGAAAATTTCCTCAAGATCGGCACGAGGTTCGAAAGGCTGTGATAACTGCTACTTCCGGTCCACGATATGCTACCTGATAATGATTATTAGAGATAACCATCGTTCACTTGGTATTCACTGTTATCGCCACGACACGTCACATACCTTTTAGACTGTCACATGCCTTTCTTAATTTTGGTATCCTAGTTGGCAACTAGTTGATCTGTCCTGTATGCACAATTATTTGTGAATATGACTGTCTTGATTTTAGTATCCTAGTGGCAACTATGTGGTCCGTCCTTTATGCACAATTATTTGTGAACCCATGTAAATGTATAATTTTTCAACAAAGTCTCTACATGCGGGAAGAAGACGTTGGGACAACGCGTACAGAAAATGCGTACCTTAGATAAGGGGAATGAATAGGAGAATTGGTGATTTGGAAGGTTAAACCCCCCCCCCTCTCCAGGAAGTTAGAGCTTGTTATTTAGTATTGGGAGGTGGGGAGTCACCATCGAATCAGATGTGTCGGGTAATATATACACATCAAACGTATGCTACAACGCATTTTTGTTTTTCGGCCTACATCCAGTTTTGAATCTAGTAGAACCGTTCTACTACGTGAGATATCCCCTGGGAGTTTGAGAATGAACGCCAAAACAAACATAAAATTAACTAGGAGCATGCTAAAATTAAATATAAGGAAAAACTCTCTTCCAAAATTATGTTCTTGAAAATGGCAGCAAATATCCCACAAAAACGAAGAGATATGTTTTTAAAAGTCCTCTTTTACTTAAGACATGTATGTAACTGCAGCAGACAACGTGAGGAATAAAGTACCGTGTGTCTATCAGTCCCTGTGTACTCATTTATATTGTTACAGACACTGCGTCATATGAAGTGTTGTTATTAAATGAGGTTCTGTGTTACACCAGTCTATAGTGACCTTATAGACACCCCGTAGAGCGAGACTGTGTGAACCAGATGCAGCTAAAACTACAGATGAATAAATTCTGAAAAAGAAAACTGAACATTAGGTGGCAGGGCAAGATACGAAATGAAGAGATAAGGAGACTAACAGGGCAAGATACGAAATGAAGAGATAAGGAGACTAACAGTGCAAGATACGAAATGAAGAGATAAGGAGACTAACAGGGCAAGATCTGAAGGATACCCAGATTGTAGAGAAAAATGAAGATGGATTTCTGAATACACTGACAAAACTAGTAAAATATATAACTATTTTGGTGACATTGAACCCATATGAGAAAATTAAACCTGCAGGATTTCTCGATATTGAATTCACAGAAGCCTAACAAAAACATACAAATCAGACAGACTAACAAAAACATAGAAGCAGATAGCGTAAAACAGGCACAGAATCCAGACAGACAAACAACAAGATAAAAGCTAGAATGATTCGAAAAAAAGCATATAAACTAGATATATTAATAGAAACATATACATCATAGGACAAAGAAGTATATAGAAAATAGACAAACTAACAAAGTATAGAATCTGGAGACAATAACAAATATATAGAAAATATAGGGACTAACAATAACATAGAAACTAGACATACTAATACAAATTAGAAGACAAATAAAAACATGGAAACTAGATATACTAACGAAAGCACATAACCAGAAAGCAAACAACACCATATAAACTAGACAGATTAACAAAATAATAGAAACTAGACAGACATGCAAAAATATAGAAACCAACCTAACATAACATAGAGATAAGACTAGCATAAATATAGAAACCAGACAAACAAACTCATAGAAACCAGACCCAAAAAATACAAAGAAAACCACACAGACTAACAAATAAACTAACTAAACAGACTAACCAGACAGGCTTCCAAAAGCATAGAAAGTAGCCAGACTAAGAAAAACATATAAACTAAACTAATTTTTTTTAAACATAGTAACTATATCAGTTAATTAAAAAAATAGAAGACAAATAAAACGTAGAAAATAATCAGATTTACATACACATAAAAACTAGAAGAAAGACAATAACAGAGAAATATGACAGACTAACAAAATACATAGAAACCAGAATAACAAAAACATAGAAATCAGACAAAATAACAAAAACATAAAAAACTACATATACTTGCGAAAACAGAACAGAAAAGCATAGACAGCAGAGAAAGAAAAAGAAATAAACTAGACCCACACCCCAATAAAAAACAAAACATAGACACTACACAGATTAATAAAAACCTCAAACCAGAATATGTTAACAAAAATATGTCGCTAGAAATACAATCAAATTCTCCTAATCCGCCGAAGGTAGAATGTGTCGTGCCATTGTTGTAAATAAAAGCGTGACACAACGCAATATCATTCTCTAGACTACACCCTGCTGGAAATCTAGTTGGATCATTGTTCTGCTACAAGAGAGATCCAGTGGGAGTTTGAGAATGAACGATGCAGAATAAATACACTTAAAACAAAATATCTCGCAAATGGAAAAGCAGATACATTGAATTACAAATAGCCATGGTATGTTACAGCGGCCAGATAAGGAGAATCTATTAACAATCCTATGAACTGTCATGCATATCGCAAGATGCGACTAGTATTGTTTTTATGGTTGGTGTTAAAAAATCGTATATCATAGAAGGTAAACGTGACTCAGAACCCATGCAGAAGTTGGATGTATCGAACCGAAGCATACAGACATCTCAACTAAGATATAAACCATGACACAACTCATATACACGGAACTACATCCCGCTAAACTACAGGAGCTTGAGAACACCCCAGAATGGAGAAACAATCACGAATACAAATATTACGCTTCATAAGAGTGGCCCCCATTCCGCACCTGTGCAGTCTGTCAAGAATTGTTCAGTTTACCAGTCTTCAAGTCTCATCCGCAACTGTACATACCATCATGTCTCTCCACTTTCTATTCCACGGTTTGTTTATGAATTATAATTTTGACATTTTCTCCACATTATTCTCACCTGAATAGTCTTCAATCTTTTAATTTGCTCTGACACATTCTTATTTCTCTCACACCTTTTTCACTTAACATTGATTCTGTGTATCCTGCAACACAAACTATGAAGATCTTCTTCATACCATATCCTGTTCAGGAAGTAGCCATCAACCCTGCATTTTTAGAATATATTGAATTTACTAGACAATATAAAGTAAATCAGTAGTTTGCCATTGCTTTTTGAACGGTTCGAATTAGCAATTGCCTGCGACTGGATTCGAACCCGGTACATTGGTCGTTACAGACAGGTCCTGTATCCCTCACAAAGACCCACTTAGTGAACCACGTAGTGTCTGTCACAACATGAACCACTTAGTGTCTGCCACATCATGAACCATTTAGTGTCTGCCACAACATGAACCTCTTTGTGTTTGTCAGACCATGAACCATTTAGTGTCTGCCACAACATGAACCTCTTTGTGTTTGTCACACCATGAACCATTTAGTGTCTGCCACACCATGAACCTCTTTGTGTTTGTCACACCATGAACCATTTAGTGTCTGCCACAACATGAACCACTTTGTGTTTGTCACACCATGAACCATTTAGTGTCTGCCACACCATGAACCTCTTTGTGTTTGTCACACCATGAACCATTTAGTGTCTGCCACAACATGAACCTCTTTGTGTTTGTCACACCATGAACCATTTAGTGTCTGCCACAACATGAACCACTTTGTGTTTGCAACAACATAAACCATTTAGTGTCTGCACATACATATTTAATTATATCCCCTATCGATCATCCAATGTTATATATTAATTTAAGGAGGTAGTGGGGACTGAACTACCAGAACCACAACCCTCATCAATTATTTTGACAGTTGTAAACATCTGATATAGCAAAATTGGTCTAACGTCAGTGGTTGAAATATGCCCCAGTGTTGCCGTGGCCCGATAGGGAGCAACGAATAACAATATCTGTTTACTTTACATGCATGTCATAAGAGGCGACTAAGGAGTTATGGGTGGAGTTGGCTGTCCTATCCCATATAGGGCCACTGACCCAAAGTCGGATGTGTCAGGCTGCAAGGCGCAGATATCGCAATAATGTTGTAAACCAAGACACAAAACATTCCGTTCTTCGGACTACATCCTGCTAATCTGCAGGAGTATGAGAAAACAAACGCAGAAGAAGAAGAAGAAGAAGGAGAAATAGGCGTACCTCACTATAAGTGGTACATTTTACTTAACCTCACCAAGTATGGAACATCCATGGAAATAAACATCAGAAGAATAAAATATATTGGACATATTAAAGGACATGACACCTTGTTGGGGAGGTAGGCATTTCTACCTTTTAAAGAATTGGGAATTGAGTATGGTTCAGGTTTTAACTTAAGCAATTTCGAGTAGGGTGGCTGGCTGGTTTCAATATCCTCACTCTTAAAATGTATAAAACTGCCTAAGTTTGACAAGCTATGCTTTGCTCACTCTTCGAATAGATGACCTTACTTGAGGTCTAGAATGTGAGCATTGATAATGTATGTTTATGAAAGAAAACGTGCTAATTCAAAGGAGCGTGATGATTTTGGGAGACTATAGCATTTGGGAGACTATAGAATTTTGGAGACTATAGCATTTGGGAGACTATAGCATTTGGGAGACTATAGAATTTTGGAGACTATAGCATTTGGGAGACTATAGCATTTGGGAGACTATAGCATTTGGGAGACTATAGCATTTGGGAGACTATAACATTTGGGAGACTATAGCATTTGGGAGACTATAACATTTGGGAGACTATAGCATTTGGGAGACTATAGAATTTGGGAGACTATAGAATTTGGGAGACTATAGCATTTTGGAGACTATAGCATTTGGGAGACTATAGCATTTGGGAGACTATAACATTTGGGAGACTATAGCATTTGGGAGACTATAGAATTTGGGAGACTTATAGAATTTGGAAGACTATGGAATTTGGGAGACTTATAGAATTTGGTAGACTATGGAATTTGGGAGACTTATAGAATTTGGAAAACTATAAAATTTGGAAGACTGGTCATGAGCTGTACGCACACAAGTTTCTTTATAAGCAACAAATCTGCTGCATAGGCCTCACAAAATTCCTCAACGACAACAGCTGGGTATTGCGGATACAGGCAGAGTCATTGCGTGGTTGCAAGAAGGTGTTATTGTTGAATGCGTCTTAGAATCTTGCAGTATCTCATTTAGTTATTGTCAAACTGCAGCAGCGCTTTATTCAGACTAAATCATCATCATTACCACAACCATCATTATTTATATCATTATCATTATCACCGTGAGTCGCTGGGGCCCGAGAGGGCAGCAAAGAATAACAACACTGTTTACCTTCCATTCATGTCGTTAGAGGTAACTAAGGAGGTTATGAAATGAAGTTAGCTGCCCCATCGCATATAGGGTCAACATGACCCAACGCCATGCTAAAGTTGGATGTGACAGGTCGAAAGGCACAGATATCGCAGCATAGCTGTAAATCATGACACAACTCATTCCGTTCTCTGTACTACATCCTGCTAATCTGCAGGAGTTTGAGAACGAACGCAGAAGAAGATTACCATTCTGACCAAGATCATCATTATCACTAACACCATCAACATCACAATTAATAATATCATCACCAACACTAGCACCATCACCATTAGTAACATCATCAGAAACATCATCACCAACATCATCACCAACATCATCACCAACATCATCACCAACATCATCAGCAACATCATCACCAACACTAGCACCATCACCATTAGTAACATCATCAGCAACATCATCACCAACATCATCAGCAACATCATCACCAACATAATCACCAACATCATCACCAACATCATCACCAACATCATCACCAACATCATCACCAACACTAGCACCATCACCATTAGTAACATCATCAGCAACATCATCACCAACATCATCACCAACATCATCACCATCATCACCAACACTACTATCGCCATTAGTAACATCATCACCAACATCGTCACCAACATCATCACCAACATCATCACCAACATCATCACCAACATCACCAACACTACTATCGCCATTAGTAACATCATCACCAACATCATCACCAACATCATCACCAACATCATCACCAACATCATCACCAACATTATCACCAACATCATCACCGACATCATCACCAACATCATCACCACCCCCATTAGTAACATCACCAACATCAGCATATCCACAAGCACCATCATGATCATCATACATAACATCACCATCATCAATATGAATGCCAACATTAGTTCATCACCAACATTATCATCAATACCACCACCACCATAATTATCAACATCACCACCATCATCATCACGGAGATTCAAACGTATACTTTATGTAAAGTTGTGATGAAGTATGAACCCCCAGACACGTTATGATGCCAGACTTATCATCAACATCATCATCATCATCATCATCATTATCCTATTACACTGGCATAATCTTTTCATATGCTAATAAAATCTGGCATCACAACTTGTCTGTTGATTATACTTATCACATCTTCGCATATTGTTTACGTTTTCAACTCTGCTCAAACTATTTTTATATTCCATTTCTATAATTGTGTCTTGTCTGAGGGCTCTCTTGCCTGAGAATTTACTCAGAACATGATTCGTGTCGACTATTAACCTGATAAACAGACAACATGGGACTGACAGGTTCCTGTTCTTCAGACATGTTTATTGTGTGACGTCTCTTCCGTTTGCTGCACTGAAACTTATTTACAGATCATATTTACAACATTAATCTTATTGAGTTACTTATCAGCTTTTCTTCATTTCCTGTTAGACATTCTTTATCCTCTTTGTGTCTGAATTGAACGGACGTCTATATAAAATGTGTGTGTGTGTATATATATATATATATATATATATATATATATATATATATATATATATATATATATATATATATATATATATATATATATATATATATATACATATATATAGGCCTATATATGACACATCATCATTATCGAGGGACATATTCTTTCCAGAACGTAGTCTTTCCTATGGATCTCTTGAATTCTCCGCGGTCTTGAGCAAGTTGTCCTGCATCTTGCAGTGACATGCGCAGGCATTCTTGAATGTCTTTTGTCCAACGGGGTCGTGGTCGGCCTTTACCCCTGTTGCCTTCTATCATCCCCTCCTGTAACACTCTCTCCATACCGTCGTGTCTCTTAATATGACCGAAAAAAACTAGCTTTTTCTTTAATATGGTGTTCAGAAGCCAGCCTTCCTGGACGTTAATTGTTCGTAACACCTACTGGTTTGTTTTCTTCGCTGTCCATGGCATTCTCAAAACTCTTCTATAACACTTTAATTCAAATGATGTTATTCTCTTGGCCACTGTTATATTTATTGTCCATGCTTTGCATCCATATGTCGCCACAGGAAATACACATGTTCGTAGTAAACACAATTCAGTTCTTATGTTAGTACTTTGCCATAGTTTCTTTATCTGTTTTAATTTTGCCAGCGCCATTGCCGTTCTTCTCTTGATATCAACTGCGCAGTCCCTCGCATTGTTATGACACATCAGTGTAGATTAAGGACTGACACATAGTGTTGATTAATGACTGACTGATCAGTGTAGATTAATGACTGACACATTAGTGTAGATTGTTACATTATTTTCCGCATTGTTACCGCCAATGAGAAATCTGACTTCTGCTACCGGAAATTTGTTCCTGCAAATTTTGTCAAGTGTGGTGAATACACAGAAGGTACAACGGAAACCGTATTAGATATTTACTCTTCTCCAGGATCGTATGGGTTCCACATCGAATGTATCAACATTGTTGTTTGTTAAAATGGAAGACCAAAGTTTCTGGCCGATGCACGATACTTTCAACTAAGACCGGAGTCTATGTTGGTCACATCCTGCGTACACATAGTGTGTTCACCATTATTTCTATCTTCAGCGATGCGAATAAGTGAGAAAAATATTCCTATCTGTCTAGTTGTTGATTTTTTACTATCCACGATTTTCTTAACCTTCTGTGCTTCTTCTACTCTTGACATATTCTTCTAACCTTGTAGTATCACTTTTGACAAAGAATCATATCGGCACACATGTCCAAACTATTCAAGTTTTCTTCGCTTCACTATTGAAATTAATGATAAATATATTAGTCATCCCTGAGGAAAGGGGGGATGGGTTATTGAGTTTAACCCCCTTTATTAATCATAACATGTCTTTTAATACTAGGAATTTAGCTGGTCTCCTACCCCAACCACCCATCACCTCCCCGAGAATGATTTTATAGAAGGGTCAGCAAAAAATATAATAATGGAAAATAGGTGTTATTATTGAAAATGAGCGAAAGATGTTTTTATTTTAGTGTTATTTTGATGTGGTATTTATTATTTTGATGTTATTTTGGTGTTATTTTTAGATAAAATCTATCCATACTGGATCTATCCATCCTTACAGCTGGAGAGGAGATGGGCACCACTAGCTAAACCTTTTGCCCACTGAAATACTACAATGGACATAAGACCAATGTGTACGTAAGAAATAAAGTAGAGATGTGTGCAGGTGTCCAGGAGCCATTGCTTTCAATAGTGAAACGACGAAAACTAGCATGGTTCGGACATGTATGCAGGCACGATTCCTTGTCAAAAACAATACTGCAGGGAACTATCGAGGGTGGAAGAAGCAGAGGAGGCCAAATAAAGACATGGACAGACAACATCAAGGAATGGACAGGGCTAGATATTTCCACACTCATCCGCATCGCTGAGGATAGAATTCGCTGGAGGACTCTGTGTGCTGAAGCTTCCAATGTGGTACCCCTACGACCCTGAAGGGTTATGGATTTATTGATTGATTGATTGATCCATACTGAAGTAGAATATTTGGCCATGATGGGATGCATAGATGCCTTCTTGCCTGTGTTGATTATATCGTAACAACTCCCACAACTACAAACAATACATCTCTTATGTTCTATTGTTCAGTGAAGTTATTTTTCCACCAGCTTTCTCTCGTATCCTGAAGACTCCAACTTTAGCGTTATAGAGTGCTATGAAATTGAGCCTCCGTCTCATAGAGGATCCATGTTAAAGGGCGCATGTGATTTTGTACTTCTGTATCGACCGAGTGCCATGGCCTTTTCTTACTCCTTTCGTATTTGAAATACATAATCGGATTTTCCCTGAGTGTTTTTTTATGTTAGAAAACTGTTGTTAGTTTATTTGGACTTGTGTCGATTACGTCTGCTTTGGAGAAGAATATTCTGCACATAAATCTTTCACATTTACAACGGTAACTTGTGACAGTCATTCAATTCTGGAATAAATCTGTATGTTAATGTAACAATTTTAGTATCCACTGAGCCCTAACGTGCTATAGTAATCTGGACAAATAACATGGGCATATGGACCGTTGGATCAGCAACTATTGTAAAAATTGCTAAGATTATTGAATCATCTTCTTTATTTTAATATTGTCAATACCTTTACTGTTCTTATTTTCTGTGTGTTGGTTCTATCATAAAAGTGTGACATTCTTTATATTATGTAGTCATTGTCTACACGAAGGCCAATTCCTTGAAGTGAAGTCGGTGCTTAGTTTAGTCATTTTGTCATCAAGTAGCACATCATGGACAAGATGTTGCAGTCATTGCAGCCTTTCAACACTCCTGCCGATCTTGAACCAATTTTCATGCTTCTGTAAGAACAATCTTTATGTGGTCTTTGATATATTTTTACGCCCATCTTCTTCGTAGCCTACCTCTTTTTCTCTGTTTTGACTTCATCCCATCCATTATCGTCTTTTCTAAACTGCCATTTCTTTTTTTATGATTAAAATATTGTAATTTTCTACAAAGGATTGTTGTTTTTTGCAAGTTTTCTTTTAATTTCAATTACCTCCAAATGTCCCTACTGGTGACCATGTTATTCTAATGCTTCATCAGATCATATTTTGAGAAGGTAACATATGATGTAGCAAGTCTTCCTGCATTAGTCTTGTTAATGGCTTCTTCTGTCACAACAATACGTTCATGATCCGGTCTGTACCCCCTGACTTGAAGACTCCTCCAATATGCATTGCACCAAACTGAAAGCTGAAGTCTCCTGGGTATGTAAGAAAGCTCAGAGAATCCTGCCCTTTGCACATAGGAAACAAGAGCTAATCTCATGTAATTCCTGGGGTTCGAAAATAAACAAAACACAATAATCCCGGTCACGTAAGATCATTTGTCACCTGTCGCCGTCCCCGAAATACTTGACTGTTCCCTTCGAAAAATATCATCCATCATACACTGCCTGCATTCTTTGAATGTTGGCTGGTCAGCATCTTTCTGCTATAGGAAAGTATAGTAGTGCTCGTTGATCAAATTTGGCTATTTGAAGCTACGGAGTTACGTGCTATGAGGTGTACTCTCGGCAGGCAGCTTGCTGCTTCGTTGAGAGTGACGGAGTACATATGGGAAACCGAGTACAGTGAAGTCAATCCTGTACGCCCTTTGAACACTTGAACCTTTGAACTGACCATGTTGTCGACTAAATACAGGACACCAAACATAGAATAGAATTAGAATGTGAGTGACTATGTGTTCATGGATGTGTACCACGTAAGTGATGACGTTTTCACGCTCCTCGCATGTTGGCATATGTGACGTACCACGCGAGGGTTTCATTTGAACACGCCTCATATTTTCTCGTAATTCCTTCGGGTCATCATCATTAAGTGCCGTCTCCGCAAGGAAGGTTGGCTGCAACGTATCTCCAACATCTCCTGTCTTTGTGGTGCACTCTGCTAGAATGTAACCTGTCCATCGTGTGATGTCACTCTCCCACTTTCGGTAGAAATACACAATAGCTTACCTAATGTGCAGATTCATTTTAAAATGTATAGAATGTTTATATATTGTTTTCATATGTGGATGAAACGTATTAAATAGATCTCTACAGCAGCGCGAGAATAGATAAACAGGGTTTCCTGTCTGAACAAACCATGTGAGTAGACAGGCTAGCCCCCTTAGTTAGTACTAGACTACGGCGCAATCACGAGCGAACAAAGCAGATCGGGGCAAATGCTGGGTATCTGAATCGACGTCGTTTCACTGCTTGCCACTGTGTGGTGGGTGTAAGTACAGACGACCGAGCGCAGTATAGAGGGGCGAAACAGCAAACGAATCACAAGGGTTGAAATCGCGAGCGAGAATACCTGTGCTTAGCGCCGTCAGATAGGGAGGAGGGTATGTGGGGTGGGGCGTGTGATTACAAGAGGATTAATGGTGCTGGCAGATTAGAAATATTACCGCAGTACTCACAAACCTTCTTATTCATTTGGAGCTTCTAAGATTTCTTGTTGGGAGTATAGCTTATAACAGTTACTTTTCCAACGTGTATCAGTTTCACACAGTAAACTTGTATGTTATTGTGTACATTTGACAACGTAATAATTATATCAACAAAGATCACATTTAAGTCGCTAAGTCGTAGGGGCCTAAACGCGCAAAACTAATGACAACAATAATATAAGCTTTTATATTATAGTATATATATAGTATAATATAATTTATACTTACCTTTAGAGAAACATTATTGGACACAATTTACTAATTATTTCAGTTACTGTTAGTATTTCTAGTTTTTCAACAATTTCATTGTATTTTATTATGTGTTACTATAATATAACAGCTCAAGTATTATATCTCTTTTATATAATTTATATACAGTTTAGAAAATGTATGCGCAATTTATATAATATATATATATATATATATATATATATATAACTCTTGTATGCTTTCTATTTGTATTATATAATTTATATCTGCCCAACGTGTAGTGAAATAAGGAATGGACTTATCTGGTTAGCGTAGGAGTAGTGTTCGTCTGAACAAAGCAAAGTTTACGTGACAGTATAATGATGGAGGTAGAAGTAGTTAAGACAGCTTTACGATGGTTCTCGGAAATCGCGCTGAACAGGAACGCTACTGTGTACGATTCTAATTTACGCGTCTATAACTCTGAAAGTCAAAAGCGGAAAGCTGTGGAATTACTAGACCGCATAGATAGAAACTTCTGCATTGGAGGACTTGAAGGCTATGTGTCAATGTAAAAATGTACAGAGCAGAGTTGTAGGCTATGTGTCAATGTAAAAATGTACAGAGCAGAGATACATGTTCCTATGTAATTAATTTTAAAAAAAGGTACAAAAGAAAAATTTTACCAGCTCAAGAGTGGAGATTAGCTAGAAAGTTAAGAGTAGATCAGATCAAACTTGATCTTCATCATATACCCAAACTGCTCAATGTTTTTTTGTGGCCATCATAAGGATTATAATTCGCATACGAGCTAATCAATAAACTCACAGCTCTAACAGAATTTCATAAAGTGTATGCAACAAATGATTATCATCATCATTTGATGAACGAACAACATGGATCTACTTCACATTCCATGCTAGAGTACGCGGAAATAATCGAGCTGGCACGCTGGATACAAAGACACTTATGGTGTGCACTAGGAAAATGTACATAGAGTTACTCTATGTATTCGTACATAATTTTTTTTTATACTGGATGGATATTATAGGATAGTGCAGTGGTTGAAAGATTCACCCAGAGAAGGCATGAATTTGGGATCAAACGTGATTGGAACAGGGAAAAGCGAGAAAGTGAACGAATTAAACCCTATGAAAATCACAAACCGAGGAAACGATAAGCATACATACTCTTGCTTTGCTGAATGAGACTGAGAATATATGGGTCCACCCGGAGTGCGATGACCCCAGTTCGTAAATATTTAAGTACAGCCGAAATTGGATTTACCAGGCAACTGGCTCAAATAAAATGACGACACAATGCATATCCTTTCTTTGGACTACATCCTGGCTTAAAACTGGTAGGACCATTGTCATTCTACAAGAGAGATCCAGTGGGAGTACGAACAATAACAAAATAACACAAAGATATACATGAATTATTGTTATCATATCTGTCCGAGAAATAATTAACAGTAAATTTACCATTTTGACCGGTCAGATGGCCCGTGATTCAATAAGATAAAGAGCAAGCTAGGATTGTCATCACCAAGTTCCGTCTCCTAGGCGAAGATTGGCTGCAACAGACCTTCAACATCCACTGTCTCTTGTTATTATGTTACACTCTGCTAGACTGTAACCTGTCCATCTTTTGATGTTTCTCTCCCACCTGCATCTCTACCTACCTCTTGCTCGCCTCTCTTCGACTCTACCGTCAAGTAAGGTCTTCAACAAGGTGGCATGTCTTTTAATATGACTAAAATATTTTATGGAAATATTTTACCACTGATGTGTTCCCTCTTGTGTTATTTTTGATCAATATATATTCATTTCTTCCTTGGTCTGCCTCATATAGGATAGGTTAGGATAGCAAATACCATATATGTGCTCTCTATAGGGCTCTCTATGTGATGTTTCCTTTTCAGAACGCTGTCCTTACTGCCACTCTGTACTCAAGCAAACTCGCGTGGCCATACACGAGCTAGATAGGAGTGGGGGATGAATTAAACATAATCCTGACCTTCCCAATGGATATGATAGCACTGGCTAAATCAACATTTCAGAACATAACTATTCTATGCAATGGAGTAATATCAATGCATACCCTGATGTTATTATACACTGCTAGGATGTAATAATCTAATCAACAATTCTTTATGGACGACAAGCATGGACAGCAAACAAATGAGCTCAAGATGAGCTGGATGCAACTTTTATGTGGATTTTGAGAAAAATTATGAAAATGTCATGGACAGACAAGAAAACTAATGTTGAAGTTCTCAGAGATGCTGGAGTAAAAATAATAATTACAGCAACAATTATAATCAGACAATCAAGATTTTTAGGGCAAGTGATGATAAAAGTAAAGTCTGCACGTTTAGTAACAACCTGAAAAATCAAGGGGAGAAGAGACAGAGGAAGACAAAGACATAAATTTATGGATGGGTTGTCACTAGCACAAAAAGATTCCACAAACTGAACTTATTAACAATACATGAGACAGAATTGTTTAGTATCATAATCGCCTACTCCACTTGGCATGGCACTTGACTGATTAAAATTTACAATAAATATTTACTTGCTGCTATTAAGACATGGATGTTTAGTTGTGCATTCTGGTTTACATGAGAATGTGTCTTCTTCTACATTCGTTCTCAAACTCCTGATCATTAGGATGCTGTAGTCCAGAGATCGGAATTCGTTAGTTTACATTACATGAGACAAATTTACATTTGATCGACATTAGATGGTAATAGTCTAGATGGTTGTATACTGTCTAGTCTCATGTGGATGGTGCCTCTACTGATCCGCACGTACCGGGAAACGCTGCGGTGGGAGCTTTATCTTACCCCTGATGTCTTCCCTCTGCTATCCTATATCGTGACCATCGACTACACTATAAGACCTAACTGCACAAAGTAACCAGGACTTCATTTTGTACGTTTTTTATTATTGTCACGGATCCATTGGTTACTATTTATATACTTGGAGTAGCCTTTGCTATTTGTGGCATTCGATTCCAAGCATATAAATATTGATTTAACGGAAAACACCGGAATAATCAAGAAAAAAGAAAGAATGAATGCCTAATTAATTCAGAGAACATGTCTTCTTTTGTCGGTCGGTCGCGGCTATATCTCCATGTTTGATCAAAATATATCCCATTCTTTCTTCGTCTTCTTCATACTCTGGAACATGGGGCGTGTTTTCTTATAAACATTTGTAGGCAGTTGTCTGTAACCATTCTTATAAGTTGTACAAAACATAATAATTGATGTCTCTCGATATATTCAATACAAGAAATATTGCGTATTCTATTTCTCGTGTCGTCATTTTGTAACCTGTCTATTTTAGTAACACCGAAGTCTATCTCCAGGATTTAATTTCACGTGTCATTAGGTTTCTCTTGTGTGAAGATGTCAGTGTCCATGTCCGGCATTGGTAACAGGGTGTTATTAGTACTCTTTATCAGGTGATGTTTAGCTTCGATCATGATCATTGCAATACAAGACAAGAATTGATCATTGTGTAATAATATTTGATACGTTATTGCGTTTGCCTTTTGGCATCTTGATTCTCTTTCTCTGGCTCTCCCCCCTCTCCCTTGTTTGTGTATACTTCGGACTTCGCTGAAAATACTGTCGAGATATTTTAACTACGAAATATTCTCTTAAATAGTTTATTATATCGTGAATTTCTAACTCATCTATCGTTCTATAATTCATCTATTTTTCTAGTATTGATCTAGTGTTCTAGTATTCATTACTTGTTTTATAATTCATTGATTGTTCTATAATTACCGTAACTCTGACTACACTGTCAAAAGCACAACATAGCTCAATATGGCGCGTACTTTGTTGAAAGTTGTCCTCGTTGCCATTCTTCCGCCGAAGACGGATGTGTTGGGCCATTGGCGCAAATAAAACGGCAACACAACGCATTTCCATTCTCTGGACTAGATTCAACTGGAAATCTTGTAGGATAATTGTCCTGTTACAAGAGAAATCCGGTCGGAGTTTGAGAATGAACGCTGAAGAAGAAGAAGAATTGTCATTCTGTATATTCTCTGTTCTGTGCAAACTGTACGTACTCTTGCACTATCGTATTCCAAAGGTCTTCATGTTCTGTGTTCGTCTTATTCTTTGCCTCCCTATTGCCCCCTAACATCTACATCTAGGATGTATTATCTCCATGATTAATATGCTTAACTATTGTATCTTTGTGTGTGTATATATATATATATATATATATATATATATATATATAAAATGTATTAGCTTGTCTTGTTTGATAGTTTTGATAAGCCAGTATTCCTCTATATTCAAGTCTTCTTTAGACGTCTGCTTTGGACCGTCTTTCTGTCCACGATATTCTTAGGATTCTATTCCATTTCAAATACTGATATTGTATGTTCCATTGCCCAAGTCACACAACCATATGAACCCACTGAGAAACTACCTCGCCGTAATAGTTGTAAGGTTTTTCTGTTTGCCTCTTGCCATATATTTATCATCTGTTACGTTATTGTTGGGTCACTGCCGACCTCTATCTCATCTCTGCTGATCAATCTCCTGGGGGTGTTGATGGTTGTCTCAAGATATTCAAAGTTGCTGGCATTTTCTAGTTGTTTTTTGTCAACGACTATTGTAGGTATGGTATCCGTAGAGTGTTTCTTCGCTGGGACTGCGTGTTTTCCTGGAATATGAGGTTTTGTCTTGGAATGTGCTTATATATGAATATTTATATATGAAACATTGACAACCATGACAATCTGCAAAATTGCAGATGAACAGAGAAGCAGATCCTAAATATAAAATTACATTGTGAGATACTACAACAAGTAGACCATTACTTATATCTAGAAAACACAATCACAATGGTAGATGTGAAAAAGAAGTTAAAAAGGAAATAGGAATGGCTAAAAGTACTTTCACATGGGAAAATATTGACATCTAAACAATTTACAAGTTAAACATGAGATTTAATGTATGGCTCAGAAACATGGATAATGAACAAACAACTAGAGGATAGTTGATGCCTTTGAGATGAGAACATATAGAAGAACAGGGAGAATTTCCTAGAAAGGGAGTAAAACGAACGAAGATATTCTAATAACACTGCTAATGAAAAAAGAACCGTTAAAGGAAATACAATCTAACAAATTAAATATATTTCACATGTACAAAGATATACTGCATGACCTTGTAGAAGATCTTACATAAGCTTAGAGTTGGTAAGTGGTGCGAGGTGAGCTTCTATCTTATTCTAGTGTAGGCCCTAATCAATAACATACATAATAAATAATATTAACAAAATAAAATAACATTAATTCATCGTGGTGGCACAAATAACATCGTCTCACGGTACATGTGTCGTAGTTGCACATCAGTTGCGGATCACTGCTGTAGATGCTACAACCAAAACCATTTTCCACTTACAATTTACAGCGCCTACCAAAATGATAAAAAAAAATATCTTGTTAAAAATGTGTACATACTTAGATTTAACAAATAATCGCTCCATGCCATCATTCATCTCGTTTTACCGTAAACTTATCTAACCGCAAAGTCACGTCTTGCTGTTTTTTACGACGCCTTCCAATCTTTAGGTGCACGTTTCGGCACAATTTGTGTTTCATTTCCCTTTAAGTTGACATCTCCTATAAACCTCTGATGCTATCTCCTTCTCTTGATCTCCTTCATCTCTTCTTTATCTCCTTCATGGTTCCACTTCGTTGACTCTAAAGAAAAGCGTTTATTTCAACGCGCCACAGCTTACAGAGATGATGTGAAATTTGCATCATTTTGTTTGACCGGTGGTAGACAAAATACGGCACAAGTGGATAAATACAGCCTATGTTGTTTGTATTTGTAAGCTAACAGTTATAATGCTATTGCTGTATTGTATCAGTGTGTGCGTTGTATACAGGTACGATGTCTGTGCTATTTTGTTTCATTTGTGTGCATATTCCAAGGCGCCGAGTTAGTCAGAAGACTTAGCTACAAATTGCATATTTATATCCGGAGGGGGGGGGGTGGAGGGGAGAGAGGGATAAATAGTTGACTTAGCAAACTACTAAGTGTTGTCCATCAGACGAAAATTTGACACAATTTTAAAATAGGTTCACTATCACTAGAAACGTAAAGCTGAGCAGTCGATGTTTCGACTAAAATGCCTATATTAAGAGCACTACTCAATCAACGAGTGAAAAAAAATACCACTATCCATGCTCACACACCAGAGCATTTTGTAGACAGTGTGGTCAGTGTTCCTTATACGCCATGTGTTATGTTGGGTTCTTGATAAAGGCTTTATGTTTGAAAGAAACGTCGATGTTTATGTATTTTTCTGTGTATTTTCATGATTCGCATAATTTAATTACGCTGTTTTCAAATTTAGCCTGTGAATTTATATCTGCGTTGTTGTAATCTATATTGCTGGCGAAACTTCGAAGAGTAATAACGTTTTGCTAATCATCGAAAACTAATAATAACACATAGAAATCAACGTTTTGACCAAAAGATCTTTATCAATAACAGATTTACAGTAAAATACGACGAATAAGAAGGGCACTGCTAATGCTGAGCTAAATATAGATACAACCCAGAAACGTTAAGGTTAGAAGGTCAGAAATGAAACAGTACGAACAAAAAATAGACAAAACACATTCAAAAATCTGTAAAATGCATAAAACATAAAAATGATGGAACAATAGTATACCATTGGTAAGACTGACGGGCATTGATCCTAAAGGACTCAATTGTGCCGAATTGATATATATATATAACTATTATCATGCGCTTGTTAGTTCCATGGCCATCGGGAAGGATGTTCATAATATTAATGTCCAGTCTGGTCCAGTTATCTGAAAAGCGCGACTAAATGACCGTCACCAGAATCATAATAAACGTCAAAGTCGGATGCATTGAACCACTGGCGCAAATAAAACGGCAACATAATGCATTTCCATTCTCTGGACTACATCCTGCTGGAAATCTTGTAGGACAACTGTCATGGTATAAGAGAGATCAGGTGGGATTTTGAGAAATAGCGAAGAATTATAATCCACTTTACATAACTCATAACCATGTCTTCAACTCACATGCCACATTGTAACTCACATGCCACACATCAACTCACATGCCACACATCAACTCACATGCCACACATAAACTCACATACAACATATCACCTCACATGCCACACATCAACTCACGTGCCACACATAAACTCACATACAACATATCACCTCACATGCCACACATCAACTCACATGCCTCATTGTAACTCAAATGCAACAATCTTTTTAAAAGAAAAAAACATACAAAATTTGTTAACGTATACATTGAAATTCCTCTATAGCGCTTCCTTTTATACCAAATTTCCCTCTTTCACAACACTATTCACATCGTCAATTATATTTATTTGTTATTATTATATTATCAATAGCGAATATTGTTATTCTGTTATTACATATTTCATCAGTCTGGACCAAGTCGTTATAACAGGATTTGACTTTATCTTGATGCCATTAGCCACTCGGCATAAGCGTGCGCTATACGAGTATGAAAGCCGAATACATAAAATAATATGTGCTTTGCGGAACACAGAAATAACTTCAATAAAAAAACATCAAACATTGTTTCGAATTTTGAACAAATTTGTAATACTTGAAACTGAAAAAGAAATAAACATCTCTAAAGGAGTATTTCAACAGTTACATAGAAGAACATGATTGTGATCAAGCGATAGATCGATCAAGTATCAGGGCTGTTAGTGTTGTCTATTTGCTTCTACTTAACCAAAGGGTCGAAGGTCCAGTTTAGACCTGACCCTTGTCCAGTAATACATATACACTGGCGTGCACAACAGCCCTGTCCAAGACGCAATTACAGTGGATTCTATATTTATGGATTACAATACTGCTGCTTCCATGTGGATATGGTGTGGATTATGATTTTGAGAACTGGTAAGTTACATTTTTATGTTTAATTATATTAAGTATGGATTTTTTTAATGGAAGAATGTGTTATTGGATTTGTGACATCCCGAAAAATGTTGGGTGCATAAAAAGTCGCCGAAAGGAAACCTTGCTGAAAGTTTCTGAGACGTTTCTTGAGCTATTTCTAACGCAGTTTTTTAATTTCAGTTTCTAATCAAGAATCAAGAATGGAGAAAATGAGCCATTTTTTCGTTCGTTCTCAAAACCCCGCCTGATCTCTCTTATAGTAAGACAATGGTCATACTAGATTTCCAGCAGGATCTAGTCCAGAGAACGGCACCGCGTTGTGTCCGCGCTCTATATGTGCAAGTGGTCCAACACATTCGATTTCGGCGTTGGTAGCTAATACCTTTAGTGTTTTTATCACTTCCACTAACGGCGTACGTTAATACAGCATTTTTCCAAATATTAACCATACAACCAAACCTCCTCAGCCATCTCTCGCGACATGCATGGTAACTGACAATATAGCTATTATTAGTTAAACATCGAAGACATAATTCTATATAGGGGCCTAAAATTGTAAGATACCCTAATACTCCTTTTTTTATTACCAGTTTGTCGCAGGGCTGCCAAAGTGTTGAAATTAATATATTTTTACAAGTAAAATATCAGGTTCAATATGGCAAAAAATAACCAAATTTCTAGCTTTTAATTTGTTTTCAAATTGACAAGTTATATGAAAAAATTATCAATCATAAATTTCAGTGACATTTTAAAATGACAAACTTTGTGAAATTTGGCCCTGAAATAACCAAATTCTGGCAACCCTAGTATGTCAACTTACAAACCTCATTATCTTGTGACATGTCCGGAAAATACCGACTCTCCTTGACATGGATAATAAGCTTATTATATCTGCATTTTCTGTCAGCAATCAAAGTTTAGCCCTCAAATATTCCCGTTCTACATACAGAACCAGATTTGATGAGATTTATCATTTAATCCGATTTTGACATTTACATCTCAATTGTGAGATTATTCTAACATCAGTACCACTTGTTCTCTGAATAGTTGTTATCCACATTTATGACTGTAATTTTGCTGTTGTTGTCTATAATTATAACCGTGTGATTTCACTGCTGTTGTCCACATTTCTGACTGCGATTTTGCTGTTGTCTATATTTATAACCGTGTGATTTCACTGCTGTTGTCCATATTTCTGACTGTGACTTTCCGGTTGTCTATATTTATAATCGTGCGATTTCACTGCTGTTGTCCATATTTCTGATTGATTTCTGACTGTTGTCTGCATTTCGGACCGATTTACAATATATCTTGTCTTTTACACTTTGGGGATTTATATCTTCAGCTTCTTTTTTCTTCTTTTCACATTATCCCTCTGCGCTTTGTGGCATCAGAGGTAGAATCGTTTGTAGAGATATTTGCGTACTTCATATGGGATTGTTTCTGTGATTTCTTTTATTTCTGGAGTATGTCTTTTGTATATTCCACCTCTGGCTTTGTATCCATTATGTATATGTTTGTTTAGATCCCCAGAAGTTACAAGCAATTTACTCTGACATCTTCTGTGTAGTGGATTGATTTCTCAGAACTTCCTTTCTTGCACATCCGACTTCAGCTTTTTACTTAATTGATGTATATTGATGAAGCCATCTACTCAAAGTCGGCCTATATTGTGTCTATATAGCTTTCATTTTTGGGAAATGGTTTATCACTGCCAACGAGAAATTATTTGGGGGATCTCCCTAGCGTAGTGGTTAGTGTACATGTGTACATGGGGTCCTGAGTTCGAATCTGGCTCGCGTCGTCTTGTTTACAAGTTTGATTTTATCGAAGATCCCTGTGGATCATCACTTGAAGCTACGGAGATATGTGCTATGAGTGGTACTCTCGTTAAACGGCATGCCGCTTCGTTGAGAGCAACGGTGTACATATGAGAAACCGAATACAGTGAAGTCAATCTTCTACGACTTTTGAAGACTGTGGGTCATCTATTATGACGGAAGATATGATGAGGCAGTTGGCCTAGATGTGTATACTACGCTCCTAGCAGAAGGTGACGATACCGCAGCACTGGAAACCCCTTCTTTCTGGGACCATACCTATATCCTTAAACCCACTTACCAAATCATGCCTGTGAGACATCAATTATTTTCAGAATGGCTTCAAAATGCATTCTGTTTACAGCTAAATACATTACACCATCATTGCAATCAATAAAAATAGATCCTATCCATTGCAAATGTCTTTTACCGCACTGCATGACCCTCATCCCTAGTTAATCCCAATTATGACAACCACAGTACTACACAGCCAGATTTGTCAACCTCAGTGTTACACAGTCAACTATGTCAATCCCAATGCTATACAACCAACTAATTGAAACCCAGTGCTACGAAGTCAACTGTGTAAAGAGTGATACACAGCCAACTTTGCCAAATCGAGTGCTACACAGCCAACTATGTCAACCCCAATGCCACACAGTCAACCCTAATGCCGCACAGTCAACTTTGTCAACCGCAATGCTGCACAGCCAACTATTTGAACTCCAGTGCTGCACAGCCACTTGTGTGAACCACATAGCCATGTCTACTCAGTGCTGCACAGCCAACTATGCCAACCCCAGTGCTACAGAATGTATTGAAATTCAATGTGATCTAACAATAATTTCACGCTGAAGTCAAATGTAAGTGTTTGAAAATCGCAGATATCGCCGCTTTGCCGAGGCCCGATTGGAGAGAAAAGAGTAGTGACACGCTTAGCTGCTACGCATATCATAAGATGTGACTAAGTAGGTTTAGGTTGTGGAGTTTTCTCTTCCGCCCCATAGAGGGTCAGGTGTCGACAGAAGCTTTGCTGAAGTCGGATGTGTCTGATTGAAAGGAACAGATATCGTAGTCAAGCTGCAAATCATGACACAGAGCGTACCGTTATCCAGACTACATCTACAGGAGTTTGAGAACGAACGCAGAAGAAGAAGAATCTACCAAATTGTAAACCCTGATACCCCAAAAATCGTTATCTAGATTATATCCAGGTAACAAAGGATTTTTAGAATCAGCTTGAAAATCAACAAAGACAGTGGAAACACCGGTGACAATAAGCGACAGAAGATGCGGAAAGATCAATGAAGCCCTCGCGAGCAGAGAATGACATATTTCGTGACACGCATGCAGTTGTTCGTGAGCGGAGAAACGGTTTTCTGACAAATGTGATCTTTGAAAAATAAACGAAAAAAGTAAATCGTATTTACATTTTTGGACTCTGCCATATTCTGTAACCAGATTTCATTTAATTACCATTTGTGTGAGTGGCTTGTCTGTCAGTTTGTTTTAGACGTGTGTGCCTAATTGTGTTTGAGTGTGTGAACATGGGTCCAGATATGTGTTATAACAGCTATCCGCACATTATGTCTACAATTGTGTGCGAATTTGTGATCCTCGCACCTTCCATTATCAACAACTGTTCAGAGTTCATGTATCCTACTTGCATAATTATGTGCAAAAAAATTTCCTCCCAATCCTCAAAATAAAATTTTGGGCAGAAAAAGTACACAAAACTGTATGATTTGTTCAAATATTTTTCAAATTAAAATAATTTTTTGTGTAAAAAAAAACCAACAGAATTGCTGACGTCAACTTTTGTTAAACACGACCTGCCTCTTTCCTATAAATGTTGACGTAATTTATGGAGATTCCCAGTCTATGTACAATTATTTGTGTGGAAAGTGTTAATAATTGGGTTTGTGAATGAGTAGAATTAGTTTGTGTGTGAGAAGTTTGTGTGTGAGAAATATGAATGTATACAATTACTTTCGGTGTGTGAGAAGTGTGAATGAGTACAAGACGTTTCTGCTTGTGAGAAGTGTGAATGAGTACAAGGCGTTTGGATGTGTGAGAAGTGTGAATGAGTACAAGACGTTTGGATGTGTGAGAAGTGTGAATGAGTACAAGACGTTTGGATGTGTGAGAGGTGTGAATGAGTACAAGATGTTTGGATGTGTGAGAAGTGTGAATGAGTACAAGATGTTTGGATGTGTGAGAAGTGTGAATGAGTACAAGATGTTTGGGTGTTTTAGAAGTGTAAATGAACACAAATGTTTGGGTGTGTGAGAAGTGTGAATGCTTATAAGATGTTTGGGTGTGTGAGAAGTGTGAATGAACACAAGATGTTAGGGTGTGTGGGTGTCTTTGTGTGTGTGTGTGTGTGTGTGTGTGTGTGTGTGTCAGATGTCTTGTGTAAGGCATGTAAGATAGATTGTTCCCAGGTTCCTGCCAGCTGTCTATTGCAATTATTTTCACAAACTATTGTATCTATTCATCCTTTGCAAGAAGTCTTGGATTTTAATGACCTAGCTGATGTTCACAAGTTCACAGGTAACTTGAATTATATACAAATACCAGTTCCATTGATTTCTAATTACTATATAACCAAGACCAATGCCCAAGTATTACATTGTACTATACTACAAGTCAGTTGCGCGGTACGTAGTTTCCTGTGGCGATGTACTACAGAGCGCGTCTGTGACTGCGAAGGTACGAGGTTCGAATCTCGCCACAGACTATTGTGCAACCTGACCTTTCAGAAAGCAATGGTAAACTATTAAACGTAGTTATATTGCCTAGAAAATTACAATAAAAGAATATTGGATTGATGGCTACGTCCCGAATAGGATACGCTGGCAATTATCACTATATTTCTAGAATAGAGACCAGCTTCTTTTTAAAAAAAATCCAATATAAGAAAATACTATTACTTAATTTCAGTATGTGTGCTGTAGTGTTTTGTTTTAGTTGCGTTCCTGAACTCCACTGTTATATTGAATAGGTCATATGTATCTAGACATTCGTTATGTCGTGTAAAGAAGGTCATTTCCTACTTTTAAATATGCAATTCGGGCAGTTTAGTGATTATAACTGAGGAAGTAAGAATGAACGCACAAGACGACATAATTCGACACAGTCTAAATACTACTGTTCCTGGTAGCCCACCTTCCTGTGTCTTGTCAGGTCAGTGCCCTTGATAATAATACTATTATAGCTAATATTACTAATATTCCTACAATTACTATATATTATTGTTATTGCTACAATTACTACTAAAAAACTAGTAATAATAATAATAATAATAATAATAATAATACACCTATTACTACTAATACTATTATTACTACTACCATTTTAAATTATGTTTTTTCTGCTACTACTACTACTACTACTACTACTACTACTACTACTACTACTACTACTACTACTACTACTACAACTACTACTACTACTATTGCTATTACTAATATTATTACTACAAATGGAACACTATCATTACTACTATTGCTATTGTCAGTAGAATTACTACAATTGTTCATATTTTCGCAACTGCATCTGATAATCTTTTTTGCAACGTGTGCTACTACTACTACTACAAGCGCAATGTCACTATAAATTACTACATTTACCATTACTAATAATCTTACTATTAGTATTTTCTTACGTTCCGTCTAACAATTTTTAAATATACACATATCATACAAGGATTTGAGCATACGCGAAATCTGCGTGCACACAACAGTCTCCATGTTATTTTTTTTAAGTGTATGGTTCTATTTTTGTGTGCGCGAATTGATAAATTCCATTTGCAGTGATTTGACATGAGCGGTTTCGCACTCATACATCTTGGAATAAGATGATAGTGTTTACCGCCACTGTTAATTCTGCTAGTTACTACTTGACTTTATCACAACAACAATCCTCACTAATGTTAGTAGTGATACTATTACTGTTCTTAATGCTACACATCTTCTACTATCCAATATTACGTACTACTAATGTTATAATTTACTATAATAAATGATTATATTGTTAATACTACTACTACTACTATTACAATTTGTTTTCGTTCATTCTCAAATTCCCACCGGATTTATCAAATAGCAAGACAATGATCCAACACGATTTTATGCAGGATGTAGTACAGAGAAAGGAAGTGTTATTTCCCCTAATTTTATTTGTGCCAATGACCCGACACATCCGAGTACTAAAATTCGGTAACTAAAACTCAATAGTAAATAAAATCTTAAGTGTTTATACCACTTCGACTGAGCAGAGGACGTTTGTAACCATATCGCTAGTATAGTAGGCCAGCCGCACGAGAGAACTGGTTCTTGTATATATGTCTCATGCTGGTCTTTATTCTCCTGTTTTGCATTACAATCGACATAGCCACAGACGTCAACATTACTATAATTAACTTTTATACTATTACTGCTGCTACTTCTACTATTCTTCTTCTATTTTTCAAACTCAGGCTGATTAGCTTCATGCAATCCAGAGAACAGAATGTGTTGTATCGTGGTTTGCAGCTTGGTTGCGATAGATGCGCATTTCGTTATACCCCATCCTTCTTTAGCATCACTCGTTGATTCACTTTCAGTCTACGGAATGGAACAGATAACCCCCACCCAAACATACTTAGTCGTCTTCTGAGAGATGATTGCCAGGTCCCAGTTCTGCTATTATCTACTCCTATTTCAGGATCACGCAACACTTCCAATACTTAAAGAAAAGCATAAGTAGAAAAAGTAGAAATAAAAAGACCAAATAACACACACTTTATTACAAGGATTAGGGTACCAACCATGGCATTGAGTTCTATCCATCCATTAGTAACACCAGCTACAACGATATGTTTTTGATTTTGGGTTTTTTTTAACTGTCAATACTGAATTTTTCCCGAGGGAAGATTCGAGTGGCTTGTGTGATAGAGACTGCATGTCCTTGCTGTCGCCAGGAAATCTTAAGGGTGAGTTTTTTAATCTACACTCCGACTGAAAAAAAAAACCAACCCAATCTTAAATCTAAAAGGAACTGTATCTGAGACTGATGTGCTAACCTCTCGGCCATGCATACGCCAAACTCAGTTTGTTATAACTGTATATTGATTATTTCTCTCTCTCTCTCTCTCTCTCTCTCTCTCTCTTTCCTCGCTGTGCACCCTCTAAAACAAACTAAAAATGACGATATAATACGTAGACTGCCACTTGAGAGAGATAGGCAAATCTTGTTTCCAAACAATTTGTCATCTACGTCTGGTCATTAGTCATTCCAGACCACCAAACCTGTCGACTGAGATAGGTCTCCAGCCCTCTCCAAGACCATGTGACCGGCAGGTGAATTAACTAATACCTGGCTGCAAGGATACGGGCAACGTAATGATGACAGATAGCAGGTGAAGCAGGGCTTGTCCTAGGACACCTGCATTGTGCCTCAGAGATTCCATGTTTGAATCATTATTGAGTTGAATCAGGGATTGAAATATCAGAAATCGCGGTGAGCGTATACTGGGGCATTATATATGAGTTTTTACAAAATGGGAGGGGAAGGAATTACATTTAAAAAAAGATAATTACCTTGTTTTGTTTTTTATGAAAACCGGCTGACTCAAATTGCGAGAGGAATAGGTCCTGGTTCAAATCTTGTCTTTTGTCATATTATAAGTGTGACCTTCGATGTCATTACTGCTAGTTTTCTGTTATATGTTTTATTTTTTTAAACTGTTGTCTTGATAAAGGCCTTTTGGTAGAAACGTCGACTTGTGTGTGCTATTATGTGTATCTCTAGTCATTAGCAAAACTTTATTACTCTATTCCTGAATCTACCTGTTGGATTTTATTTTTGTGCCGTAAGTACATATTATCAAATCTTGTCTACTTATTGCCTTAAGATTTTTTTTTTATAATTGCTTGATTGTTCCTTTTTACACTATTCATTTATCAAAGTTTCATCTAAAAGAACTCTGTTTCTGCGTATATGATAGTTATGTTTTCAGAGTAGGACTAATGGTCCTTATAGTACTGAGATATGTGTTAATGTTAAATGTTGGTGGTCCCGGTGAAATTTATCTACTTGTGCCGTGTGTGTAATGCCCGTGTATCGATAGACTGTTCTATATTCATAGTAACTTGTAAAATATACATGTTGGAAGTCGTGACGAAAATCCCAATAATTTTTTTAAGAAATGCTGTGTAGTGGATTTCGGAAAACGTATTGACTCAAGTTGCAGACGATTAGGTGCAAAGTGAACAAACCTGGTTCCAATCCACTATACTTTCTTCTAATTTGTTTTTGTGGTAACTCTAATGACTTTTTGTTTTAGAAGCTAGTAAAAATGGTGGAGTGATAACGTTTTTGTTTTTAGAAGCTAGTAAAAATGGTGGAGTGATAACGTTTCTGTTTTAGAAGCTAGTAAAAATGGTGGAGTGATAACGTTTTTGTTTTTAGAAGCTAGTAAAAATGGTGGAGTGATAACGTTTTTGTTTTAGAAGCTAGTAAAAATGGTGGAGTGATAACGTTTTTGTTTTAGAAGCTAGTAAAAATGGTGGAGTGATAACGTTTTTGTTTTAGAAGCTAGTAAAAATGGTGGAGTGATAACGTTTTTGTTTTTAGAAGCTAGTAAAAATGGTGGAGTGATAACGTTTTTGTTTTTAGAAGCTAGTAAAAATGGTGGAGTGATAACGTTTTTGTTTTGCTTGTCCCATATTTCAGTACGTCATGTTCTTTTTTTTATTAAAGAGGTGGGGGGTATGAACCCCACAAACCCAGATTTATATACGGGGTTGGTACCGTAAACTTATGCTGTTACACGTCTAGTCCTAAGACACGCTGATGATCAACTCGGAGGTGCCACTTGCACAATTTTTCACTAGCACGTTTGTAAATGTTCGGAAAGAACAATATATTACTGACGCAGAACAGAGGTTTGTTGAAGTTTTATGATGAGTCCGGGATATATTTGAGTGTGCAATGCAATAATAGACAAACATTGAACGATATGGAAACTGCAGAATAACTATGCACCGTACGATAAGTAATAATTGTGGGGGGGGGGAGAACTATACATAAAATGAGCGAGATAGCTATATCGGGGCAAACTCCTTGAAGTGGAGAGGGGGCTTGACCCAGCTGGGGCATATCTAACATCGAATAGTACCAAACTTCTGTCCCAGCAATCCATCCATCCATCCATCCATCCATCCATCCATCCATCCATCCATCCATCTATCTATCTATCTATCTATCTATCTATCTATCTATCTATCTATCTATCTTTCTGTCTGTCTGTCTGTCCTGTCTCTCTGTCTGTCTGTCTCTGCCTGTTTGTCTGCCTGTCTGTCTGTTTGTCTATCTATCTATCTACTGTGCCCTTGTCTGCCTTGCCGTGTCAGGCGTGGAAGAGTTCTTTGGAGATGGCCTCCTTGTGTGATGTTTGTAAGCTTGTTCATGTGGCTTCTTTGATTTATGTGATCCATCTTTTACATGGTCTGCCTCTGTCTTTATAGCCGTGCTGTCTATATGACATGGCCATCTGTGACATGATATCTGTTGGTAATCTGAAATAGTGTGAAAACCACTTGATCTGTTGTCTTTTGATGTGTTCCAATACTGTCCAACACAAATAACTGGAGCTAAATTCGGAGATACCAGGTCGAGATGCGCACTAGCAACTATGGTCTCACACAACACAACTAGATAAATATCGATACAACATAATTTACTTTCTGTGTAGACATGTGTAGCTGCGAACGAGAAGTTAAAAGCAGGTTTACGTTGAACAATACACAGGATCGACGTTTTGACTAAGAACTATTTGTTCATTCTTTTCTTGATAAAGAGCGTTTGGTCAAACATGTTAATTATGTGTATTGTTCAACGTAAAACTCGTTATTTAACTTGTTATTATTGTTTTTCAATGTTTACTTATCAACGGTGCATAATCTGACAGTAATCTCCTAACTACACACACACACACACACACACACACACACACAAACGATGAGCTTACCATTTTTAGTTTATATCTCTCCCCCCTCCCTCTCCGTTACCAAAGATATTTCTGCATGATTGGGGGGGGGCGGTGCTCTAACTTTTTTCAATGGGGATGGTGGCAGGGACGAATTTGGGAAACACTGTATTGCAGTAAGGCCGATGCACCACTTTGAGAAACACTGCACTACTCCAAGGCAGATACAAACGTTTGAGAAGCACTGCACTACATCAAGGCAAATGCAACAGTTTGAGAAACATTGCATTATACCAAGTAATGTGCATCCGTTTGAGAAACATTGCATTACACCAAGTCAGATGTACCAGTCTGAGAAACACTGCACTACACACGTGAGATTGCCCATGTGTTGCCAGGGCCCAGAAATGGGAGCAAAGAATAGCAACACTGTTTACCTTTCACGCATGTCGTAAAAGGTGACTAAGGAGGTTATGTGATGGAGTTGGCTGTCCCATCTTATATAGGGTCAGTGACCCAAAGCTATGCTGAAGTCGGATCTGTCAGGCCGAAAGGCGCAGATATCGCAGCAATGCTGTAAACCATGCCACAACTCTCCTATTTGTGTTCCTTAACGCTCCTAAACGTTCTACGGACTACATCCTGCTAATCTGCAGGAGTTTGAGAACGAACGCAGAAGAAGAAGAAGACACGTGAGATGGAATATTTTGAAAAACATTGCACTAAACGACCTTCACAAACTACACTACACCAAGTCAGATGTACCAATTTGAGAAGCACTGCACTACACCAAGTCAGATGCAAAAGTTTGAGAAACACCGCACTACACCAAATCAGATGCAACAGTTTGAGAAACACTGCACTACACCAAGTCAGATGCAAAAGTTTGAGAAACACTGCACTACACCAAGTCAGATGCAAAAGTTTGAGAAACACTGCACTACACCAAATCAGATGCAACAGTTTGAGAAACACTGCACTACACCAAATCAGATGCAACAGTTTGAGAAACACTGCACTACACCACGTCAGATGCAACAGTTTGAGAAACACCGCACTACACCAAATCAGATGCAACAGTTTGAGAAACACTGCACTACACCAATTCAGATGCAACAGTTTGAGAAACACCGCACTACACCAAATCAGATGCAACAGTTTGAGAAACACTGCACTACACCAAGTCAGATGCAAAATTTTGAAAGAAAAATATGCATCACCTTCTGCTTTTTAGTACACTTCAATTCTCATTTAAACGCCCCTATAGAACAAATCCATTCCTTCTGCGCAAACGACCTGGTTTTTTCCTGCTTGCATGCATTGTATCATTTGATGAAATCAAGAAACCTAATTTGTACAGATCAAAGATGTGATTTCTAATTATTTTGTGGGTTATGACGTTTGTCACTTGGAATTTCTTTGAAAGATTTGCACTTTTGGTTCTGGATTAGTTCTGAAAATTGTGAAATTTAAAATTTCAGTGTAAGGCGAGTTCGTAAATCGTTAGAGTTAATGATTTGGAGGGCACTAGTTGCAATGTGATTTTTATATAACAGAATTATCGATAATTTACGTAAAAATATGTAATGACAGGCGAGAAATTGAAAAAATACGTCAATGATGTCAGTTAATCATTGGAAACATACAGGATAACACACAAATTGACATTTCGACAAAAAAGATCTTTATCGAGAGTGCAGTATAATACATGATCAGTAAAGGGCGACCCTGGAAACAATCACATCAACGCCCCTATCGTATCCTTCCGTTATCTTACAACCATATTTCACTCGAACACGTTTGTTTTGGTGTAGTCCTTTCTACTCGTTGACTTTTTATGTTATGTGCGTATCTTGACAAAGGCCTTTTGATTCGAAACGTCGATTATGTCCTGTGTATTGTCATTTGTTTGATTATATTATGTGTTGTGTTGTATATATTATTTCACGTAGGCATCTGACAGTGATAGTGTGTCAGTTGTCATTGAGTAGAACTTCATAACATGTCTCCCACGTGCGTATTATTTTTATGATCACTGCTGGCATCACGAAATTTGAAAAAGACAGAACACTGCGGGCAATCCACAAGCGCAAGAAGCGGAAGGACAAATCCGAAAATTCTTCTACCCCAAACCTTCAGCACTCCTGCATGCACTGCAATAGAACTGTCCGTGCACGAATCGGACTCATCAGGCATCTACGAACTCAGAAACCAAATTAGTTAATTACCAATTTTAATTATTATTATTATTATTATTTTCCCATCGCATTTAATGTTTTTCATGCCATGCTCATCTTCGCTTACGAAGGAGGAACATCATCATCATTATTATCATACAGTTTTACTAGCAGTACTACCTTTTATTGAAACAATCACATCACAGAGCTAAACTATTTATCCCCGAAACAGTTCTGACGTGTAAGCTCTGCAGCCTGTATTGTGACTATTGGCTACAGTATAGTTCATTGATGAAATTTATATCCGTGTCTGACTTCTGTTGGAGAACTAGGAAGAAGAAATAGTAAATAATTTGTCATTGTAGTTTCTAAATAAAGCTAAAGATATGGTCCATGACAGCAACCTGCCTTCGGGAATTAAGATAATTCGTCATGTACAAAGCTGTAGCAATTATTAAGTAGGGTGGCCAACTCCTTTTCTTGGCTTAGACTGTAGCTTAAAATGTCATCTCAGTATCTATCTATGAGCAAACTGTTCAGATCGTGGATTTTATAAATGTCATTTCAATAGGAGCAAACTGTTCAGATCGTGGATTTTATGAATGTCATTTCAATAGGAGCAAACTGTTCAGATCGTGGATTTTATAAATGTCATTTCAATAGGAGCAAACTGTTCAGATCGTGGATTTTATAAATGTCATTTCAATAGGAGCAAATTGTTCAGTACATGAATTTTATAAATGTCATTTCAATAGGAGCAAACTGTTCAGTACATGGATTTTAAAAGGTAATTTCAATAGGAGCAAACTGTTCAGATCATGGATTTTATAAATATCATTTCAATAGGAGCAAACTGTTCAGATCATGGATTACAAAAAAAATCATTTCAATAGGAGCAAATTGTTCAGTACATGAATTTTATAAATGTCATTTCAATAGGAGCAAACTGTTCAGTGCATGGATTTTAAAAAGTCATTTCAATAGGAGCAAACTGTTCAGATCATGGATTACAAAAAAAATCATTTCAATAGGAGCAAACTGTTCAGATCATGGATTACAAAAAAAATCATTTCAATAGGAGAATGTTCAAATGTTGGTTTAAAAGTCATCTCAATGGGAGCACACTGTCCAGATCGTGACTTAAAAAGTCATCTTAATAAGAGGAAACTATTATTATCGTTCCCTAAATGGTCCTCTCAGTAGAAGCAAACTGTATAGACAGTGGCTTAAATAGTCATCTCAATAGGAACGAACTGTTCAGACTGCAGCTTAAAAAGTCATATCAATTCGAGCAAACTATTGAGGCAGTGCCTTCAAAAACCATAAAGTAAAAGTAGCTATAAGAGTTATCTGGAACTTGCGAAACTTTGAGCAATAATTTCCCAGTAAAAAATGAATGTTGGAAAAATAATCAGCCTAGCGATGAAAGTAAAGTTTTATAAATTGGCATAAGGCAGAAAAAAAAAATTTGAACCAGGTGGCACCTATTCTCCTCGCAACTTGACTCAACAAGGTTTTCCGTATTCGACCACCCTGTATCCCTAAAATAGATGCAGGTTTAGTCAAGTATTCAGATGTCTAATTCTCAAGCTACTATGAATATGGACCGGTCGATCGACACACATACCACAACACACACTGCACAGGTATGCGAGGCGATTAGGTGTCATCTTAGAGGGCCTGTTTTATGACTTTTTTTCTATAGTAATAAATCCTCGATGTTTGACTTGTTTTCTATAATAAAATATGTTTCTATGATGTTTCTATATATAGGATGTAAAAGATGTTTCCTCGATGTTTCTATATCATATTTTTCATAGATTGGCATAGGGAACTTCTTCGTCTTGATCGTTTATTCTCAAACTTCCACTAGATCTCACTTGTAGCAGGATAATGGTCCTTTATAGATTTCCAGCAGAATGTAGTTCAGAGAATTGAAATGCTTTGTGTCGCCATTTTATTTGCGCTAATTGCCCGACACATCCGATTTTGGTTGTTCATAGCGAACAGGGCTGCCAAATCGTAGAACCTTGTGATTCTGCCATCATCATCATTACAGACATTACTTTGTATTTATTTCCTCCTATTGCCGTGTGTAGATCCCGAAAGAGAACCAAAGAATAGCGTCACTGTTACCTGTAATACACGTCATAAGAGGCGACTAAGAACGTTTTAGGTGTGGAGTTGGCTATTCCATTCGCATGCGGTGTCAAAGTCAGCCAGAAATCATGATGAATTTGGATGTGTCAGGGCGCAAGGTCCAGTTCAAGTCATAAGCAAACTTCTGACGACTATACACTTCTGACATACAGCCACATTACCGCTTGAAGTATACGTCAAGTTCATTTCAGACACTCTTGCAGATTTATATTTTTCGACAAATTCCGAGCTTACAAAGGTGAAACCGAAACGTCAGTTCACAATATTATTTGTGTTGTGCAAATATTGACACAATTTACGAAAACTAAGGCCGCGCTGTTTAACAGGTAAGGACTTCCTGTAGCTAGAGCGATATCTTGCAGATCAGTTCCAGAGCTTTATAAAGTTGTTTGTACTTTATTTTATAATGCTTCTGTTTTTCTCCCTTTTTGAAATGTACATATACCCGTGTGACAATTTACCTGAGTCACAATTTATCTGAGTGACAATTGTGTAGATTTGTACACCGGTAGAATGTATTCATATCGAAATGTCTTCCACTCGAGGATTTAACTGTTTCTAAGTTCAGTAAATGAGGTATATTGTATAAAGTTTGGTGACAGGGTGGTGGGTAATATTGACAAATTTAGAAATCCTTTCTGGCCTCATTGAACCCAGTGCTGAAGATACAATACATCTGTGGTGAGGATGCGGAGGAGAGAGAGAGAGAGAATTTCAACCACAAAAAAACTCATTTACTTGTTGGACTGTTTGGGAAAACCCCTTTCTCGTTTTATTACCTTATTTCTTGGTATATAAATGGCATGTTCTAACCTCGATGGAGAAAGGGGTACTTTATGATACCCATTTTCTTTGTATGGATCGATAAATTGTAATACGGGATTAATTTACACCATGCAGTGATTTGTAATATATGTGGTCAAAAATGATCAATGTGTGTGTACTGGTTATATCTGTCCATCTATTCAGCTATTACTATATTTCCTTCAGCGTTGAATGTGGTACATAGTGCAGAAATCAGAGCTTTCCAGTTGGAGCGATACAAAGCTTCTGTGTGTCATTCGTGCATGTTGTCGAGACACATAGTCAAAACCTCTCTGATGGTTATATTACAAATAATCTCTCATGTTCTTCCTCTTTATTCTTTTGCCATTTGTTACTCGTTTTAATGCTTGCATTGGCAGTCTGTTTTCATTCATTCTAAGTGCATGTCCCTTAGGGTCACATTGGATGAATGCTATAATGCAATGTGTCTCCACGTACAGAATAGTGAAATACGTCAACTAGATAAAAACAGTCCTTCTTTGACAGTCCTTCTTTGACAGTCCTTCTTTAACATTCTTACTTTGACAATCCTGTTTTGACAGTCCTTCTTTGACATTCTTACTTTGACAATCCTGTTTTGACAGTCCTTCTTTGACATTCTTACTTTGACAATCCTGTTTTGACAGTCCTTCTTTGACATTCTTACTTTGACAGTCCTTCTTTGACAGTCCTTCTTTGACATTCTTACTTTGACAGTCCTTCTTTGACAGTCCTTCTTTGACATTCTTACTTTGACAGTCCTTCTTTGATAGTCCTTCTTTGACAGTCCTCCTTTGACAGTCCTCCTTTTGGCATAAAAACCAAACTGTCAGAGGATATCCGACAAGATGGCGACGTAGTAAGAAAATCAAGAGGAATTACATACTATATTAATGTAGTATAGTTTTATTGTAATAGTGGCAACAATGTCACCAGCAACTAAACATACATGATTGTAATAGTGGCAACAATGTCACCAGCAACTAAACATACATGATTGTAATAGTGGCAACAATGTCACCAGCAACTAAACATACATAATTATGCCGTTTTCACTCTTTTTTCCGTTTCTGATGCACGGAGATGGAGTGGTGAGACCATCTCTGCGCATTTATAATTTAATAAATGTGTATGGTTTTCTTGTTTGTATTTGTTTCTTGATAATTGCCCCTGCTGGACCGTAATGTAGAAACAGTTATACAACATTTCCTAAGATACTACAGTGTGATGACGTGCAGTTATACTCTTTTTGCTTGCTGTGAGAATTAGTTTGTCTATCACGAGAGGTATTTTACCATCCTTCCGGGCCTACTCAACAGATATCGAATTTTTTCAATGCCGTATTTAAATCTTCCACAGAAAGTTATCTTAAACAAATGTGTTTCTTCTATTTTCATTATTAAACAAATGTGATTCTTCTATTTTCATTATTAAACAAATGTGATTCTTCTATTTTCATTATTAAACATATGTCATTCTTCTATTTTCATTATTAAACATATGTCATTCTTCTATTTTCATTATTAAACAAATCTCATTCTTCTATTTTCGTGTGTAAGTCCTTCATGTTCTTGAGCTATTTGGTGCACTACTTAAGAAAATCTGTGGGGGATTGGGGGGGGGGGAGGTAGGGAAGGGAATTTTCCACACTTGTGGTTAAATTCATAGTCCTAGGTTGCATGTTCTGATTTCCTAAGGTGGCTGGAGAGTTGCACATACAACGAACCTCACCACTTATCTACAAGTTTACATCTGGGGAGTTGAACCTACAACACACCTCACCACTTATCTACAGGTTTACTACATCTGGAGAGTTAAACCTACAACACACCTTACCCCTTATCTACAGGTTTATTTCCCCTGGAGAGTCGAACCTACAACACTCATAACCTTATCTACAGGCTTACATCTGGGACATTTTTTATAAACATTACTAGCGACTCATATTTTCTGTTCTCAATATACACATTGATGTTTGGCTTGCCTTTCTCAATTTATGTCTTAAAATGTGGCCATAGACATTTACAACTATCTGGCAACTGTTGAACTAATACAAAACCGTGAGTACAGTTACCCGTGATCTGTGACACTGTAGATAACGCAAAATGGTGTCTGGTAAATAAACATATTATCTATATAAACCTAATATAAATTTCCAGGAAATGTACATAAATTAAATAGCATAGTTATAGCTAACCGCGATGTAGATAGTTCGAATTCGATGAATCCCCATAGGTGGAGAGGTAATGGGGGTTAAATGAAGCTTATCTGGTATTATTTTTTTTCTCAGTTATAACTCTTAAAAAATAATATTAAGTTTACTGAAAGGTAGAATATTTTTAAATAGTTCAACAGTTTCTTGAACAATTTGATTTATTCTTTCCAAGATCGTATATTTCTTCAACAGTTGAAGGGAGTACATTATGCATGTATCTGACAGAACAGTGAGGATTTGAGAAAATGTCAAAATGTAATGTGTTGCCAACTTATATTTTTACCTCGTTAAATGTAATTGCTTTGGAAAATCTGAGGGTATAATATTATAGAACGATTATGATTGAGCCTTGCTGTTTAGACGGTGTCTGGTTCGAAGTTGGTTGTATGAGTTTGTTGTGTCTGTGAAATGTTGTGTGGTTTGTTGTGTCTGTGAAATGTTGTGTGGTTTGTTGTGTCTGTGAAATATTGTGCGGTGTGTTGTGTCTGTGAAATATTGTGTGGTTTGTTGTGTATGTGAAATGTTGTGTGGTTTGTTGTGTCTGTGAAATGTTGTGTGGTTTGTTGTGTCTGTGAAATGTGCGGTGTGTTGTGTCTGTGAAATGTGCGGTGTGTTGTGTCTGTGAAATGTGCGGTGTGTTGTGTCTGTGAAATGTTGTATGGTTTGTTGTGTCTGTGAAATGTAATGTGGTTTGTTATGTATGGAGCCACATGTTCCAAAAGCTGAAGATTGGCGAGACAGATCTGTGCAACTGTGGACTGAGCCCAGAGATAGCAGAACACATTCTTCATGCCTATCAACTCTACCAAGAAGAGAGGGAGAAAATATGACATACTGATACGGCACTACTTCCAGCTATGAGAGGTTCCATGAATTACCTGAAACGAATCACACAATTCATTGAAGCTATTGGCGCTGTAACCTGATATCTGACTTAATCTATTGGCGCTGTAACCTGATATCTGACTTAATCTATTGGCGCTGTAACCTGATATCTGACTTAATCTATTGGCGCTGTAACCTGATATCTGACTTAATCTATTGGCGCTGTAACCTGATATCTGACTGAAGTTATTGACACCATAACCTGATATTTGACTGAGGTTATTGACGCTGTAACCTGATATCTGACTGAAGTTTTTGACGCTGTAACCTGATATCTGACTGAAGTTATTGTCGCTGTAACCTGATATCTGACTGAAGCTATTGGCGCTGTAACCTGATATCTGACTGAAGTTATTGACACTGTAATCTGATATCTGACTGAAGTTATTGACACCATAACCTGATATTTGACTGAGGTTATTGACGCTGTAACCTGATATCTGACTGAAGCTATTGACACCATAACCTGATATTTGACTGAAGTTATTGTCGCTGTAACCTGATATCTGACTGAAGCTATTGACACCATAACATGATATCTGACTGAAGTTATTGTCGCTGTAACCTGATATCTGACTGAAGTTATTGACACTGTAACCTGATATCTGACTGAAGCTATTGACACCATAACCTGATATTTGACTGAGGTTATTGACGCTGTAACCTGATATCTGACTGAAGCTATTGGCGCTGTAACCTGATATCTGACTGAAGTTATTGTCGCTGTAACATGATATCTGACTGAAGTTATTGACACTGTAACCTGATATCTGACTGAAGTTATTGACACCATAACCTGATATTTGACTGAGGTTATTGACGCTGTAACCTGATATCTGACTGAAGCTATTGGCGCTGTAACCTGATATCTGAGTGAAGAGCGATGAAGAATAAGTTCTGTCTGAAATGTTGTGCTCTCATACATCATTTTCTGTCAGGTTGAAAAGGAAGACTCGTCTGTGCTGTGATTTTGACATTATTTGTCATCAGCCTTCGCTCTAAAACTCCTTCTGGTTCCAGGATACAGTCCGGAGAACGATACATTGGCGGTCGCAGTAACATTACCAGGACCAGGACCCTCACTATTTTTTATGGTTAACAGCTTTGATATAACAAAATTGGATTCACTTACTGTTGAACTGAGCGTGTCTCACCATAAGATGTAATCATCATCTGTAAAATAATCGTTAAATTATTGTTTCTAGTCGAGGTTTGTTCCTTGTGTGTTCTCTTTCGAGCAGGCACATCCGACTTTCGCATGACATTTTTGAGTGATCTTAATATTCTACAGAATGAATAGCAAACCCTCATACTCAATCATCCTTAATAATCTCTGGCGACATGTATGACAAGTCTGATCAATTGAAATACGTCATTCTAGCTATGTTTTAGAATTAATGCACTGACTTTGACAGTGAAATTGTATATTCTTAAACAGTTGACGGAATTGCAAACATAGCACTTATGGAAATGCTTCTTGTACGGTGAAGCTAAACCATAATCAAGAATAAATCATTAGAATAAAAACAGTAGACATAACATCTACCTCAGGAAAGGAGAACATCTAAGACACAGAGAACATCTAAGACGCAGAGAACATCTAAGACACAGAGAACATCTAAGACAAAGAGAACAACTAAGACGCAGAGAACATCTAAGACACAGAGAACATCTAAGACAAAGAGAACAACTAAGACGCAGAGAACAACTAAGACACAGAGAACAATTAAAACACAGAGAACAACTAAGGCACAGATAACAAGACAGAGAACAACTAAGGCACAGATAACAATTAAGACACAGAGAACAACTAAGACACAGAGAACAATTAAGACACAGAGAAAAACTAAGACACAGAGAACAATTAAGACAGAACAACTAAGACACAGATAGCAATTAAGACACAGATAACAATTAAGACACAGAGAACAATTAAGGCACAGAGAACAACTAAGACACAGAGAACAATTAAGGCACAGAGAACAACTAAGACACATAGAAGAAGTAATAGACATAACAATTAAGATAAAGCTAATAATTAAGACACAAACAAATGATAACTCAGTGTACAATTAAGATACACAGAACAATTAAAACACAGAGAACAGGGTATACAGTGAAAAGAAACGGTTAGAATGTTACTTTCTTTGCACCACTTTGTGCCTACCAATCTACTACAACTATTTCTAATTATCTACGAGGCGTGTTTAACATTTTTTAAACAAATATTATATTATCAAATTAATTAGAGAACCACAAAGTCCTTCTTCAAATTTCGCCTGCGCGCTGATCCCAAACAACATCAGCTATCTTGGCTGATGCGAGTGATCATTGGTTAGTTTATGTATGTTTCATTTATATTCCTTCTCAAACTCCCAGCAGATCATTCTCATATCAGGTAAAGTGTCCTACTAGATACCCAGCAATATGTTGACATGAGAATGGAAATGCATTGTGTTGCATTCGTTTCTTTCGCGAATGGTTCAACACATCCGACGTCGACACATTCATTGTTGTGTGTGTCACTTCTAATGAAAGGTGGATGACTATAACCATATCGCTAGTAGAATAAGCCAGCGGTACGTGAGACACTAGTTATGGTACTTACACAATAGTCACCAAGCTGAATGCTAACCGAGGTCACATTTGCTACACCTTTTGTGTCACTGTTTTGCGTCGCTATCGACGTAGCCACTGTAACCATATGTACGCTTTGTCTTGTAGCAATGAAATAGCACAGACAAAAATCGGATAAGCCAATATAAGTGACGATGTTTTGGATCAGCACGCAGTGCTGTTACGGAGAAGGAATAGGAAAGCTTTAGCTAAAACAGAATACGAATTGTTTATATTTGTGACATCACTGTTAATTGTTGTGCAAAATCGCATGATTAAGTCCACGAAGAGGATGAGACTCAGTGAGCCTGGAACGTGCTAGCGTGTGGGAGTACTTGCTCGTGCGGTCACCCAGAACTTGTCAAGCGCTTGTGTGATCAATTGCGCGTGAAAATGGAAGCTGTCAGGGGGATAGAAGGCCGGCGGGAAATGTGAAGTTTAGACTGACTGACTGTTAGGGTGTTCATTAGCAGGGAGAAAAGGGAAGATGTGAATAGAGATAATACCTGTCGGCAGAGAAGAAGATAAAAGAGATGGTGGTATAGTGAAAAGGTGAACAGAAATGGAAATAAACGAATGAACACGTTTGACAGGTAAATAAGGGGAAATTGCCACGAGAATCAGAGTGGTATGGAAATCAAAATTTTGGTAACAATAGTAGCTCTCCAATGAAGGTGATTGTCCGTGTGTTCTCGTGTCCTAAAGAGGAGTAAAGAATAGCAATTCTATCACATATCATGCATGTCATACGTGTCGGCGATGGAGGTTTAGTTTGAGGGTTGAACGTTGCATCCAATAAATGTTCTTTTTCTTCGTCTTCTGTGTTCGTTCTCATATTCCTGCAGATTATCAGGATGTGGTCAGGATAACGTAATGAATTGTGTCATGGTTTCACAGGTGGTAAGAGTGACAAAAGATCTAGGGACAAACACCAAACTAAAGCTACTTAACTCATGCATTGTTTCAGTGTTAATGTATTATTTTATTATTTATTGTTATTATTATTATGGTTGAGTTTTTGGTCATTGTCGATCACGACGGACGAACATCATGGTTGTGAACGCTGGAAATCAACTCAAGCAACAGACAACAAACTAAACAGCTTCGAAAACAAATGTCTTCGCAAACTGATGAACATAAAATGGAGCGACTTCGTCACAAATAGTGATCTAAGAGACAAAACATACCAAGAGTATGTTTCAAACATCATAAGAAAACGAAGATGGAAATACCTTGGTCGTTTTACGACTAGATGTAAACAGAATAAACCAACAAGCCCTTATGTGGTTACCTGAGGGTAAAAGAAAAAGAGGAAGACCTAAAACAGCCCTTAAAAACACAATTTTTAAAGAAGGGGAATTAATAGGCTGTAAGACCATCCAGGAACTAAAGCTAAAGGCAGCGGACCGCATCATATAAAGAACCAAAACCTCTGCCCTATGTGTCGCTTGCGGCACGAAAGGAACAAACTAACTAACTAACTAAGAGTGACACAGTAGCCATGCCAAAATTGGATGTGTCTTGTCGAAATCCGCAGATATCGTAGACGTGCTGTAAACTACCACACAGCGCAATCCGTTCTCCAGACTACCTTCTGGTAATCTGCAGGAATTTGAGAACGAATAAAGAAGAAGAAAAAGAAAGGAAACTATGATGATAGCAGTCTCAGACTTGTAGTGTTGCATCTCAATGGTGTCTGCACCGATGACTGAAAATGTCACTTAAGAAATCGAACCTCCGTCCGCATGTCCACATGTCTTCTTCTTCTTCATCGTTCTTCAGTCAGATATCAGGTTACAGCACCAATATCTTCAATGAATTGTGTGATTCGCTTTAGGTCATCCATGGAACCCCTCAAGTCTGGAAGCAGTGCCGTCTCATACAAGTAAATTCAAGTAGGAAGCATGATGATAAATGAAAATAATTGTTACAGCTGACGGGAATTGAACCGTTTCAGTAATCAATATTTTCTCCCTCTCTTCTTGGTAGAGTTGACAGGCATGAAGAATGTGTTCTGCAGTCTCTGGGCTCAGTCCACAATTGCACAGGTCTGTCTCGCCAATCTTCAATTTTCGGAACATGTGACTTCTCAGTCTGTTGTGGCCAGTTCGCAGTCTGAAGATGATGGTTTGTTCCTTGCGTGACATTTGATGGTAGGGGTCATTTGGTTCTGCAGTTTGGTGCATCTGCTTCCACTTTTTCTTATATTCTGCTTTTAAAATGGTCGTACATTCATAGTACGTGTTATCACTTTTCTATTTGTTCCAGTGATCCTCCTTTCCTTGCCTGGAGATCAGCTTTTTCATTTTCAGGTATACCACAATGACCGTCCACATGTCTGTCTATTGTCTTTTCTCTGCTTATGCTGTGAAACGTTGCAGGATTGAATCGGATTTCGGGCTATTGCACGTCTGGTAACTTGATATGCAGTAATACTGTGCAGTGTCGGAATGTTGATAACTCCTTCAATCCATCTTCTTCTTGGTCTTCCTCTGTATCTTGCTGTTTCCATTTTCATATTGTATGCTCTTGCCGCTGGCCAATAAGCATTCATTCTCATTAAGTGGCAGAACCATTTCAATCTCTGTTTTTCATTATATTTGACCACTGATGTTGTTCCAACAGTTCTTGTAATCTCATTCCTCACATGATCTCTTCTTCTTCTGATTGCTGCTTTTCTTAGACATCTCATTTCAAATGTAGTAAGCTTTTTCTCTTGTTCGTTAGTTAGTGTCCATGTCTGACATTGAAAATATAATGTTGGGATGAGTATTGGATTTATGAATTGCTTTTTATAATTTTTCTCGTGTGTTTCAAAATTGGTGTAAGTGATGAATATGTTTTTTCATAATGTGTTGGTTGGGGTCTTCTTCTTCTTCTCGTTCGCAGTTTGACATGTCTACACAGTAAGTCTTTTTTTTTCTTAATAAACGCTGCTGTATTTGAAAGCTCCTCAGTGCTCACATACATCTTTCTATGGATATCCATCTCTGTGGGGCCTGTGTTCTTCTCTTAACTGGTTTAGTGTATTGCAGTCTTGGAGGATAGTGCAGACGTGTCAGCTATTTGGGTTGCATGATACCATGGTTGCTGGTGCGCCTCTCGGCCGGGTATCTCTGACTTCAGCACCTGTGATTGTTTGGGCAGGACTGTGGCCCTGCTCGATATTGGGTTGGACCGACCAATCTTAGATTCCAGTCTTTGTTGGCTGGACTAAGCCCCATCTTCACGTCAAGGAGTTGGCCTCGATGGGGCTAGAGTCATTTTGGGCAGGACGTTTGCTCTGTACATCTACAATTTGACGCTTCTCGTGTAGTCGTGCACATTTCTGATGATGTTGCATCCATTGGACGATTCTGCGCAAGGCATTTCCAAGAAGTAATAACAATTTTGAAGGCTTTAATATAAACTTGTTCCCGTGTGCTGCCTGTAGCACAGAATAACAACACTGAAGCATGTAATGTATGTTGTAGGAAGCGATTAAGGATGTTTCTGAAAGAGAATGTCTGCCTTATCATATAATCCATTTGACCCGAAACCAAGCTGAGTGCGGATTTATCATTCGAAAGGCACATATTATCACATCCAACAATGATAGCGTATTTTGTTCTACGAACTACACACTGCTAATGAGCGGGAGTATTTAACCACATCAAAAAGCTAAACTAGAAAAGATAAAATTACCAATCAACCAAAAAGGGACAAAATGGAGCAATATAGAAAGAGTGAGAGAGTTAAATTCACGGAAGAAATTGAATTTGTGCTTAGGTAGAGAGAGGTAACCAGGAGGCAACTGGTAAAAACATAAGGGGCATGCATTACATTCATCAAAGCGTGAAAATTAATCTGAAAAAAAAAGATATAAAATATATTATCCTTTTGTAAACTCATAAAATAGAAAACGAACAGAAGAGGTAATTGTATCAACAAAATAATAAAATATTGCCTTTGGGGTTTTCTGATATTCACGGATGAGAACATTCATAATATGATTAATATGAAAACAATTTTCCCACACATAGTTGCCATTCTGTTGTGAATTACCTCAAAGATCTGTAATAATATGAAGGAGGAAAAGAGGACGACAAATAAATACGCGGAGGAAGGAATTAGATTTAGTGACACATGATGCTGAAATTGCTGGGCAGGAAAGCATAAATAACGCAGCTTAGCTTTAAACCGCCAGCACAACGTGCTTTACTATTCTCCGGTGATGACATACATTTCGTGTTGGTTGTCAGATAGATACGTAGACTGAAAGCAGAAAAAAGACAAGAGACATAATTGGTAGAAATTGGTAGAACATGGAAAGATTCTTGATTAGAAACTGGCTTCACAGCACGCGGAACATTCCCATAAGTGATCCGCCCTCCGCTCCAGCAGCCATCCCAGTGTATGTAGACTCAGAGTTCCGGTCAGGTGTTGATTGTGTGATGTTCGGGACTTTTCACCTCTAGATACTCCCATTTCTAACATTCTCTGTATGTGTACGTTCTCAACCTCATTGACATCATCTGCATCTTGAAATGAATTTATTACTGCTTTCATTAAGTCTGCTTTATCTCTTCTCAGCAATGTGCCGTCTATCGCCGCATTGCCTACCAATAAGTCGGCTCTTTCGTTTCCTTTGACCCCAGCATGACCAGGGCAGTATATCCATGTAATGCTCTGGACAATTGAGTTGTTCATTAAGTGCCATGGTGCTCGTTTTTCAATAAGTAAAACATGGAAAGAGCTGGATGAAATAGCTAAAGATCAAATAAGGTGGAGGTGGTTTCGTATAAGGTGGAGGTGGTTTCGTGAGGAGCTATGCTCCCCAGAGGGCTAAAATGTATATTTTTGGTAGCATATCCTATTCAGGACGTTACCATCAACACAGCATTTTGTGGCAGTAGGGATTCTCTAGGCAATATAAATAAGTGTCAGTATGTTGCCATTGTTTTCTGAACGGTCCGGCTGCATAATTGCCTATAGCGGAGATCTAATTCGGTACCTTGCCCGTCACAGACGGGCTCTGTACCGACTCGCCACAGAGCCGGACATGAGTATACAGTAGTATAAATCGAGATTTATCATCCGCCTCGCATAATGTCTACCAGATTACTAGAATTGTTCATTGAATTATAAAGTCGCTTACGTGTATATAGAATTTGTGTGGATCAATCTCTGGTCATATAATGTGTTTCCTTTAATGGGCCGCGTTCTTACAAATACTGAGAATCACTGGTATAGATATAATGTAATAATAGGTTACTTCTATATTCACATCTTTCTCAATATTGTGATCCAGGATTTACATATGATATTGTTTTTTAATTCACCCAACGGCTCCCAAGTTAATTCCGCCTATGAGGTACATGTGTGTCAGGGTTCTTTTGGAAATTAATGGTTGCAGGATATTGTAACGACCACATCATGGAGTAAGATGTTGGTCAATGAAAAAAATAATGTCCGAACATCGTATTCCACAATACAACTTAGACAAGGGAACAACTGTAACAACGCATGCATAATGCGAAATAGTTCATCCGTAACTGAATCACACGCAAGTCCGTAGTTAGTGTGGGGAGGGGGGGGGTGGTAGAAATTTAAAACATACATTGTACTAGAAAGCGGGTAAATAAAAGCGGATAACCACACCCCCCTCCCACCCTTTAAAAATACTTAACCCCTGTAAACGTTCACCAAAACTCTAACGAAATAAAGACATCCTTGCTCAGGTAAACCCCTCTTTCGTCTAAACCTCTTACCTCTTTTACTGAAGATGTGTCTACGGCCCTGAGTACGTGTCATCATGAATGTCTCAATTTGTATGTATTAACTATGTCTTTCCATTCACTCTAAAATCTTCTGTGATAGTTGACAATTATTCTATAATCTTCTTCTGTGATAGTTCACAATATTTCTTAGTTATTAGGGTGTCATCCTTAGAAGGGCTGCCATACATTTATCTGGATGTCATCCGGATCAGGGTTGCCATACATTTATCAGGATGTCATCCGGAGCAGGGTTGCCATATACTTGAAATTTATTACAGTATTCTTCTTCTTAGGCGTTCGTTGTAAAACTCTTACAGATTAGTAAGATGTAGCTTAGAGAACGTAGTACGCTTTGTTATGGTTAACAGCTAGGGTGCGCTATATATATATTTCGATCTTACATATCATACTGCAACATGACTTTCCGGATTGTCTATTGTCTATCCCAGCCTGAAAGCAGGTTGATAGCACCGATTGTCTATTGTCTATCCCAGCCTGAAAGCAGGTTGATAGCACCGATTGTCTATTATCTATCCCCAGGTGAAAGCTCGTTGATAGCATCCAAACTTAAGCATAGGAGTGGGAACTGTAAGTTTCTGTTCAAGACCAGATGTGATGTCGAGTCATACTGAGTCCGTGTTTGTGGAGGGTGGTCGTGATGTTACCAATCCATCTCTTTCTCGGTCTTCCCTTTTCTCTGTATCCAACTGATCACTTATTAGCTCTCGGTGGTAATTGGTTTGGGTCTATTCTCATAAGGTGACCAAACCACGTTATCTGCTGACGTTCTATATATTCGATACAAGGCATTATTCCCACTCTTTTTCTGAAAAGAGTATTTTCGACATGCATAACATGTGAAAGTATTGATGCTGTTTGTTACAATTTCTAGACTATGCAACAAACAAAGAAAACACAGTTCAAATAATGAAGGACAATGTTAAGTGCTGTAGAAAATATACTAAAAACACGAAGGTCTCGAGTGCAGTTGCGCACATAACACGTTATCATTTGACAATCGACAAGAATAACAATGTAAACTTTCAATTGTTGCCAAGACTTGAAAGATGAGTAACTAGGTTTAGTGAAGAAATGCAGTTATAAACAATACGACACGACTCCAAATAGAACCCATTATCCTCTTGAGCACGAGGAAAATAACTAACTACTATGGCTGGGCGATCCCCGAAGAAGTGGTCAACTATCTCCAACACAAAACTATCGACAACCATTTTCTGCAACTTGATGCACCTTGCTGCGTTTTCTTAACATTTAATCAATAGCTTGGGTTAGCTAATATGATCCGCGGGCCAAATTCAGTCCACCAGGCTATTTCTATTCACCGTCATATTTAAAAGTACTATATCTACTGGCCCCTGAGCTTCAAAAATATCAACTCACACGCTATTTTAGCCAAACTGTAAAATTCTCGTACGTTGCAAAAAAACCATAATGAAGAAATTATTATTTTAATCTTCTGTTGTTACTGACAGAAACCAGTGATGCCCGAATCCAGACTTTGGTGTTCAACATTGCAGATTTCAAATGGGGAAGTCTTTTAATTTATAAAAAAATAACGGTTGATGACAATTACTTCGACGTACTTTGAACCTCTGATGATGTCAAATCTTTGAAGGAATTCAAAGGTCTAAATACATTTTCGAACACAATATCATTCGAAAAAAAATCTGAATCTGGCCCATCCAAAGTAATAATGATGCCCTTCTGATTTTCAGTACATATTTTGAGGGATTTTGTTTATCTCCAATCATCCGCTGATGCAAACATGGTGTGGGCGATCAACACTTTATTAGATGGGCGGTATTAATACAAATTTGTATTATACTAACAGACTACCGACATATAGCATGCCACAAATGGCCATGGCACATAGACATAACGGTTATAAAGCCAGAGGCAGACCATGCAAAAGATGGATCACAGAAATCAAATAAGCCACAGGAACAAGCGTACAAACAGCGCACAAGAAGGCCATCTCCAGAGAACTCTTCCACCCCTGACGCTGCAAGGCAAACAAGGGACACAGCGTATAGATAGAGTATACTCATTATAAATGTGGGAGGTCGAGCTCAGATAATCCTGTCACAGCCCACCTCCTTTATAAGCATGCACCATCTTCTTTGTTTTCACCATCACTTCCCTCGATAAGTACTCTATACACGTTACATTTTCCTTACAGATGGGCAACGACGATCAGAACAAAGTACGTTCCTCCATACTTTTAATGCTCGTGTGAGACGTGTTCAGATTCAGTTTAAGGGATTGCTTAAATGTTATTTGAGACCTACAAAATCCTACATAATCTACTCAGACTTACTTCTCCCAGAATTTTTCTGATTTAAATGCAAATTATTTTTTTGTCCCGCAGACTCTTCTTTCCGTTTTGCTGATCCGAACAATATCTTCAATATCAGATCTTCCCAGCCCTTATAACTTATGTTTGTGTGTGGAGTGAGAGTGTGTTTGGTATGCGTTTAGTGAGTGTGTGTGGTATGAAAGTGTTTATTATATGCGTGTGCTGTGAGAGTGTTATGTGGGTGTTGAGACTGTCTACGCATTCATGTGTTTGTGTATTGTATATACACTTATTAAATATAATTCATTATGTATATATATATATATATCATTCACTTCACAATATATATATGTTTCATTTTCCCCATGTCTTTAAGGGGACTGCCAATAAATTATGTTATAGTTTTGCTGTTGTTTTGTTTGGGTGGAGGGGGGATATGGGGTCTGAAAAGTTTGACAATTGTTACCAAGCCTGGCGGCTAGCGCATTAACTAGCTACGTGCGGTGACTCTTATCAATGGGGACTAGGTTATTATCTGTCTGGACTGCACATTTATACATAAACATTCTAACATTTCGAGACATAAACTGCAATTTCGATTTCTTTATTTGTTAATGGTATACCTGCAATAAAATTCGCAGTTGAAAGAAGGGTTCTTTACAAAGACATGTGATCTATTTAATTTCAGAAAATAATTTTTATCTTACGAATATGATGTCCAGCACACAACTGCGATAAAAGAAATTACAATTCAGCTTTTTATCAGACCAAAAGTGCGTAACCTTGTACGATCGGCGGTTCAAATTCAGTTTTATTCTTCTCGGTTGAGAGCAAAACACTTTGTTTTTCCACTGAAATTTCAAAGAACTTTGTTGCATGTGTAATTAATTGCGGAATTACTTTTAGCATCAAAAGACTCGCTTCTACTAAGTGTTATGCTGTCACAGGCTAGGGTAGCCCACCTGAATTGTCAAGTCAAGCCGAAATCGGATGTGCTATGCCTACAAGGCGCATACCGGTAGCACAACGTAAATACGCTCCCGGCGGAAATCGCACTTATATCCATGCTGGTTACAATCGAGCGAACGCAAACAAGCAAAGTGTGATATAAAATATGTGGTTAGCTTCTAAAGTAAATTATCACAAATTTTGCATCGAGCAGTCTCCAGAAGTCGTTTTCGTTCTGATCACTGTTTTCAACTATCAACATCAAAGGTTTGACGTCAACTTTTGTAATTATCAATACTTAGTATCGTATTTTATAGTTTAGACAAAATGGCTCCTGAATTTCTGATCTCAAGGAACAGTGCATATAGTAATTTTTAATCGATCTGGCAGGCCAGTGAAAATTGCGTGCGGGCTGCTTTTGGCTTACTCAATATGCACGTAGATTTACCCCCCCCCCCCAACCATGTCAATAAAACAGTAACGTCTTTCACCTTATCGGCACAGAATACATTCATTATCCTCTGATAAAAGCAAGTTGACCTCTCCCCCGTCAAACTACGATTCACATTGTTTCAGAGGTTAATTATACACAACCTACACATATGCAGCTGCAACATTTGACAGTGTCAACACACATGACATCCTAATTAGCGTAATTTCAACAAGTTGTTACCATGGCAACAAAAGTGATATAACAGCTGTCATAAAATTTAAAATGTATATGCTCAAGGCGAAAGTTATCATAGCACATTATGTCAGTGTTTTAAGTGCAAGCGTCGCAAGTATTAATTTTTCTTTCAAAATTGACACACAATTTCCCCCCCCCCCAAAAAAAAAAACCACCATGAATTTATAAAGCTTACAATGTTCGATATAACAATAAAACACTCTAGTCTTAGGTTGAAAGTGCATGACTCCAGTCATAGAGGGTATCATTTCTTAAATATTTATTTAACAACCGTGGCATTCCCAGTTCATTGAAACGCTGTGCTGTGCAAGGGGTAGCGCGTTGCTCTCGGCGGATCTAGGGTTAGCAAATAACCAAGATCCAAAAGTACCTTCCCGTAGTGCACCCTGTAAACAGAAATACAGCGGCTCGTGCTAATTCTGGCTAAAAAAATTCGGAATCATGTCCGTGAATGTGGAGGTAGTAGATGGAAAGAGATTTGACTGAAAAAAACCAGGCGATATCTCCGACATCTCTGCGCCAACACATGCATCAGTACTGTCGACACACAGTGAATCTTGTCATTTCGGCGTGATCATTGAAGAGCGGCCAATGCAGATGCTACGAAGTGGGCAGATTTACTAAAAATATTACGAATCGTGGCGTCAGTCACTATAAAGACAGCACAAGGAGTACACTGAGAGGGTAGGGCAGCGCTAGAGGGCAGCGTCATGTGCAAAGAGCACGAAAAGCGTTTCACGGAAATCGGAACTAAAGTTTTGTTTGCTCGAGACAAGCTTCTAGTTACTGGTGATCTCAGCCCGGACCCAACTCTCCTGTCAAGTGTTCCTATACCGGAATTATGCTCACAGAGACCACCGAAGACGGATGTGTCGGGCTATTTGCGCAAATAAAACGGCGACACAGCGCATTTCCATTCTCTGGACTGCATCCTGCTGGAAATCTAGTAGGACAATTATCCTGCTACAAGAGAGATCTGGCGGGAGTTTGAGAATGAACGCTGAAGAAGAAGAAGAAGCTCACAGAGAGAAAAGGTTCAGTACACGATAGGCACAGGTACGAACTTCGGAAAGCAGGAATTAATTGCGCATTTATTCAAAATTCTGTTACATGATGATGCTTATAAAGTAATAGTTTAGTTAATTGTCAACTTAATCAACGAGAACCTTGATGAGAAGACCCTCATGAAAGCCATCAGTCGACCACCCAAAAGACAATTACCACTGTCTCAACAGAGCAGAGCAGGTTATTATCTTCCGCCTCAGAACAGGACACAACAGATTAAACAGCCACTTAAATAGACTAAGATTAGTCCCATCACTACTGTGACCTTGTGGGCAGCCAGAACAGACAGCTGAACATGTCCTGCAAGACTGCAATACACTAAACCAGTTAAGGGAAGAACACAGGCCCGCAGAGATGGATATCCACAGAAAGATGTATGGGAGCACTGAGGAGCTTTCAAATACAGCAGCATTTATTAAGAAAACAGGACTTGCTGTGTAGACATGTCAAACTGCGAACGAGAGGAAGAGGAACTTAATCAATTATTGTCATGTTCAAAATAGAAAAACATCATGTTGTACTCACTGTTGTTCAGAAAATACTCAGTATGATTGCTGAACTTAATGAAGTGAAATCATTTTATCAAAATGTGGTTGAAAATCCCTCAACATCAATCTTAAATCACCACGTTAAACAACATGCAGTTGATTCCTTTGTGACAGTAGCAGACGACTGCACTAAAATGGTTAAAATTCGTAGAGGATTGACTTCATTGTACTCGGTTTACCATATGTACTCCGTCACTCTCAACGAAGCGACACGCCGACTGCCGAGAGTACCACTCATAGCTTCAAGTGATAATCCACAGGGATCTCCGAAAACATCCAGCTTATAAACAAGACGACTAATTCCACCACATGTGATGTGGGAAACACAATAAGCAAATATTTTACAATTCTCCACAGTCTTGGATAGAGATCGGACATTTCCTTCTGTAACCAAAAATCATGGTACGAATTCTTAAGCTTGACTTCAGCTCAATGTCATTTTTTAATTCCAGCAATTCTTCATCCAATGCATGGTCAAGTTCCTCAGTTTCTGTAAATAGAGTTATCACCCAGTCGGGGATTTTCATTGAAAGCAGATCATTAAATCGTTCTGAGATATATGTATGCAGCATGACTAAATGGTCAAATTAAAATTGCAGGCTATCATCCGGTATTCCATTTCTTTGTTTGTGTTCTAACTGCGACAGACTCAGAAACTTGTGTAATTCACGACGATTTATATTGCGTATGAAAAGTGTTAACTTTGAAACAAGCCTACAGATGAAGTATTTTCCTTAATAAGATTGACCTCATCGCCTTGTAATTGCAGATTTATATAAAAGCAACGTCAGAAATCTCGTTAAGTTTAGTACTGAATGAAGGAAGCTTGTCTTCAAAAATCTGTACAACAGTTTCAAAAAATTATCAAAAACGTCTCGAGCAGTTGACATTTGAAAGCCAACGAACTTCAGTATGTAATAATTATTTATCTATGTATCTATAAGCTGTGGCCCTTGTTGGCCTTGCGGCGTCATGGGTGGAAGAGTTCTCTGAAGATGGTCTTCTTGTGTTTGTAAGCTTGTTCCTGTGGCTTCTTTGATTTCTGTGATCCATCTTTTACATGGTCTGTCTCTGGCTTTATAGCCGTTATGCCTGTATGTCATAGCCATTTGTGGCATGGTGTCTGTTGGTAGTCTGGAAGTGTTTGAAAACCACTTGATCTGTTGTCATTTGATGTGTTCCAATACTGGTATTGTTTTGGTTATCTGTCTATTATCGTTTCTAATTCTCTCTTAATGACACTCCGAGTATTCTTCATAGACATGTCATTTCTGCTGTCACTATTTGTCTTTTGTCTTGAGCAGTCATTGTCCAGGTTTGACACTGGCAGCACAGTGATGGAATAATAATAGCCTTGTATAATGCAACTTTAATGTCAATGTTGAAATTTTTGTTCTTTAAAATACGTATCATCTGTCCTAGGATCTGGTATGTGTTGTTGCATCTATTTTGTATCTCTTTACTGGTTTTCCCATCGCTCAATAAAATGCTTCCTAAGTAGGTGAACTCGTTTACCTGTTTAATGTGTTTATCATCAATGGAGATAATAGACATTTCTTTCTTTGATTTTGCCATTATTTCTGTATAACAACAAACGTTCAAAATCTGCATTATTTTCAAGACAAAGCTGTCTGAATAACCCGTAGCTAAGAACATTAGTTTTAATCTTATTGATTGTATAGATAATAAGTGTTTAGTGAATTGTTCAGGCGAGCGCTGAGATTTTTTTTTGCAACAAGCTGTTGACGATGAATGAAGCAGTGAACGGCAAAGATATTTGAAACATCTTTTTTAGACAGACAATATTATAGACAGACGTTCAGATGTTTAGTAGCAAAATATAATGCCACGATTACAAAATGGCAGACTCAGCCAAATTAAAAAAGAAATGCAGACAATACAGTACTGAATATTGAAGGCACGGATTCATACCATCACCAGGAAACAAGCAGCTGCTAATGTGTCTAATATGTGGAAGATTATTTTCAAATGAAGCCATAAAACCAAGTAGATTTAAACATTTCAAGGCTGAACATCGTGACAAAGCAGAAGTGAGTGTAACTTTTTATCATCCAATTTTATCGATAAGAGGATTAGATTTTTTTACTCTTACACTATTTGTGCCTATTACCCCATTTTTTCCTCTACCGCCCTCTAGTGCTCAGTTTTTCCCCTCGGGGGGGGGGGGGGGGGCGGTAGCGCCCACGGTGAGAATGGCTGCCATAAAGGTTCAAAGTGACCCAGAGGCCACATGTCGTCGGATGTGTCAGACCGAAAGGCGCATAATTCGCAGCTAAGCTGTAAACAATGCCACTACGCATTTCGTTCTCCAAACTACATCCTGCAAATCTTCAGGAGTTTGAGAAGAGCCCTTTCAAAATAAAAGTAAATATATCTCTTACGTTAATGACGGCTACTTTCAACCGTAAACATGAGTTAAATATGGTTATATTGCACATAACCATAAAAAGTAATCCAAACCGCAGCTCGGGCGCGACCTTCGTTGATACAATAACAACAAATATAGGAACGTTTGTGTTCTGTATACAGGAACATCAGAAATTATACACAAGACATTCATCAGATCGATCCTCTACGAATAAACGCTGCCAATAAGTGATTAGGATAATTGATAAGATGTGATTAAATACAGTTGTCAGCCGCTCGTTTTTCCAATCATATTTAACTAGAAATAAAATGTATGCCGTGTTACAACATTATTGTAGCGTTCAATGTTTTTTTGTTTGTTTGTTTGTATGAATTCCCAAGAAGAACAAGTCGACTTTCGTGTATTACGAGTCAATTATCAGTAATTACGAGACGAATACCAAAAATTATATGTCGATTACTAGGAAATACAAGCTGCATTTTTCGCTATTTTGTGGTTTCGGGGGATGGGGGTTGATTGATTATTTGTTTATTGTAATTTTCTGAGCATCATTTCTTAGCAAAAAAATACAACTTTCAACAGTGTAATTTGGAAAAGCAGGATTACCACTCGTATTAAGATTGACATGCATCTTTGATTCTGTCATTATTTCTTTATGGTAGTCTTTGTCTTCTATCGGTATTTGCGGTCATGTTATATTGTCTGACCTGTCGTCAGGACGAAGTTCACTGTCTTCTTTAGGTCAGAGTGGCTGCCCTATAGATTTTGCCTCAAATCTGTCACCTCTGCCCTGGTCTGCTGTCTTTGTTCTTTGTATTCTGAGCAACTGTGAAGTAGGTGTTCATGAGTCTGGGTTCGGATCCACATGGACTGTGTTTCCGATCCTCAGTCGGTAAAGGTGACCCAACATTCTGCAATGGACTGTTCTACGGCGAAATAGTGCGGTCTGTTGTTATCTTTGGAGGAAATTTATTGCTTCATGTTTGTCTCCGCTCTGATTTATTTTTTACACTTTGGCGTGTATGTGTACTGGATTATTGTTTATACTTCTCTTTAGGTCAGTGAAACTGTCCTCTGTTCACTGTCCTCTGTTCACTGTCCTCTGTTCACTGTCCTCTGTTCACTGTCCTCTGTTCACTGTCCTCTGTTCACTGTCCTCTGTTCGCTGTCATCTGTTCACTGTCCTCTGTTCACTGTCCTCTGTGTTCTTCTGAGTTTCGCTTCCTATTCTTGACATAGCATCCCATGATTCCACAGTGTGATATTATCCATTGAAGGACATTAGCTGATGATTCTTTGATGTGTCTTAGCTCTGTTGTTCTGGATTGATTCCAGTAAGGATCTGCAATCTGTGAATATAGCTATCTTCTATGGTCTTGGTAATCCTGGCTCGGTGAACACTTTCAGTGCTTGATCGAGTGCAACTTCTTCTTCGCTAAAGTAGGAGTATTTTCAAGTTGGAAAATCCTTAAATATTGTTTTCCTGTCTTTGAGTCTTACAAGCAGGGCCGGCTCTAATAATTGAGGGGTCCAATGCGAAACGGATTGCGCGGGGCCCAGTTTGGGTAGGGAAGAGGGTAATAAAATAAATTATAATATTAATTTATGGGCCTATGAAGTGCGGGGCCCAATGCGGCCGCATAGGTTTCAATGGCCTAAGACCGGCCCTGCTTACAAGGATTCCATCTCTTTCATTTACTCTCTCCGCCAATCCATCTGTGTCCATTTCTGTGGATTGTATTTTCTTTCTATCAGCTCTAGTGTCAATGTTTTAGTTGAGATGGTAATCCTTTTTAATTATTCCAGGAATCTCTGTTATTATGAAGATATTTTGGAGACTATTGTCTGGCTCTTTAAAATCAGTTGGTGTTTCAATTTCTTTTGAGAGGCTTGTGAGGATATATTTGTGTTATTGGTAAGAATTGTTGGAAATGTGACAGAAGATAGTTCTCTTTAGTCTGCTTGTGATTGATCTAGACATATGTACCTGTTTAGTGAGGATGAAACAAAATTACTTAGTGAGGGGCGAAAAGACTATGTAATGGAAGTCTAATTTTTCAAGTATCTATCTATCTATCTATCTATCTATCTATCTATCTATCTATCTATCTATCTTCTATCTATCTATCTATCTATCTATCTATCCATCCATCCATCCATCCAAACCCATCCACCCATCTACCTACCTATCTATCTATCTCTCTATTCGCTAAACCCGTTGTTGCCTTTCAGGGTCAGGTTAAATGGAGGTTTTTTCAAGTACCGCTACCCAAAAGCAAGAATAAGTTGAAGTACTTCTACTAGTTGCAACTCTATGCTTCATGCGCAACTTGAAAGCAAGAATGTAGACCCAAACTTAGATCCGAAATGCACAATGTTAAACACTGACTTGCAATCCACAAAAATGTTGCACCAATGTCCGCCTACTTAATTTGGATTTCCTGAGCTTGGACATCCTCAGACATTCCCAACAATTATGTGAGTCACACATCCCGAACCCATATTCACTGCACAATAAATATCAAGGTCACAATTAAGTGCTTCATTGATTTGATCCTGCCATATTTTTTCTGCTGTTCAGTTATCTGTACAGACAGGGAAGGGAGGAAATTAGGAAGCCAATGGGAAGTAACTAATGAGCAATAATGTAGGTTGTCGTCCCTTGACACAGAAACTCATGTGTTTATTGCTACAATGTCAATGTTTAGTGTATCTTAAGATCGCGTTTATTCTATTTTTTTTCCTTCTGATGTCTGCTTATTTTAGTTGGTTCTTTCAATGTGTTGTCCATCGCGTGGTAATCTGTCCCAGATAAAGATATTTTAGTCACAACGTCGATTAATTGTAAACATGAGATTTTCTAGAGCTTTAAAATCCTTCAAAATTATACATTGTCACGTACATAAAAATAACATTATGTGGAGACACTGACTTTGGTTAGAATAATTGTGTTTTGTCTTTGAAATCTTGTTTCTTTTCATAGACTATATATCTATGCATTTAATCTATCGAGTGTACATTTATAGATCTATATATATCTATGTGTCTGTCAGTTTATTTAACAGATATCTAAACATAACCAAGTATTTCCAAGTTAGAAAATCGTTAAATATTGTTTTCCTTTCTTCCTGTAATTCGGGAGCCGCGTTAGCGCACTGGCTTCGCATATGGGTGGTTCTTGGTTCATTCCCCAGTTGAGGCGAAAATGTTTTTCAGATCGCAACGGTTCCCGGGTCGATCCAGCCTTAAATGGGCACCGGATTAATCCGGGAAGTAAAGACTGCGAGGGAGAGAAGATGGCTATCGCCCTCATTTGCAGAGCCTCTGAAATGTAAGACCGCTAACATCTCACACCCTACGGCATTAATAAATGATATGGGTTACTTTACTTTTTCTAAACATAACGATGAAACACACCTAACACTGATGGGATCTTTTTTTGGTCGGGCATATTTCCTGTCTTGAGTTAATTCTCACTACCTAGTAATATAATTTAGAAAAGAAATACGTATCAAGGATCCACATAATTCTATATCCACATTCATATGACAAGTCTCATTAGTAGGCGGTCGTTACTAAAAATAAGACGAGCTAAATAGAATAATTGAAGCGCATCCAGTGTTTGTGTATAACCAGTGCGCTACGGGAAACATCATCATGCATATACTCCGTCACGTTCAAGAAAGCCGTAGCTCCTGTGGGTTTGCCAAAAGTGCGTCATCGTAGATTCAGTAAACTAAAACTAAACTAAAGCATAGTACTGAAGTTCTCATAGGCGTTGTTAAGAGCCCATAGAAAATCTCCCTGCATTCCTTCACAGGAAAACATGAAGTAATGAAAGTTTTAAAGTTGTTAAGTGTTTTGTTGTATGTAGAGTTTTGCAATTGTAAATATGAATCTCATCAGTCATAAGCTGCAGAAACACCGAGTATCCTATATTATTTGCTTGAGTTTACGCGTTCTGAACAGGAAGAGATAATTTCTGAAATCGCAGTTCTTCAGCTTAAAGATGAACAAATTAACTGTGTACGGTGGAATCCCTCTATAGCGCATACGCTTTTAACAAATTTCATTTTTAAGAAATGTTTTTCAAAATCCCCAGTTTCTTTTATATAAATATTTCATCAAATGGGACCATATTTTAAAATGGGATTTTAATAAACACTGCTTGTGGACGGTCCTATGATGATGAAATACTTTTTCGCTGTGAGCAGAAAACTTTTGGCAGCTTATAGCCTTTTTTTGACAAAAGTATAGGTCCTCCTCAATTAACCAAGGCGATACTTCGGATTCGTGTAAGGTTGTCTCGTGGTTGAGTTAACGGGATTTATGGACGCCTGTTTAATCTTACAAGAGAGGCATTCCAGTGCGGCAGTATCCCACGTTCATTACGTCCTTCCACGACCGAAGCACACACTTTTGTGCCAAATAGCTCATCATTTTTCTGAGATCTGTTGATCTATTCGCAGTTATAGATATAATTCCCAGCCAGCTAGAAGTTTGAACAAAGAAAATTGACGAAAAATGTTCCCTGTCATGAATCTCTTCGTCATGGACGGGATTCATTTGACAGAGGACAAAAGTTAGAGATTGGCACAGAACATACAGTAATAATGATGATTTTTTTCACAGCGACAGGTTGTCAATCTATCCCCGAAATTTTCTTAATCGCTTCCTACGATACGCTTGGAAAGACAATAATCGCCCTATAGCTTACACCCTGAACTGTTAGTCCTTCGCCGAAGACGGATGCTTCCGGATATTGGCTCAAATAAAACGGCAACACAGTGCCTTTCCATTATCTGGACTACAATATGTTGGAAATCGAGTTGAGCTATTAACCTGCTTAATGAGAGATCTGAGAATGAACAATGAAGTAGAAGAAGAGGAACTGTTAGTCCAGGCTCCGGATGCGATACGGCTTCGTAAAGTCTGAAGATCTCGTCGGTGCCTCATCATAGCAACTACCATAAAGCAGTAGAAATCTAGTAAATGACATATATGAATATTCAGCTGCTCTTCTTATGCAAGCCCTACCATAGTTCATATACAAGCCCCACCATAGTTCATATGCAAGCCCTTCCATAGTTCATATGCAAGCCCCACCATAGTTCATATGCAAGACGAACCATAGTTCATTTGAAAGCCTCACCATAGTTCATATGCAAGCCCTACCATAGTTCATATGCAAGCCCTACCATAGTTTATATGCAAGACCCACCATAGTTCATATGCAAGACGAACCATAGTTCATCTAAATAATCAGCCGCTCTTCTTATGCAAGACCTGAGTATAACGCCACTTCTCAAAGCAATACACGCTTCTGAGAGTTAGCACCTTCTGGTTATAAAATAAATCTCTAAAGAAACTCCTTCGTGATACATACAAGTATACAAGAGAAGTACTGCTAATAATTCCTGGATATCCAAGTAAAAACAACCTTTACACTTTATTTACCTTTACACAAAAGACAATAAAGAAAATGTTGAAAAATCATAGAGGATTGAATTCATTATATTAGGGTTTACCATGTGTACTATTTCCCACTTAACGAAGCCGGTCAAGAGTACAAGTCTTAACCATGTGTAGTATTTTCCACTTAACAAAACCTGTCGAGAGGGCCAGTATTAACACGTAACTCCGTAGCTTCGAGCAATAATCCCCAGAAATCTCCGAAAACATCTTTGTAAACAAGATAACACGTGCCGGATTCGAACACTCGACCTCTTGAGCACCATTCAACGGCTTAACCACTGTGCAACGGGACCACCCAGACGCCCCAAAAACTATAAAGAAAATTCGTACAAACTTTTGTGTGCGGTTGCGAGATATGAATAATGCCCGCGCGACTTCAGATGGCTTATCGCCTTCGTGAACATAAATGTGGAATTTTAGCTGTACAATTCTCTGATATTAACACGGTAACAGGGTACATGTAGATTGTCCACGATGACTAGCACCGGATTCTATCTACTATATCAGTGTTTATACCTTTCATCTTCAGCCATCCAGATAAACCTTTCAAGTGTGATTGCCGTTTTTTAACCATTCTCTGACAGATCTAAGGTCGCGTGCTAACAAGATTGTTTAACGAGACAAACTACCTTTTTTTTATCATTTGTACTTAATCAGAACACAGACATAAACAGTACTCCACAAACAATGTGACATAAAGTGGTTTGATAGTATAAATTAAAATTAAACCTGGTACTTATAAAGTAGTGATCACAGTGAGTTCTCCTATTACATATTTACCTATCACTGACTCTCCTTACTATCTCTACGCACTCTCCCTCCGTTATCCGATATTCTCTATTCCATTCCCCCACAGCTGGAGAGGAGATGGGCACCACTAGCTAAACCTTTTTCCCACTGAAATACTACAATGGATAATCACCTTTCGAGTACAAATGCTACAGAACTATTCGACGAATTTCCTATAGGGAACATAAGACCAATGTGTACGTAAGAAATAAAGTAGAGATGTGTGCAGGTGTTCAGGAGCCATTGTTTTCAATAGTGAAACGACGAAAACTAGCTTGGTTCGGACGTGTATGCAGGCACGATTCCTTGTCAAAAACAACACTGCAGGGAACTATCGAGGGGGGGGGGAGAAGCAGAGGAGGACAAATAAAGAGATGGACAGACAACATCAAGGAATGGACAGGGCAAGATATTTCCACACTCATCCGCATCGCTGAGGATAGAACTCGCTGGAGGACTCTGTGTGCTGAGGCATCCAATGTGGTACCCCTACGACCCTGACGGGTTATGGGTTGATTGATTGATTGATTGATTGATTCCATTCCCTTCCCTTCCTTCCTCTTTTTATCTCTATATATTACTTCCAACGTTTGTCTTCCCACAAGTGCGCTTCCTCTTCCTCCCTTTCTCAGATAAATATCCCTTCCATTTTCCCCTTTTTTTTCTTTCTCCCCCGCTCTATCCTCTCATCTTTCTCTCTCATTCGATGTATATATTATTTTTAACTTCCCTTCCCCTTTCTGCTCCAAACTCTCCCTCTATCTCTCTATCTCTCTCTCTCTCTATATATATATATATATATATATATATATAAAATCTTTCAACTCGGGTAAACTTAGGAGATTAAATAAAATGAAGATATGTATTGTGTTTAATATGCATATGGGGTATGCTTTCATTGACAGCTACCTTTCTATATATGTCCTCTCACTTGCCGATTTTTTTACATAAGGATCTTAAATTTTGCGTTCAAAAAGTGAAGTTTACTCACGAAAACTGTCGAATAACGTATATAAATTTGTTCAGGTAAAACTCCCTACTTAAGGCAATGGTATCTGCGGCCCTGCTCACGTAGAATCACTAAATACAGGCGAGCTTATTCAGCATAAACTCTGATGAGAATTATGACCTTTGGCATCTTGTCATATTCTCTGATGTTTAACTGGGTTAAATTTAATCCACCATTCAGTAAGTGTCTTCATTTGTAAACATCCTAAAAACTAACCACTACGGGTTGGCCCATTTATCTAGCAATATAAGATGAGAGGGGGCGGGCGACTGTGATAAGTTTGGACGGAAGGGATAGGCAACTCCAGGAAGATAACTGTCACCTGTAGATCCAGGATGTCATTTTCTATCAGCTCTAGCACACAACAAATGGCTGATCTGTGTATTTACTTTGGTCTTCTAATCTACTGACCTGTCTAGTTTCTCTTTGATGTCTACTTAGCCCATATCGTTAAATATCTCACTAAAAGAATCTGAAATAGACAAAGATACATGGGAAGAACTTGCACATAAAACAGTTACATTGCGCTCTACAGTTTTAAAGAAGGCGCAGCACTCTACAGTTTTAAAGAAGGCGCAGCACTCTACAGTTTAAAAAACTGCCCATCATCTTATGAAAAGAGGAGAAATTCAGCAGGCCAACAGCGAATAGTAGCTAGAAAGTCAAGAGTAGTTAAAAAATCATATGCAGCGGTCATGCCATGTGCAGCGGTCATGTCATGTGCAGCGGTCATGTCATGTGCAGCGGTCATGTCATGTGCAGCGGTCATGTCATGTGCAGCGGTCATGTCATGTGCAGCGGTCATGTCATGTGCAGCGGTCATGCCATGTGCAGCGGTCATGCCATGTGCAGCGGTCATGTCATGTGCAGCGGTCATGTCATGTGCAGCGGTCATGTCATGTGCAGCGGTCATGTCATGTGCAGCGGTCATGTCATGTGCAGCGGTCATGCCATGTGCAGCGGTCATGCCATGCCCGAATAAAAAGTCAGAATATTTCTTATTAGCTATCTACCAACTCATAATTAAGGACATGACTAACTGAATTTCAAACCTCCGTCGAAGACGGATGTGTTTGCCCATTGGCACAAATAAAGTGACAACACAACGCATTTCCATTCTCTGGATTACATTCAACTGGAAATCTTGTAGAACCTTTGTCCTGTTACAAGAGAAATCCAGTGGGAGTTTGAGAATGAACGCTGAAGAAGAAGAAGCATTTCAAAAGTGGAAAACATCACAAATAGTCAGTATCGCTTGCGATGGACGAGCAACAACAACATAAACGTTCAGCTGCTATATTTGCCCACTCAGAGTAGAAGATTTTTTAAAACATTGCACACCGCTGAGAGTTCATCTTGTGTGTATAAAATACAACTCTGAAGAAACCACCCCATTGTACATAGGAAATAAGAGATAATTGTACGTAATACCTTGGGTATCGATGCAACAGCAGTAGCCTTATGTAAGATTTTTTAAGGACGCATATGATTGACTTCATTGTACTTGGGTTACCCCATATGAACCCCGTCTCTTTTACCAAAGTCTGACGCAACATGTGGAGAGTACCACCCATAGGATGTAACTCAGTAGCTTCATGCGATAATCTCCATCGATCACCAAATCATCATCTTTATAAGCAAAACTTCGCGTGTGGATTTCTAATCCGAGAACTCTTGTAGGTGTCTACACTGTGTTTTGGATCAGCAGGTATCTCTACACAATAGACATACTATTCATAATGTCAAATTAGTTTTACAACACCGTGAGTCATTCAGTAGACATTTTTTTTTAAACTAACTATACTGCATTTTCTGGTTAGGAAGCTGCAATGAAGTTTCGAGGAGCTTTTGCGATAGGTGCCTGCATGTCCTTGATGTGGCCACGTCAGGTTGAGGAAGTGTTTTTTTTTTTAATGTACACTCCGACAGAGAAAACCCTTTCCTTACCAGAAATCGAACCTTGGGCCTCACGAGAGTGAGATCAAAGATCTAACTTCTCGGCCATCGTCACACTGTAATGTCTTATTTGTTCATAGAACATTCTATACCTGCTTCAGGTGACATATTCTTCCCAGAATGTAGTGTTCTTTGTGGACATTCTGAAATCCCCACCAAATGAAAGATTGTGCACATCAACATCAAGTGCCGTCACGTAATGAAAGTTGGCTGCAACAGACCTCCAATATCCCCTGTCTCTTGTTTTGGTAGTGCACTCTACTAGACCGTAAACTGTCCATTTTGTGATGAAACTTTCCCACGTGTATCTTTGCCTACATTTGCTCGCCTCCATTCGACTTTACCCTCAAGTAAGGTCTTCAACAAGGTGTCAAGCCTTTTAATGTATCCAAAATATTGTATTTTCTTGATCTTTATTTCTTTTAACAATTCTTTTTGTTCAAAGTAAGTGTTCCTAGAATCTCTTTGTTTGTTTTCTTCTCCTTCCATTATTTTCTTCCTATTCTTCTATGTTTCCACATCTCAAAGGTATCCATTCTGTCTTTTTTTTCTAATTGTTTCTTTTAATAATTTGCACAACCAAATTTTAATTGTAAAGAGAACTCATTATTACTAGTGCTCACGAGCATTTTTTAGTTCCGCATGCCGCAAGCACCATTGTGCTCTTGAGCACCGGGCTGAGAACACCTGCCCTAGATGTTTCTTTCATACATATCTAGTTTCAGCTTTCAGTGTTATGCCATAATTAGTGCCGAAGCCTTCTATTCGGAGGGAATCTACGGTAGTCATTACAATATATGACATCTACTTCGGCCTTAGAACACTGTGAACCTATAGCTGTTGTTAATCGACCATTACAAGTGATAGTAGCCATTTTTATTACATCTACTTTTGAAATTCAGTTAGTTATGTCCTTGACTAAATGGGTACGTATTCTGGCCGCAGATGACGTTGGACAATTCAGGCACGGAATAGGGTTTTTCTGATGGTTTTTTGTTTGTTTATCTACCCGTGACTTTCTAGCAACTCTTCACTGTTGAGCTGTTACATTTCTCCTCTTCTTATAAGATGATACGCCTTTTTTTTTAGACTGTACACCGTCATGTAACTTTATTTCGTGCAAGTTTTTCCCATGTATGTTGGTTTCTTCCATAGACTTTCAGTGATGTCTTTAACGAGTCCTTCAAGCGCTTCTTTTAGCCATATACGCAGTGATGTCTTTAACGAGTCCTTCTATCGCTTCTTTTAGCCATATACGCAGTGATGTCTTTAACGAGTCCTTCTATCGCTTCTTTTAGCCATATACGCAGTGATGTCTTTAACGAGTCCTTCAAGCGTTTCTTTTAGCCATATACGCAGTGATGTCTTTAACGAGTCCTTCTATCGCTTCTTTTAGCCATATACGCAGTGATGTCTTTAACGAATCCTTGTATCGCTTCTTTTAGCAATATTGAGAACTTATGTCCTTCTACAACTCGCCATAGAGAATTATCTGTGATAAGTGATGATATGGTATGACCTACAGAACGAATATGTGTCTGTATCAGAATAATATCAATGCTTGGGACAACAGATCTGTCAAGGACAGTGGTGTCCGGAATCTCTTGAGATTGAAAGAAAGTCACACCAATATTCCTTCTAGAGAAAAAGTATGTACATTTCTGGATACAAAATATTTCTTTTAGAGCAGAAGTATGTACATTTCGGAGTTCAAAAGTTTCCTTCTAGAGTAGAAGGATGTACACTTCGAAGTTCAAACGTTTCCTTCTAGAGTAAAAGGATGTACACTTCGGAGTTCAAACGTTTCCTTCTAGAGTAAAAGGATGTACACTTCGGAGTTCAAACGTTTCCTTCTAGAGTAAAAGGATGTACACTTCGGAGTTCAAACGGCGTACAGAATTGACTTTACTGTAGTCACGTTACCTCATATTCCCCTCACAACAAAGTGACATGCCGACTATCGGGAATACTACTCATTTAACCCTTACTTCGGGCATAGGTTAATTAACTTTTTCCTCCCTACCCACGGCCCTGATTACATTAGATGCGGTTGATTTGGCGCCAACTGTAATTAAGCCCTTACCTTCCTATCCACGGCCCTGATTACATTAGATGCGGTTGGGAAGGGGCGTGGTATTATTTCTAAACTTATGAAATAATCTTGACACCGTGTAGCACACGACACATTGACAGATCCTTGAGGCAGAGATTTTAGTCAATCTAAGGATTTCCATCCTATTGTTAACGTCTCACAAACTTAATTGATTACTTTTCTTTCAGAATCCTGTAAGCATTCATTCTCTCACAGAATTAATACAACAATTTTAGACTAGAACTATAAACATAGGTTATCATGATCTATGACCTTAATCCTGTTATTACGTTCCTGACACAGGGTACAATGCCTGGATTAGGTTGAGTGGGTCAAGAGCAGACATCTTTCCTCGTACATTCACTAGTGTAATTGACTGGGATTTGAGGATTACCTTACGTCTCTTTTGTGTTTCTGTGATAGGAACAAAGTGAAAAATGTACATTATATAGTTCATGATTATGTACGTACAGTCTTATTTGTGTGTTTAAATTGTAAACCTATAGCATAGACATGTACAAATACAGGACAGGATTAATATCTGACGTCAAAGTTAGGGGCGGTTGTCAAATATCTTTAACGATATTTACCGTATAGTCATTACCGAATTTTTTTCCACAGATTCTTGCTGATCTCACGCTATTGCATCTCATCTTGGCTGATGCGACAGACATTCGTAAATACATGAACACAGAAGAAAACAGGCTTCACAAAATTATCAAAGAACGCACACATATATTTTGGATAAATAATAAGATAGAATGGTTTTAAAAGATTAATCATGAAGAAAAAAGTTCAAGGAAAGAGAGAAAATGCAAACTAAGACTACAATGGACACAGAATATTGAAGACATTCTGAACATGACGCAGGGAGAAGCTCGACAGGTTACACAGATCTGAGATGATTACAAAGTTGAAGTGGGAACAGCTTTCGGCAAAAGACATGTCGGAAATAACATATATATAGGGGAAACTATATGCATATGGAGCCAATTCTGATGTATGGAATCGAAACCATTCCAGTTCTCAATGGCGAATGTATATTAATATATAAAAGCAATAACTAGGTAGGGCAGTAGGAATGATACATTTCATATATTAAGACGGGCAAAGATAACATTTTTCAAGATGAAAAACATCCTATCTAATATATCATCTATGTCAATTGAGGCGAGAAAGAGAGTTCTTAGAAGTTATATAGACCCAATCCTAGTGTATGGAAAATTGGATATTGAGTTGAATAGAATACAATTATATAGAAACAGTAGAGGTGTGGTTTTATTGAAAAATTTAAAAACATCATGGACTGATAAAATACGCAATGAGGGTATCCTTAGAGAAGCTAAATTAAAAAGAGACTAACTCTCCCGCATCAGAAAAGAGACAGTCCACATTATTGGGGCATATCACGAGAAAAGGACAGATGGAATAGATTTTGACGCGCACGCGCACGCGAGATTTCCGACATGAAAATATTTTGGCTCATTTTGTGAAGCGAATAGGTGCCAGCTAAGCGGACCTGGTTCAACTCCTGTCTACTATATTCTGATTTTAACTAGAAGGGAAAATGCCAAAGACAAGCATTATCACATGACCTTTACCCGGTGTATAAGATATGTGCACATAAAACGTAAACATGACCTAGACAGCCCATTTTGATTATTTACGTGAATTTCGTTGTTCGGCCTTGGCTATTTTTGGCATACGACTCCAAATATATAAGTAGTAACGAACGAACAGCACAACAGTAATCAAAAACGTAACGAAGACAGTCCTAATTAATTCTGTACAGAGGTCTTTCACTGGTGACACGAATAATGCTGTGCATGCTTTAACCCTATAGCGATTTCTATCCACAACATGCGATTGACTAAGAACAAATATTTACCAATCTTGTCTTTAATATCTGTCCATGATTGTCTTCAACTGCACCATGCAGACATGTTTGTGATAAAGATAGTAATAGTTACTATGTTTGCAATGCTCTGATGACTGAATTGACGTTAGCATTGTGATAATTTTGATGCTTAGATTAGTGTTGGTGATAATTTTGATGCTTAGGTTAGTGTCGGTGATAATTTTGATGCTTAGGTTAGTGTTGGTGATAATTTTGATGCTTAGGTTAGTGTCGGTGATAATTTTGATGCTTAGGTTAGTGTTGGTGATGATTATAATTTTAATTACTGGATTAGTGTTTTCATTGGTAATATTTTTGATGATTGTATTAGTGTTAGTGTTTTAGTGTTGATCATAATTTTGATGATTGGATTAGTGTTAGTGTTGGTCCTAATTTTGATGATTGTGTTAGTGTTGTGGCTAATTTTGATTATTGTGTTAGTCTTAGTGTTGGGACTAATTTTGATGATTGTATTAGTGTTAGTGTTGGGGCTAATTTTGATTATTGGACTTGTGTTAATGTTGGTAATGATGTGTTATTCTTTCCCCGTAGTATAAAAACTAATACAAGACATCTTCATTTCTTCTATCTACAGGCCTACACTTTTCAAGAATGACGGAACCATAGTCACAGGTATGTTCGTTATTTATTTCTAGTAGCAATACAATCATCATCATTATCGTCTTCACAAGAATTATTATCAACATCATCATCACCACTACCATCATCACCAACATAATCTATATAATATCACCACAATCACCACTACCACCATAATCACGGCCATTACCACCACCATTATTGCGATCACCATAGTCATCATTATCTCCAGAATCATCGTCTTCGATACTATAATCGTCCTCATCATCATTATCGCCACTAGCATCATCTTTACTATCATAAACTGTTACCGTTATTATTACCATCGGAAGATGTTATCCCGGCAAGAGGCGCTGGGGTGGGGGTTACCTATAAAAGAAAGGTTGTTCCCTCGCTTACGTTGGGTAGATTCCTATTTTTGTATGATACTTGACTACTTTTGCAAACAAACCGGAGGGGTGGGTGCGGATGGAGGTTATCCGCTATTTAGCTTACTTCTCTGTACTAAATGTAGTGGCAAATATTGGGGGGGGGGGCGGTTTAACCGCCCCCACCCCTTTTACCTCTACTCTAACACTGGAATTTATCTATCTATTTTTTAAAATCAGATGGTCAAGATGAAAGAATGAACACAATCAAACTCATCTCATCCACCTCTGTTTTATTCTTGTCTATGGGCTTGTCGAAGATACAGAAATGGGGAGATCCATGATCGCCAACATCCGTCAGCTAAGCCCTTGTGATAATGCTATCAATTTAGATTTTCATAAATTTTGTAGCTACGAATTAATTTAGATAACTTTTAGATAAATTTGCATGAACATATGGATCTCTGCGACTGTTTAATTCCAATGTAATATTTGCATGAACATATGGTTCTCTGCGACTGTTTAATTCCAATGTAATATTTGTGTTCCTTGTTTACGTTCCCTCTCGTTTAATCATCGCGAATTTCGTGAGATTTCTGTCCGGGAGTGTTAAGTGTAAAACTGCCGTTTAATTTGCGCCATGTATACTTATAACATCCGATTCGATTTCGGCATGCCTTTAAATCGGGTGGGTTTCCCAAGCCTGTGACAGCCTTCCTGTCTGCGTCAGGAAGCATATCTGTATTAACATATGGGTGTCTACGACTGTTTAATTCCAATGTAATATCTCTTGATTCTTGATTAGAAAACTGGCCTTACAGCATGTGGGGCATTCCCATTAGTGCTCTGCCCTCTGTTCCAGCAGCCATTCGACTCGATGTTTCGAGTCCAATGCCGCCGAAAGCGACGTCGACATCCGGGCACAACTCTGGACCTTGCGACAGGATTTTTTTTGTCCCGCCCACCAGCGCCGTGCCCGTAACTAGTTCAGGAACAACGTCGGCCTGTCGGAACAGCATTGTAACTATTATCGAAGGTTACGACTACGGGATTGTATAGATGACGTGACATGAAGCTTCTATAAGAAGATAACCTCAATATAAAGGCATGTCATCTACTAAGGTATTCTGTTGCATGGGTGGTTTGTCTTGTAATAGCTCTATTAACATATGGTGGTTACGACAGCTGAAAAAAATATCAAAAGCACTGGAGATTCTTCTCTCTCTTCTTTCGTTCACTTGAAACATGTCTATATCTGTAATTCTGTCTCCTTAATAAAACTCACTCTTTTTTGTAGTTCATACAGTGTCCCATAGAGTTTTGATTCCAGTGTTGTTTCCTCTGGCCAATATGTCTGCCTCAGCGTTTCATGCTCAGAACACTCTTGAAGTATATGTTTGGCACTCTGTGCTGCCTGTCCACATGTACACATGGCTGTGTTGCCAATCTTGAACTTTGTATGCATGTGACTGCGGAGTCGGTTGTGTCCTGTTCTGAGACGTAGAATTATAACTTGTTCTGGTCTGTTCATAATGTAATAGTCATCTTGTGTTGGTGTCTGTGGCTTTCTTATTGACTTTATCATCTGTTTTTTCTGATGGTAGGTGATTGGTATATCTGGTTGGTCTTCGGCAGCACCTTCCTTAGCCAGTTGGTCTGCTTTTTCATTTCCTGGTATTCCACAGTGAGAGGGTATCCACTGCATGGTTACCCTATACTGGTAAGACAATTCGCTAAGTAGTTTTTTCAAGATGAGAAGAAGCACTGGAGATGAAATTATATTCATTAAAAAATCAAACAAACAAATAAGAGAAATACCAGAAAATCTTTGCAAAAGAAAATCATCAAAGATTGTAGGACTACAGGGCTTAACAACTTGCACGAATTACATACACTAGCATTACATCGCACAAACTAGAGAGCACTGGTTTCTGTCCCACAGGGCAAAAAATACACAGAGAATTGATTTATTGTACTCGGGTTATCCTATATGCACTCCGTCCCTTTGAACACGGTGGTACTCTTCCTGCCAATAGTTCCACTCATAGCACGTAATTCCGTAACTCAATGAGATAATCCCCATGGATCTCAAAAAGACATCCACTTTCTAAACGAGACGACTCCATCGGATTCAAAACCGCCCCCTCTTTATCACATACTGAACAGCTTAACCACTAGTTCAGGGAGATCCCCAAAAAACAATCTTGTTGTTGTGAAGTATCGATCCCTTTGTCTGTCACATGCTAAACGAACACTCTACCATTTGAACTCCACCCTTTACACCTTATTTGGCTATGAAGGGGCATATATAGATAGAATCTACCTTCATTCACATCAAGACAACCAATGAAATTGTTAAATCAAGACAATCATTGTGGTTGGCCAATCAAGATAATCATTGTGTTTAGTTAATCACATAGTCCATCTAAACAACCACAATAAACACCGTGTTATCAAAATAAAGTATAATGCTTAACCAAGGTTAAGGACATAACTAAAGGAAATCTACTAAAGTATCTATTGCAAACCGCGCCTTGAAATGGAAACCAACATGAAAGAGGATAATGGGGTCAAGGAACGAATGCACCTAGAGATAAGAATAATAGATAGAAGATGAAAAGATGACATAGATTCAGAAAGAAAGAAATGTACTGTGTTAGATTTGTGTGGTCTAGAATCTAGACCAGCGATTCTCAATATGCGTTATATTGTGCCATTATTAGGGACCATAGCGTTGTAATGTAGCAACTGGGGAAAATGGAAATTGGAAGATACGGACTCGTCTAGTGAAGTGAAAGAGTAAAGGAGAAGTAAATATTTAGATAACATTCTTCTTCTTCGTTCGAAGATGTGTTAACTTCTATTTTAAGTCACAGGAAAGGGATTATAGTTGGGGGGGGGGGAGAGAAAATTGGTACGGAAAAGTGGCCACCGACGAAAGAGGGTTGATGACCATTGATTTAGACAAATCTATGAAACAATTTGAAAAGAATCTAAGTTGTGTAAGATAGACGAATAATGAAAATAATATATCTTGTGTAAGATAGACGAATAATAAATAAATGTAAGCTGATGAGCTCAAATCTGTAGCACAAAGTATATCTGGGGTTATTTTTTGTGGCGAGTGGGGCAGAGTCACGGTCGAATCACATGCATGGTCGAATCACGCACATCTTATCATTTTTCTATTGGATTTCCCGTCCTGAACCGCAGTTTAGAAAACATGACTATGTCGGTTATACATCATGTGGAGGTAGAAAATATTTTCCTCATTACAAAAAAAGACAAAAGTAAACCTATTAACAGAAATCAAATCATACATACAATAGTCATTGACATGGAACACCTAGAAAATATCAGCAACTTTGAATATCTCAGAACAAGCATCAACATCACATGAGGTTGCTCAGCAAAGATCAACCAGAAAGAGATCAGCAATTATCCTGAAAACAATATCACAGACGAAAAATCTATGGAAAGGGGCAAAAAGAAAAAAAAGAGTTACAACTATTAAGAAGCAAATATTACATTTGTCTAATGGCACCTTATGATTGCGATACGTGGACAATGACATTCGCAATGGAAAAGAAAATATGGGCTTTTGAAATGAAATGTTATAGAAAGGTCTTGAGAATATCATGGACAGAAAGATGAACCAATGCAGACGTCTGGACAGACCCTACCATAAAAAAACTAGATCCTCAAAACTATTTTTAAAAATAAGCTAACATATTTTGGTCATATAAAAGGACACAATTGTTTCTTTCTTCTTTCTGTCCTCGTGTACCTTTCGTTGTTGAGGGGAGAGTGAGTGTACGGTCTTTTGCCCGTCTATTTGCCTCCTCTGCTGTTATATTTCCGAGTGTCTCTAATACACTATCTATCCACCTTTTACGAGGGCGTCCAATAGGTCTCCTGTTTTCGTATCGTTTGTTAAGTGTTTTTTGGATAATACTTTGCTCTTTCTGTCTGGTTATGTGGCCGTACCATTTAACTTGTTGTTTCTGTATGTATTCTATTGTTGGTTTGATCCTTAATTGTTTCCTTAGTGCTTCATTCCTGATTTTGTCTCTCAAGCTAACTCCAATCATACGTCTCACACATTTCATTTCAGTGGTGTTAATCTTATGTATTGTTCTAGAATCTAATGTCCAAGTTTGACACTGATAACACAATGTTGGTAAGAAAATGGTGTTGAAAAGCGCTTTCTTTGTTAAGAAACAATTTCTTTGTTCACAAATGTTTAGAAATGTAATAATATTATTAATAATAATAAGAAGAAGAAGAAGAAGAATAAGACCCATAATTAATTATAGTCATAGGAGTGCCACACTGGTAACATCATAACACAAAAACTTTTGTCATCAGACATTGGAAGGAGTGTAGAAAAATCATGCCTAAACCTTTCCTTGATCTTATCACACAGGATATTCTAACCGCATCGTCTCCATCTACCCTCGGCTGTTCCTTGCGGGATAGTTTTAGAAAGCGAGTAGTGTCTAGTTACATGTTCAAACTAAACAAGTCTACGCCCTTTATCCCTTTATCACTGCTAAAAGTAGTTCTTGATAACCTTCAAGCATGTTTATTTGCTGCCGTACGAATGTATTTGCTTTGTGTTCTATATAATTAATTCTTAACAAACGTCTGTAGCAATTTATAATCGCAAACCTGAATCCTTCTTTCCGTATCTGCATTGAGTGTGTTCTGCTTTCACATCCGTATAAAAGTATACTTAGCACCGAATGCCCTTTTTTTCGTCTTGCAGGCGATCATTACGCAAAAAGAAGCAATCCATCGCGCTTTTTCTCAAGAATAGGAACTCTTCAAGCTATCATGTCACAGCAACAGCAGAATTGTGCTTGCGTCATTCTCTTCTTTCTTCTATATATTTAAACTTATTATTTCTGAACATGGTTTCATCCGGGCACATGTTATGCCTCCAGACATCCAGAGTTTTGGCCATGTTTTCCACGATTTTCAGGTTTATGAAGAAATCTTTCATTGTGGATTTACAGATATCCTTATATCTCATCCTGGGTCAAAGGGCATGAGCCCATGGACCACTGGATCAGCAACCAACCAACCACTCAACCAACCACTAAACCAACCACTCAACCAACCACTCAACCAACCGCTCAACCAACCACTCAACCAACCATACCTCATCATAGATCTATCTCACATTTACAAATCTCTGCCTTAAGCGCTCTAACAGTAATCATGCAGTATTTTACAGTTTTTTACTTAATTTTTCTATCATGGGCTCGCTGGCCTTCAGCCAGTATTTTTTGGGATTCTGCAGTTTGGCATTCTGCGGACTCAACCCAGCCAACGCAATCTACTTCTATTAAGTGTTTCCATAGCAGATGGTAGCTGAGTCCGCCGTAGTGCTTCCATGTTGGTGATTTTATCGTGCCATTTATTGTTTAAGTTTTGTGAAATCGTAGGTGAAAGCTGTTTAGTCTCTTCCTGTATTTTGTGTAGATAGTTTCCATGTTTCGAATCAATAGCAACATTGTGTGTAAAAATATAATACACCCGTACTAAGTTTTCACTTTGCTCTAGCGATATGAATATATATATATATATATATATATATATATATATATATATATATATACATATATATATATATATATATATATATATATATATATATATATATATATATATATATATATATATATATATATATATATATATATATATATATATATATATATATATTACTGTAATATTTGCTTTACCAATTCAACCTTGCCGTTGCCGCCTTCGCCATATCGAGTCATACTTTAAAGTAATCTCATTTTCGAGTTGCCATCATCACTGATTAAAAAAAGAGTAATCATGGAATGATCCAAGCAAGAGAACATAACACAGACCAAGACTACGGCGAACATATGATATCGGAAATCGTCTCAAAATGACACTGGAAGAAATTGCACAGATCCGTTCTGTAAAGGACTAGTCGCGTAGATAAATAACTAGAAAGCAAGTACTTGTAAAGGATAGTTTGCGCACTGATCACATGCAGTCACTTATCTTGGAATATCTGATTTTTTCGTGCTTTTCATTGGCTGACGAAACAATGTATACGCAAAGTGACAAATAACATGTCTCATCAGCCAAAACGAATGACGCCGAGTGAGATCAACACTGAGAACTATTCTGTAGGATTTGGTAAATGCAATACCTAAAACTCCTGCTACTTTCGACATCCTACCCTTTCTATGATACTTGTTCAAGTATATACCCAGAGAGTCTGTGATACATTACAAGTACACAATCACACAAAATGTACAGAGAAAGTAGATTTTATCACAGCTCTCTACCCCCAGTATCTTAAATCAGCATTGTTATTAACTGCAGAACCAAATGACCCCTATCATCAAATGTCACGCAAGGAACAAACCATCATCTTGAGACTACGGCCACAACAGACTATCACGTTCCGAAAACTGAAGATTGGCGATACAGACCTGTGCAACTGTGGACTGAGCCCAGCGACTGTAGAACACATTCTTCATGCCTGTCAACTCTACTAAGAAGAGAGGGAGAAAATATGACCTACTGAGACAGCACTACTTCCAAACTTGAGGGATTTCATGGATGACCTGAAACGAATCACACAATTCATTGAAGCTATTGGTGCTGTAACCTGATATCTGACTGAAGAACGATGAAGAAGAAGAATTATTGTTGAATTTCTGGCATGCCATTATCTTACAGAGAATTACATACAGAGAATATTAGAAATGGTAGTATCTAGAGGTGAGGGAAGGAAAAGTAATTTTGTTTGAGGGGGGAGTCCCGAAGATCACACAATCAACACCTGACCCGGACTTTGAGTCAACATACACTGGGATAACCGCTGGAACGGAGGGCGGAGCACTTATTGGAATACTCCGTGTGCTGTGAAGCCAGTTCCTAATCAAGAAGAATCTCATATATTCACACGACATTGTCTAGTGTTTCTCCTTCCTTCTTTCTTGCCCATTCTCTAAACATCCCCTTCTCGTCTCATAACGTGACCAAAAAAATAAAGATTACGTTTTCTGATATTGAATAAATAACCGCAGTTTTGTATTTGACTTTTTTAGCACCTCCAAATTGATGTATCTAATGTATTTCAGCGTATGTGCTCATTATGTATTTTGTATGTTCAAGTTGTGTACTGAATCTCAGTAAAGCTCTATTAGAGTTCAGTATCATAGAATTTCACTTCAACAGATCTGGTATTACAGACTAACCTTCTTTTGATCATAGTTTCTTTCGCGTGTGTTTATTTTATGTCGGCCATGTTTGTTCCTGTATAATCTCCTACCACTTCCGTATTCGTGTTCACCGAGAGTTGCTTTCTCCTGCTTCTATCAGGATTCGTGTTCTTTAGCAACAGCTCGTCCTATTCAATGAATGGGCACTCCCGAACTTACATTTCGGAACTAGTTTCTTTATATCCTTCTAAAATGGTGTCTGAAACTAAACAGGATACATCCAGTTTCACATCTTTTCAGTGAGAAATTTCATGCTGGTCTGACTAGGCTCCATGAAGATCACTGGTACAATACAGACCACAATATCACAAGAAAAGCTTTGAATTATTCACATAAATAGTTATGAATGCCTCAAAATGTTATTCCTATACTCGAGACGAAATTGGCAAATATTAACTAAGGTGATCGGTCTCGTTAGATGTGAGCAAATGTCTTTTCTGATCGTGTTTGCTCAAATAACCTTAATGGGGGGGAAAGAACGTTATTCCAACAATATTCAGTCCAAATATAATTCAGTGTAGCCTTTACCGTGAACAGTTCTTTATCACTTTAATTTTTTTTAAACCAAAATGAAAAAAAAATTAAAGATAGTAAAGAACTTGTAAGTGTACTTCTCTTTCTTGTAGTTTGTAAATGGTTTGATCTCATTGTGAAAGTTATACATTCAGACATACAGACCGCCAGAACAACTATGAGCGTTCTACGCACAGCTCCTAGATAACTATTTCCTGACCGTATAGTGGATTAAATATTTATATTGATAGAAGTCACAAAAGATGCAAGAGAATAATCCAGCCACTGACTTGGCAAAACAGAATAGTGCAAATATGAAAGATCCAATTGGACGTCTAATGTGAATAACTAACTCCTCAAGGAATAGGCAGGTTGACCGTCTCTATCCAAATGTAGCTTCACTCCCCATGTCCAAACTCTAAACATACTTCTATTAATTACGTTAACAAATTACGTCAAAAGCTAATGGTAATGCGTTTATTAGTGGGCCCTAAAATGCCTATTTTCCAATATAACTTCATCAGTATAAATAATACAGGCGCATTAATTCTATTTCCAAAGAGTGTCTATATATATATATATATATAATTCCTAATTATCACATCAATAAGGCAATACATATCTTTAAGTTTATGATCCGCCTGCTGTGTCGGTCTTCCTGTATTGATTGTTGTTGGCACCAGGTTGTACCCATCCCTCAGTTTTCAGGTTGTCTAGCATTCAGTCGGTTTCAGGATAAAGCTTCGTAATTAATCCACACACAACATTTGTCTCCTTGTAATATCAGAGACAGCACAACCATCATCCAACAAGAAATATATTTCCTGTTAATATACGTGAATTGATTTCAAGATACATATTTAATATACGTGAATTGATTTCAAGATACATATTTAATATACGAGAATTGATTTCAAGATACATATTTAATATACGTGAATGATTTCAAGATACATATTTAATATACGTGAATGATTGCAAGATAAATATTTAATATACGTGAATGATTGCAAGATAAATATTTAATATACGTGAATGATTGCAAGATTTACATTGTTGCTGCTCTTCAGTTAACCCATACAGAAATTGAATAAATAGATAATTTGTGTGCTAAGGGAAACACACCAAAGTGTATGACTTGTCGATAGTAGGCTGTACAGAATCAATCAATTCCTTTAAGAATCGACTGATCTAATCATAGTTATTAGAAACTAAACAGTACAACTGTTAATTTTAAAATATATACTGTCCTTTGAAAGTGAATTATATTTAAACGTATTTTTATCCAGCTAAAGAAATTGTCAAAAAATCAACAATCAGAAGTTGTTTATTTAATATTTGAAAATGTTAAGTATCGCTTTAGATTCTTACACAACTGCGAATAAGTTCTGCTAGCTCTGCGTCAAAATTATCCACACTGCTCTTTATTGTTTATTATTATCTCATCTCCTTGTGTCATGTGTCCGTTTGTCGTTTTGACATCTTTTCTGTGAATATTGTATTTTTTTTCTTACATGTCCACTTTGAACTGATATTATTTCTTATAAGTTAAATTTCCATCATATGCAAGTGTAGAATTTCCATCATATGCACGTGTAGAATTTCCATCATATGCAAGTGTAGAATTTCCATCATATGCAAGTGTAGAATTTCCATCATATCCAAGTGTAGAATTTCCATCATATCCAAGTGTAGATTTTCCATCATATCCAAGTGTAGAATTTCCATCATATCCAAGTGTAGATTTTCCATCATATCCAAGTGTAGATTTTCCATCATATCCAAGTGTAGAATTTCCATCATATCCAAGTGTAGAATTTCCATCATATCCAAGTGTAGATTTTCCATCATATGCAAGTGTAGAATTTCTATCATATCCAAGTGTAGAATTTCCATCATATCCTAGTGTAGAATTTCCATCATATCCAAGTGTAGATTTTCCATCATATCCAAGTGTAGAATTTCCATCATATCCAAGTGTAGAATTTCCATCATATGCAAGTGTAGAATTTCCATCATATCCAAGTGTAGAATTTCCATCATATCCAAGTGTAGATTTTCCATCATATCCAAGTGTAGAATTTCCATCATATACAAGTGTAGAATTTCCACCACAAAGTGTAGATTTTCCATCATATCTATGATTTTTGTCCTGACAATCAGACTTCAGGATTTGGTTTCTGTGTCACTGTAAGCCTTTATTTAGAGACAATTCCACCATCAAACCCTCTTTAGTTCCCTCATACGACATACGTAGTAGGTGAATGTGTTGATATTCCGTGCGAATCAAGCAACAGTGCACACTGTTTTCCCATAAGTGATCAGACACCTAGCCAGAGGCTGGAGGAGGAAAAGCAAAAAGAAATCATAGATATACAATACAAAAGAATGGGTGAATCAAGATTTTTTCTACGTGTATCCATTGCTGAATATAAAATTCGTTGGAGGGATGTATTTATGTACCAATATCTGTAACACAACGATTCGGAATAGTTGTCTCTTTTGTAATCACTTCGTATTCAAGCAGACTTTTTTAGTCACTTGACATTTTTTTGGGGAAGAACCATGGCGCGAGGGTTGCCTCTTTTAGTTTTGCTTCCTAGTACTAAATGTCCTCTTCTGCTGTCCAAAGAAAAAGTAAATTCAAGAAGGAAATATGAGGATACATTAAAATTTCAGGAAACTAATGGGAATTGAACTAGGTCTGTTCTAACAACATCGAATCGCCTTGCAACTGGAGTAAACGGGGTTTTCCGTACTTGACTAACCACATCTCCAAAAAAAAAAGTGGGTGTCAAGACAGGCAAATTGTATACTTTTGTGGACATGCGGTTAACCAAATACAAAAAACTCGTTTACTCGAGCTGTGAGGCGATTCGGTGCCGTTAAAAAGGGGGTGGTGTTAAACTCCTATATCCATCCTCTTATTTAGTACTTGCCTATTTCCATTCACACTAGTAACTTCTCAGTGTTCCCGTAGCTCCTATATTTCTATGTTACTTGATTATCTCGAACACTAGCGATTAATTTCAATACTCAGTTTATAATTGCTACACATTTTGTTTCATAAATTAGTCTCATTATTTGTGAATACCGAAAACGTTTGCATTCCTGTGCTGGATGTATCTCCCTTATTTTGTTATTTTATTGTCGCAACCAGTGCCGGGAAATACTTAACCTTAAACTCACCATTCTGCGAGTATGTTCTTGAACCGCTGATATTTTCTGAAGGATTGAAATCATTGCGTGCCTTGTCTCATGGGAGTCAAGCTATGAAACAAACCCAACACGAGATCAGATGAGCAACAGAAGTACTGATACAAACATCGCATCCTGGCGCACGTTCAAAAAGTCGATCTCATCCCTCGAACTTTTCCTTTTCCTAAATGGCACCCACGTGCAGAAAATATTGTATGCCAAAGCAACATTGTGTACTCGCTGCCTTGATGTGGCTGTATCTATCTGTTATGAAATTTACATAAACTGTCAGCTCGGCAGTTACACGGGTGGTCGAATGGATAAGACACTAGTGTCCAAATCGTGAAAGTTTAGGTTCAAGAACCAATATGTTCGTGATGGTTTATTTCCTTTTGAGAATACATCTAATAAAAAACTCAAACAGCATAGGGAGAATATTCGTCTTCTTTGTTAGTTGCCACACTCCTTTTCTTAGAAGGAAGTAGTTCAGATATCGAAATTAATTATGTCATAGCTTACAGCTGTGATGCGATATCTACACCTTTCCGCCTGACACATCCTTATTAGAATAACTTTAAGTCACTTGACCCATTATGGATGGGACTACCAACCCAACTCCCAAACATTCTTAGTTACTTTTTTTGCGACAGTCTTGATATGCCACAGTTTTGCAAATTTTTTTTTTTGGCCTCACTTTTCGGACCTCCTCGACACAAGGGTACGGCATACTACCGTTCTATCGCAGATTGCATGCTTACCTTCTTTTTTTTAAATTTCCCTTGGCTATGTTGGCAAGTCATCAAATCATCAACACATCTAGTCATCGACTCATCAGGTCATACATTCACCACGTCATCAATTCATTGTCAGCAAGACATTTTAAGCATTATTTCTATAGATCATGCTATTTATTTACCCTTCAAATAGTTACCTTTCTGTTACTTCTCTGAACTGGTATGTTCCTATCATTCATTTCAAGTCTCCAAAGCCCACAGAGCTGACCTATGGCCCACCTTGAAAGCCACTGGTATAAATGATGACAGTAACTTACTGTGATAATTCGTTCTTCTTCCTCATCGTTCTTCGGTCAATTATGACGTTATTGTGCCAATAGCTTCAGTAAAATGTGCTATTCGCTTCAGGTCATCCATGGAACCCCTCAGGTTTGGAAGTAGTGCCGTCTCTGTAGGCCATATTCACTCCCGTTCTTGATATTTTATTGAGTTTTCCAGCGTTAAGGATTTGGTTAAGGGATAAATGTTCCAGTGTTGGGTAACAACCCTAAACAGGAAGCAGGTGGCTGGAGTAACACCGGGCAAATGTCAAGATAAACAAAAATAGGTAGATGTGTTACCAAAATAAAACATAACACAACCTAACAACGAGATACAGGGACAGACGACGTTTCGACTATTAAGCCTTCATCAGGACAAACGAAAGACAACGATACAACGAATCTTACCTGGAAACAAACGTGGTTGATAGGGAGGAAAGAGGAGGAGAGATAGTGAATGGATAGTAGAGGAAGTAAATAAGGAGCGGCATATTGGGGAGGAAGAGAGTATGGGGAGAAGAAGTGAGGAGAGAAAGTGCACGGAAGGAGGTGAGGAGCGAAAATGGATAAGGTGTGGTAGTAAGTAAAATAGATAAGGTTACATTAAGATACTTACCTCAAAAGTGGCAAAACGCAATGAGTATAACGAATAGATAGCAGAGGAAGCAGAGATGGAGCAGCCTAGCAGGGAGGAGGAGGGTATGGGAAGAAGTGAGGAGGGGAAAGTGCACAGAATGAGATGAGGAGTGAAAATAGTTAAGGTGTAATAGCAAGTAAACTAAGATAAATGAGGATAAATTCAGATAATTACCTGAAATGGCAACAGGCAATGAGTATTAGCATACAGTCGTCATGGAAACGCAAAAGAGGATGGTAGGAGAGATCAGATGAGGGAGAGAGAGATGGAGATGAAGAATAAAGAAGAGAAAAAAGGGAGAAAAGAAAGAAACGACCGAGCAGATATAGGCAGTGGAGAGAGACTATAAGTAGGAGTAGATAATAGTGGGAAGAAAATACAGTGATAATACAATGATGTATGTAAGTGAGAGTAAAATATAAAATATAGGTGATAATATATAAAAAAGAACTTATCTGAAACGTTGAGAACTGGCTAGCTTGAAACCAACAGTCACACTGGTGGGTCAGGGTCAATGGACAATGAAAGCTAGTAAGGCAAGTAGCATCAATAAAATACCAACATGCCAGATTGTCACACCACAGGAAGCAAGAGGACTCCAGAGATGGCAGCAGGGAAGATTGATCGATAAGTATAACGGTCCAGTATTATGACGAGAGACCGACTGAAATAATAGGCAGGGCCGTAGAGAGAAACCCGAGGCGGGTAAAAGTTAAAGCCGTGACTCCCACAAATAGTCAGAGGAGAAGAACAAGAAAAGAGAGAAGAAGAAGAGAAAAAAGGAGAAAGAAAAAAAGGGAGGAAAAAAAAGAAAAAAGAAAAAAGAAGAAGAAAGAAGAAAGAAGAAAGAAGAAAGAAGAAGAAGAAAACGGTGGATGGACGTGGGCCCCGAGCCGGAAATACGCCACGCAAGGACGGGATGTGGAAGTAGGAAGGAGCCCACCAGACACAGCAAGGTGGGGTGGGGGACTAACACGGGGAGGCGCGTCGTGCAAAGGTATCAGGCTGATAAAGAAAGAAGGTGCAGAAGAGAAGGGTACCAGAGTAGGAGAGAAAAGGGGAAAGTAGGCAATGTCAGATGGAGGCAGACCCAGAACTACAGCCAAAGCATGTGAGGTGGTGGGGGGTCGTATGTGACCAAGTAAGGGTCATCAGTCCATAATGTCGTTGTAATTGGAGGTCGGTGTAACAGAGGTTCCGATAAAATAGATATTAGGAAGATGGACCAAGGTCACAACCGCAACGACAAGTACCTTTTAGGCCCCGTGTTCGGAAGTGAGACCCGTCGCATCAACCGAATATGATAAGAGGATGGACTAGCCGCACGTCACAATCCCTATGTGGGTATTGCCCGCACTGTACACTAGCCCATCTATGGGAACAACGATCAACGGACAGAACCTCGAGCCACCGATACACGATCCCTTAGTCCAGGCCATGTACCGTGGTGAGAAACATGTCAGATGAAACGATGTTCGTAGTTGAGTGAGACCAACCGTACATTGCAACCCACTGGAGGTGTTGCCCGTACCGCACGCTGGCTCCATAACTATACATAGGGGACCCCTGTATCCGAGCCATCCAAGTCGTGTGGAAGAAAAAAATAAAAATAAATAAATAAAAAATAAATAAATAAATAAATAAATATATATGTATATTCTAAATAAATAAATATACATATATATGTAGTCGGTGTAAAGGTCTCCCAGCCTCGGCATGCTAAGTAGCTGTAAGGGTAGCCGACCCAACAAGACCAAAGAAGGACAACCAGAGAGCGGCAAAAGGCCAAAAGTAATAAGATGATAGGTACGTGGTGGCGCCCACGGGCCACAGAGAATGGCACAGAAGAAACAGAGGACACAGCCTCAAGTAGTGGGAATGGAGAAAGTAGACAGAGTAGGACGAAGAATCGAACGGGGAAGAGGAGAATGAAGTCTGGGTAAAACAACCCGTAGAAAGAGAGTGGAGTAGGATAGCAAGAGATACAGATGAGGCATAGAATCGACGCGCAAAGCCGCACTAGGCCCACCCCGGATGAAATCCTGCCGGTCCCAGTCCCAAGGCGTAACAACCCACCAACACATCAATAGCAACGTGGCGGGTCACCGTAGCCCCAACCCCTGGGTGGGGGCCCAAGCCGATCCACCACAATGGAGAGGAACAGTAGCAATGAGAGGAGTAAGATAAAATGAGGATAGGGGGATGGCAGAAGGAAGGAATGTAGGAGCAGCAGGGAGGCATAGCAAGGGAGACACACACACACAAAAATGGGGGGGGGGAGGGAGGTATAGAGATTATTGAAAGTATAGCTGGTCATTGATGCCATGGGGCTTAAGAGTGCCAAGATTAAGAATGAGGCGGTTTTCTAATGAGAAACGTTGCCGGTCACCTGAGTGGCAAGAGACTAAGCCAGTGACCTGAATGTCCAGCACACCACGGTGAGAATTGGTGTTGAAGTGGAGAGCCACCGGGGAAGATCCATAGTTACGGATGTCCCGTAAGTGTTCGGCAAACCTAGTGGCTAAGAATCTGCCCGTTTCACCAATGTACATCAGGTTGCAGCGTTTGCAAGTGATAACGTACACGACGTTACGAGAGACACAAGAAAAAGAGTGGTGGATATGGAATACCGACTTAGGGAATCGGATAGAGGTGGTCCGAAAGACAAAAGGGCACGTGAGGCACGGGCGCTGACACGGGGAGGTGCCGATAGGAGATCCCGCCGGCCGAAGGTGAGAGTGAACCAGAGTATCGCGTAGGTTCCTGTCTCGGCGGAAAGCCACAAGAGGTGGAGTTGGAAAAGCCTCTTTGGTAAGGGGATCAGATGAGAAGATCGAGAAGTCCCGGAGAAGGATCTTAAGAGCAGGAATATTGTGAGGGTGGAAAGTAAGGATAAGTTTAGGACGAGTGGAAGGAAGTAGAGGAGAACGTGATAAGGCATCAGCACGGGAGATTGGAAGGACACGATCCAGGGCAGAGAGAAGGACATCCTCCGGGTAAGCACGCCGGCGGAAGAAGTCAAGCATATCATAGGCATGCTGAAGAAAGTCAGAGTCATCCTGGCAAAGGCGACGAAGGCGTAGTAGTTGAGAGAAGGGAAGGGAGTCACGGCATGAGCGAGGGTGAGAAGAAGAATATAGAAGGAAGCTGTGAGAGTCAGTAGGCTTATAGTAGACCGAGGTAGAGAGCGAAACTGGACCAATAGAGACAGAGATGTCCAGGAAAGTGACAGAGGAAGCAGAGACAATGGAAGTGAATTTGATGGAGGGGTGGAAGTTGCTAACGAATGAGATGAAGGCTGAGAGGTCTGCAACAGGCATGTCAGTGAACCCAAAGCCATCATCAATGTAGCGGCGGTAGAACTGAGGAATAGGACCATGGAAGCTGGAGAACATAAGGTGCTCAAGATGGCCCATGAACAGACAAGCATAGCTGGGACCCATTTTGGTGCCCATAGCTACACCACTGATCTGGTTAAAGAAGGTGCCATCGAACTCAAAGGAGTTCAAGGTGAGAACAAGTTCAGCCAAGCGGACCAGGGTAGAGGTAGCAATGGAATGGTGAGGGTGACGATCAAGAAAGAACTGAATGGCGATAAGGCCGTCGTGGTGAGGGATAGATGTGTAGAGAGACACAACGTCAAGGAGGAAGAGATGATAAGTATGGTGGGGGAGCAGCTCAACCGATGCGAATGTGGTTAACGCATGGTTGGTGTCCTTAAGGTACGACGGAAGAGAAGCGACAATAGGTTGAAAAACAACATCAAGAAACGCTGAGATATGCTCAGTGGGACAGGAACATGCAGACACAATGGGTCTGCCAGGGTGAAGATCCTTGTGAATTTTAGGCAGAAGATAGAGGGCAGGTTTACCCAGGTTGGCCTTGGAGATAAGGAGCGAGACAGCAGAAGAGGGAAGGAGGTTTTGCCGGATGAGTCGTTTGACAGTGCAGCCAACCGTGAGGTTATGATCAGGAATAGGGTCCGAAGGGAGAGGTTCATAGAAGGAATCATCTTCCAGTTGACGAGAGGCTTCCTGGATGTACAGATCTCGGTGCCAAACAACGACCGCGCCGCCTTTGTCAGCAGGTTTGATGACAATGTCACGGCGAGCACGGAGGTTGGAGAGGGCCTCAGTCTCCGAAGGAGTGAGATTAGAGTGGCGCAGCGGTGGAGGGCGGAGACAGGCAATGGCACGACCAGTATTCTGGATGTAAAGGTCTAAGGTGCGGGTGAGATTGGAAGAAGGAGGTGTCCAGTCATGCTTCCGGTGATGGAAGGATGAGAAAGGATCATCAGCGTCAGGAGCGCTAAAGTCCGTAGAAGATGGGTTATGGCAAAAATGGAACTGGAGACGGAGCTTGCGATGAAATCTCGCAACGTCTCGAAACAGGGAGAAGCGGTCAGAAGAAGGACGAAGTGGAACGAATTTGAGTCCCTTGCTGAGAACTGAAATCTCGTTGGCAGAGAGTGGAAGGTCCGAAGGTATGCAGCGGACCAAAGAGGAAGTAGAGGAAGTAGGCTCCGGAGAGAGTACAGGAAGAGCAGAGGAGGGGGGGCGGAGAGAAGAGAACTTACGAGAGTGCGCAGAGCAAAGGAATTCGTAAAGATGACGATTGTGAGAATGTATAATGTTGCGAATGGTATAATAGACATGAAAGTGAGGAGATGAGAGGGACAAAAGACGTTGACGGACAGAGGACATAGAGGATGAGAGGTCTATAATCAGGCGAGAGTGACAGGCAAGGACAGCACGCATCCTGGAGAAACCACAGCGGCGGTCGATGCGGGAGAATCGAGAGAGGATAACAGGGGAGGAGTGGCCTAATTGTGGATCAAAGTGAGTAGAGAAACCACGAGGTAAGATATGGTGACGCAAGCAGCGTCGTAGAAAGTATGAGTGACAGGAGAAGCGAGTTTTTTTTAGTGTGAGGGTAGCGAAAGACATAGCGGTACGAGAAAGATCCGATGGAAGATGTTCGAAAGCACGGTAAATAGAGGAGTGGATAGAGTGAAGGAGTTGCTTCAGGGAGGGCATAGTAAAATGGCAAGAAATAAGTCAGAAGAAGAGCCAGAAAGAGATATACAGATCAGGGAGAGGGATGTAGAAAGAGAATCGTAAGAAATAGTAGCGAGGACAAAGAAACATAAAGAGGAAAAGGAAATAATAAGTAGAGAAGAGGGGAGCAAGTAGTGAGAATAGAGAAACAGGTACAGTAAATGGACACTAACAACCTACAGCAAGGAAAACAAGGAAACGGAGGGACGACGAAAACAGGGATAAGTAGCAGCCTAGTGAAAAATTAAGGGATAAATGTTCCAGTGTTGGGTAACAACCCTAAACAGGAAGCAGGTGGCTGGAGTAACACCGGGCAAATGTCAAGATAAACAAAAATAGGTAGATGTGTTACCAAAATAAAACATAACACAACCTAACAACGAGATACAGGGACAGACGACGTTTCGACTATTAAGCCTTCATCAGGACAAACGAAAGACAACGATACAACGAATCTTACCTGGAAACAAACGTGGTTGATAGGGAGGAAAGAGGAGGAGAGATAGTGAATGGATAGTAGAGGAAGTAAATAAGGAGCGGCATATTGGGGAGGAAGAGAGTATGGGGAGAAGAAGTGAGGAGAGAAAGTGCACGGAAGGAGGTGAGGAGCGAAAATGGATAAGGTGTGGTAGTAAGTAAAATAGATAAGGTTACATTAAGATACTTACCTCAAAAGTGGCAAAACGCAATGAGTATAACGAATAGATAGCAGAGGAAGCAGAGATGGAGCAGCCTAGCAGGGAGGAGGAGGGTATGGGAAGAAGTGAGGAGGGGAAAGTGCACAGAATGAGATGAGGAGTGAAAATAGTTAAGGTGTAATAGCAAGTAAACTAAGATAAATGAGGATAAATTCAGATAATTACCTGAAATGGAAACAGGCAATGAGTATTAGCATACAGTCGTCATGGAAACGCAAAAGAGGATGGTAGGAGAGATCAGATGAGGGAGAGAGAGATGGAGATGAAGAATAAAGAAGAGAAAAAAGGGAGAAAAGAAAGAAACGACCGAGCAGATATAGGCAGTGGAGAGAGACTATAAGTAGGAGTAGATAATAGTGGGAAGAAAATACAGTGATAATACAATGATGTATGTAAGTGAGAGTAAAATATAAAATATAGGTGATAATATATAAAAAAGAACTTATCTGAAACGTTGAGAACTGGCTAGCTTGAAACCAACAGTCACACTGGTGGGTCAGGGTCAATGGACAATGAAAGCTAGTAAGGCAAGTAGCATCAATAAAATACCAACATGCCAGATTGTCACACCACAGGAAGCAAGAGGACTCCAGAGATGGCAGCAGGGAAGATTGATCGATAAGTATAACGGTCCAGTATTATGACGAGAGACCGACTGAAATAATAGGCAGGGCCGTAGAGAGAAACCCGAGGCGGGTAAAAGTTAAAGCCGTGACTCCCACAAATAGTCAGAGGAGAAGAACAAGAAAAGAGAGAAGAAGAAGAGAAAAAAGGAGAAAGAAAAAAAGGGAGGAAAAAAAAGAAAAAAGAAAAAAGAAGAAGAAAGAAGAAAGAAGAAAGAAGAAAGAAGAAAGAAGAAGAAGAAAACGGTGGATGGACGTGGGCCCCGAGCCGGAAATACGCCACGCAAGGACGGGATGTGGAAGTAGGAAGGAGCCCACCAGACACAGCAAGGTGGGGTGGGGGACTAACACGGGGAGGCGCGTCGTGCAAAGGTATCAGGCTGATAAAGAAAGAAGGTGCAGAAGAGAAGGGTACCAGAGTAGGAGAGAAAAGGGGAAAGTAGGCAATGTCAGATGGAGGCAGACCCAGAACTACAGCCAAAGCATGTGAGGTGGTGGGGGGTCGTATGTGACCAAGTAAGGGTCATCAGTCCATAATGTCGTTGTAATTGGAGGTCGGTGTAACAGAGGTTCCGATAAAATAGATATTAGGAAGATGGACCAAGGTCACAACCGCAACGACAAGTACCTTTTAGGCCCCGTGTTCGGAAGTGAGACCCGTCGCATCAACCGAATATGATAAGAGGATGGACTAGCCGCACGTCACAATCCCTATGTGGGTATTGCCCGCACTGTACACTAGCCCATCTATGGGAACAACGATCAACGGACAGAACCTCGAGCCACCGATACACGATCCCTTAGTCCAGGCCATGTACCGTGGTGAGAAACATGTCAGATGAAACGATGTTCGTAGTTGAGTGAGACCAACCGTACATTGCAACCCACTGGAGGTGTTGCCCGTACCGCACGCTGGCTCCATAACTATACATAGGGGACCCCTGTATCCGAGCCATCCAAGTCGTGTGGAAGAAAAAAATAAAAATAAATAAATAAAAAATAAATAAATAAATAAATAAATATATATGTATATTCTAAATAAATAAATATACATATATATGTAGTCGGTGTAAAGGTCTCCCAGCCTCGGCATGCTAAGTAGCTGTAAGGGTAGCCGACCCAACAAGACCAAAGAAGGACAACCAGAGAGCGGCAAAAGGCCAAAAGTAATAAGATGATAGGTACGTGGTGGCGCCCACGGGCCACAGAGAATGGCACAGAAGAAACAGAGGACACAGCCTCAAGTAGTGGGAATGGAGAAAGTAGACAGAGTAGGACGAAGAATCGAACGGGGAAGAGGAGAATGAAGCCTGGGTAAAACAACCCGTAGAAAGAGAGTGGAGTAGGATAGCAAGAGATACAGATGAGGCATAGAATCGACGCGCAAAGCCGCACTAGGCCCACCCCGGATGAAATCCTGCCGGTCCCAGTCCCAAGGCGTAACAACCCACCAACACATCAATAGCAACGTGGCGGGTCACCGTAGCCCCAACCCCTGGGTGGGGGCCCAAGCCGATCCACCACAATGGAGAGGAACAGTAGCAATGAGAGGAGTAAGACAAAATGACCTTCCGTGCACTTTCTCTCCTCACTTCTTCTCCCCATACTCTCTTCCTCCCCAATATGCCGCTCCTTATTTACTTCCTCTACTATCCATTCACTATCTCTCCTCCTCTTTCCTCCCTATCAACCACGTTTGTTTCCAGGTAAGATTCGTTGTATCGTTGTCTTTCGTTTGTCCTGATGAAGGCTTAATAGTCGAAACGTCGTCTGTCCCTGTATCTCGTTGTTAGGATTTGGTTAAATGTTTTCATTCCGTATACGTTTCCTTATTCATTCCAGATTGCATGCCTACCTCCTTTTTCTTTTGAGTACTTCCTTATCTATTTTTATCAGTTGATGTTTATTATTGATATATGTATTAATTTAAATATTAATGTATTTAGGATTAGTTATGGAAAACACAGCTCTCAAAACCCTAACCCTAAATAAATTAATTTTTACCTACAAATTTGTGGATATTAACTAGTTCAGAAATACGGTCTATTCTCGGGATGTCGAAGTGGAAGTTTTGTTACTATAGTGATACTTGATGCAATAAACAATAATAACATATATTTTTGTGGTAGCAAAAACCACTACAGAATAGTTTGTAGCAATAATTTAACTGACAATTTAATTACTACATAGTGAAAAATAAAAAGTACAATGTTACAATGCATGTACGCTTTAAGTACCCTCATTGCTTTATTAACTAGAGAAATAAAATAACTTAAAAAACACTAAAATTAAGTTAGTAATAACATGTAGCATTGTAAAATAGATGAATGTAGATAATTCGAAGATAAGTAAAACACGTTTATAGAAATGTAGTCTTATTTGAAAATTCAGCTTATTTTTAGTGGTTTATACACAATTTTGAAGTTTGGCCATATTTTTACCAATAATTCGGCCATGAATAGTTCCAACAATCTGGCAACCTTGGTCTAAAACTTCCTATTTACTACTCAAGCTGAAAGATACTGCTATGTTTAGTTACGTTAACGGCCTGCATCGTCCCACATAGAACACGCGCTCATATACATTTATACCAATAAATGTCGTAAAACTCCAGTTCCTATTTGTTAATTAAGTTAGCATTTCTATAAATTTCCATTCCTTGTTTTGGATGAACATATTTAAGGCCAATTAAAACGAAAAGGCTGTCATCATTTATGTATTTAAAGTGTGTCTTGGCAGACGGAGAACACCAGCTACGCCCAGAGCTATGCCAAGGGGGATTTTTGCTCAAAGAGGTTATCTAAACCGGGCATTTCTGTGCAGGCATAGTCATTCTAAACCAGAACCTCCGGCCCTCCAGGTTGACGGTTCTAGAAATAGGCCCACACGCCAATAAAAATAAAGTGACATCATTATTTTTTAAATAAAAATGTTTACATCTTATGTTGATGAACGCTACTTTTAACCATTAGTCTTCTTTCAGTAAGGTTATTTCGGAGAGCGTGAGCATAAACAATAAAAGATATATATTTTAAAAGTATACACAAAGATTTTTTTCCCATAGTTAACACGTTATCAACATAACCCCCTACTGTTCTTAGTCTCCTACTACAACATGCATGGAAGGAAGGCAGTGGCTGTATTTTTTCCATCCTAAACTAAAAGTCCAGGGTACAGTTTGTCACACGAAATCCAGGATCCGGTTTGTCACACGGCGGATCGTAAGGATAATACTTAGCTATCCGATCCCAGGGGTTACAAGCTTATATATATATATGGTATTAAATAGTAGTTTGTATGTTGAACGTAGGATTCGAAGTTTCGACGTTCAATAGAATAAAATCCAGTAAGATTTTATGGATTTGTTCTGTGCCTGTTTGTCACTGTCTTGATAAATACCTTTTATTAGAAACGTCGATCATGTGTATTGTTCATAGTAGAACTGCTATTTAACCGTTTTAAACATATTTTTTTCTCAATATTTACATACCATACCAAAGAAACATAGAAACACTATTTATATTTGGACTGACAGGTCTATTGTTATGCGTAAAATTACATTGGGCAAACAAACAAATAAACATTCGAAAATGATGTTTGTAAATATGTTACATTATGTTGTAATATAACAGAACAGTAACTATGTGAACATTGTCGTGCTTTTTCTTTTTACTTTTTGTTTCTTTCTGTTCCGTCCAGTCTCACTCGTTTAGTCAATTAGTGAGCAGTTCAGGTGGTGCATGGGGATGAAATATCATACGATTTGTTGAATGTTGTTGTAGTATCGTCACATTCTAACCAATCAAAGGCCTCGTAGGAAGGCAATAGTTATTACTGTAAATATGGTTTGTTTTTGGTTCACTTTTTAAGAGTTATGTGAAACTCACTTTCTGTATGCCTACAGAGAGAAAGGGAGAAAGATAGATAGATAGATAGATAGATAGATAGATAGATAGATAGATAGATAGATAGACACAGAGACAGACAGCGAGAGAGAGAGAGAGAAAGAGAGATAGAGAGAGGAAAAATGTGAACAGTGAACAATTAAAAGTAGAAATAAGTTCAGAAAATAAAAATGACAAAATAGATCAGGAAAGATAAAGCATAAGTAAGCCGGGGTAGGAGGTGTACGGTTTTCCCACCTCTTCAATAAATTGAAAAATGATAGTCTTCTGTACATTCTCAATCTCCTGCAGATTAGCAGGATATAGTCTGCAGAAAGGAGTATTCTTTGTCATGATTTGCATGCCATGATTTGCATGCCATTTCTGCGTTTTTATCCATGACACAATCCTACATTGCTTTTGTTTCACTCTGACCATAAATTGGATGGGAGATGTGATGGGAGAGCCAAACCCCACCATCTCCTTTCTACCCTCCACGAACGACATGTGTAGCAAGTTATAGTGGTTTTCATTGTGTCCCGGAAGCACATGTGTGCATCTATTCTTAACATCCATATTTCAACGATGATGTGCCCATATCTAGAGTGCTGCAGGAAAATTAATGATATTAGGGATCTTCATGTCGCAGTCGTTAATCCGTCTGCTGTGTACTCGAAATGTTTCATATTCGATCCCAGTTTATTCATTCCTGTTTACAAATGCATGGTTTTGTGATCCATGTGAGTTATCGTTTAGCGATACGGAGCTACGTGCTACGAGTGGTACTTTTGGTAGACGCTGTGCAGCTTAGTTAAATATACGGAGTACATATGAGTAAACCTGAGTACAATGAAATCAGTATTACATATCCTTCTACTTTATCTGGATCATGCTCCGAGATTAAAAGAAAGCCATGAAAATGTTCTCTCAGGAACAGAAGTCTATCCAGATATCCAGCTCGTGGCACGTGCACCCTAATTCCACATTGATTGAAACTATCTTCTGGGACTATCTCTGGCGAACTTTCCCATTAAAAAAAAACACATGAAAAACAGTAGTGTGGAAAATAAAACTTCGAGTCCTGGCATAGGCAACAAAATACTCACTCGAGATTCGAATATGGGAAGAGTGAAGAGCCACTGTCACTAAACAACACCATTAGAGATATCTTTGTGGTAAAGTCTTTCGTTTTCTGATCAAGAGGTCTCGGTTTCTCAAACTCCCATTTTATCTCTCCTGTAGCAGGACAAATGTCTTAATAGATTTCTAACAAGATGTAGTCCAAAGAATGGAAATGAGTTATATCGCCGTTTTATTTGCAACAATGGACCGACACATCCGTCTTCGGCGATACCTATCACTTAATCTGGGAGTTACCTTTTATGGGCTGTACCCTCGGCATGTGACATGCCTCTTCGTAGATAATGACGGAATACATATGGGCACACGCATGTGCAGTGCAGTCATTCATAACACCATATAACAATCAAAGCCTAGTCAGTTTTACACACTTGTTATCAACTTCTTCCTTTATCGGAATCCACAACTAGAACATTTCACTGCAGTTGAGACATTCAGGTTTTAGTGTCTGGCCTAGTAAAATTATATCCGCTACAATACTATACAGTTCAAGGTTCACGCCAGTGATTGGTGCGTGTCTTGTGGCAGGTGGAACAACTGGTCAAACTCAAATTCTGTACTATAAATTACTAAATCCTGACAGCTTGCCCGACTACTGTTTCCGGTAATTTATATGATTCAGACTGCTGTCTTGATGGCAACTGTGGGACTACTGCTGATTTGATGAGAAATGGTGCAGTCAAGTAGAGTCCCTGCTTGGTGATCCAAAGATACCAAATGAACGTCTCTGTCCAGGAATATCACATTAAATCCAGTGAAATAAATCATTGTCTAGCTCATAAAATGTCTACTGTTTCACCTATTCTGGACATAGACATCTTCAGGCAGATGTCATAAAAGACGCTGGTAGCATATCCAATTCAGGATGTCACTATGTATTAGTTACATGTAATGATTTTATAGGCAATATAAATACGTTCAGTGCGTTACCATTGCTTACTGAATGGTCTCGATTTGTCTGTGTTGCAGGAGTCCGAAAAATGAGCAAAAAATATGGATACTGTTTCCTGCCATTCACGCAATAAAAGGCAACTAAGGAGGTTTTGATGTGAAATAGCTACTCCATCCTATAGAGGGTGAAAGGGACACAAAAGCTATGCTGAAGTTGGATGTGTTCAGTCGAAAGGGGCAGATATCGCAACCAAGCTGTAAACTTTGCTTCCATTTCGGTCCCCGGCACCACACGGGCGGTGGGTCGTATATTATATTGTTTGCATATACTACAGCGTTCAGGTGCCCCGTGACAGTAGATCGCTATAGTAAAAGCAAGTGTAATAACATAGTTCATGGCAGCATGACTTACTCTGGATGTAGCCATCAACTGCAGTCGTGATTACAACTTGCCTGCGATATATGTACCTTTTGTCCTGACACATCCTATTTCAGCGCGTGACATCTGAGTCACTCTCATCATACGTCCGTGTTTTGCCGAAGCCCGAAAGGGGAGCAAAGAATAGAAACACTGTTTACCTTCCACGCAACTCGTAAAAGGCGACTAAGGAGGTTATGGGATGGAGTTGGCTGTCCCATCCCATATAGCAGGGCTATTCGATTGGAGGCCCGCGGAGACCTAGCAAGCGGCCCGAGGATCACTGCTAAAACAGTGAAATAAAGTTATAAAAACCTATTTGCATAAAATCATTCAATGTGTTTTTTTTATAAATCTGGCACTTGATGATCCCCATTTTGGCCCCTGAGTAAATATAGTTGAATAGCCCTGCCATATAGGGTCATAGACCCAAAGCCATGCTGAAGACGTATGTGTCAGTCCGAAAGGCGCAGATATCGCAGCAATGCTGTAAACCATGACACAACGCATTCCGTTCTCCGGACTATAACCTGCTAATCTGCAGAAGTTTTAGAACGAACGAAGAAGAAGAAGACTCTCATCATATATGGGATATGACCGCCAATTTCATCCCCGCCATCCTTATTCGTCTCGTACCACATGTATGACAAGTAACAGTGTCGCTATTATTTTATCTCTCTTCGGGCCCTGCAACACAATTTCTGTTTTTATTGCTACAATCTTTTATCAGGATTATCGTTGACTCATTGTCATGCCAGGATGTTAAACTATCTCATATTTTTCTCTCCTTGTGATCCTCGATCTCTCTTGACTTCACCCTTGCCTGTTGTAATATTTTCTCCTAACCTTCCATTAGGATAACGTTGCAATTAAATACATAGATCTTTTTTTAAATTAGTCAGTGACTGTCCATACATTTCATGGAATATTTTTTTTATTCTTCTTCCTCTCCCGTGTCAACAACTTGTCAAAAATTCCCGAAACCCCCACCCTTGCTTAAGTATGTTAACAGAATTGTGCCACCCCTCTTTTTCACACTCATATATATATATATATATATATATATATATATATATATATATATATATATATATATATATATATATATATATATATATATATATATATATATATATATATATATATATATATATATATATATATATTTATTTATTTATTTATTTACAGATCTATAAAACGAAAGAAATTGTATCCGTATTTTAGAACAATTTTTCAAATTCAAATAATTTAATTTAATGTGTATCAAAACAGATTTTTGACGTCGACATTTTCTCAGACCATTCGTCCCCATTATTATTGAGGCAATTTATGAACAATCACTATGTAACCCACTCCATTGCAACCACTAAGTAATCCCCCATTACAACCGCTAAGTAATCCCCCATTACACCCGCTAAGTAATCCCCATAACAACCCAACCACTAAGTAATCCCCCATTATAACCACTAAGCAATCCCACATTACAGCCACTAAGTAATCCCCCATTACAACCACTACGTAATCCTATTGCAACCACTAACTAATCCCCCATTGCAACCACTAAGTAATCCTCCATTACAACCACTACGTAAACCTATTGCAACCACTAACTAATCCCCCATTGCAACCACTAAGTAATCCCCCATTACAACCACTACGTAAGCCTATTGCAACCACTAAGTAATCCCCATTGCAACCACTCAGTAAACCCCAATTTTAAAACTAAATCTGTTTATATTAAAGAGGAGGCGTGAACCCCTAGCTTCCCCATCGAAAATTTCCCCCCCCTTTCCCATGCATATTGTGGGTTTCAATGAAGGTGTGACTGAGAAAATGGAAGACAATATGAATGAACAGACCATCGTTCGGGGATTTGACATCCTCCCATTGAAAACAAACATTCAAGGAGTACAGTCGGAGGATGCGTCCACAATATGTCAGTAATAAGCAGAGTGATTCTTTTGTGTTGAAATGTCAAGTCTTGAGCAGAGAACATTTAGCAAGCTAGGCTCAAAACAGAATTACAGATGTTGAGGGGAAGTGGCAAAGGGGGTAGAGTATGAGGGCAGAGAGTAGGAGCTTGGAGAGTTAGGACCTGTGAATAGAGGAGGCTGCTTTAGTGTGCAAATAAATATTAGTTAATTTTTAAAACAGGGTAAAAATTACTTTTAGAAAGTCAGATAAAAATAAAAGGTAAAATAAATTGCTGGTGTACTATCACCTTATTCCTCTGTGTTCATTTTCAAACTCCTTCAGATTGGCAGGATGTAGTCCAGAGATCAGATAGCGCTTTGTCAAGGATTATAGTTTAGCTGGGATATCCTGCGGCGTTATGCCTGACACATATGATTTCAGCAGTGCCTATATAATTCACTGGCCCACTAAGGGAGATGGGCAGTCAACTTCAACACCCCCTCCCCCAAATCTCCTTAGTAATCTCTTACGGCATGCTTGGCAGGGAATAGTATAGAAACGAATAGTATTTTCTTCCATTTCGGGCCCCGGCACATCACGAGACTGATGTAAAATAAAACAGTAAGATACATTATTAATTCTGTACAGATGTCTTCTTACTTCCGATGGTCTCCCTTCAAGGCGTATCATTACATGGGTATATCCCTTGTGCAATGGTTAAGCACTTCGCTTTGTGCTCAAGAGTTGGCGTTTTCGAATCCCGTCTTGACTGCAAAGTGGAGATCCCTATTTTTTTTCGGAGATCCCTGGAAATTGTCGCTTGAAACTACAGAGTTACGTGCCATGAATGGTACTCTCGATAGGCAGTGTACTGTTTCTTTGAGAGGGGCTGAGTACATATGAGCTAACCCGAGTATAATGAATTCTCTGTCTTTTCCGCCCTTATTCCATATTATCATATTATATCTTATTAAAGATAGTTCAAGCTTTCTATTGACCTCTTGATAAACCTGTGGCCATTACCAGTTTGAACATTTTCCATGTAGTCCCACTAGAAATCTCTACAATCCCCTAGACAAGATTGATGAGGGAGCAGAGAAATACACTTCTAAAACTCCTAAACTTTTCAATTAAGTTTTACAAGAAAAGTAAATACACATACTAGACGTTTTGGCCACAATGTCTTTGTGAGGATATAGAAACACAAAAATTAGAAATAAAATTATATTAAAAGAAAGTACGTAGGCTGTTATGCTACCATAAGATATTACAATAAATATAAGGCAGAAAGCATAATACAACAGAGAGAGTGGGGGTGTGTTCAAGGACGTAGATACGTCTTTGGAAAGAGGGATTTTAGCTGAAAAATAAATTCACTCATTTTCCTATGTAATTTTCCCTTGTTTTCACTAGATTATTTATGCCTTTTTTAGAAAATAGTTAATGGGGTGATAACAAATATTCTATATTAATCTATGGCTCTGAAACATGGACACTAAATAAACAATTAGAAGACCGAATTGATGTCTTTTAGATGTGGGTATATATATATATGAGAATAGGAACAACATCATGGAAAGAGAAGAAAACAAAGAATGAGGTTCTAAAACACTTAATATGAAGAAAGAACTACTAAGAGAAATAAAGTTCAGGCAAATAAAATATTTTGGACACATTAAATGACATGACAACTTATTGAAGACCTTACTTGAGGGAAGCGAGCAAGAGGTAGGCAGAGATACAATTGGGAGATTAACATCACACGATGGACAGCTTACAGTCTAGCAGAGTGCACCATCAAGACAAGAGACAGGGAATTTTGAAGATCCGTTGCAGCAAACCTTCGTTGCAGAGATGGCACTTGATGATGATGATGATGAATTGGGGGGGGGGGGTGATTTACATATCTTTTGGCTGAATTCCTACAACTAAATGTCATATTGTGATTCCCTGAGAGGGGAGAGTTGAAACCACGTCCCAATCTCTTCACCCCAAAATACGGGCTCACGGATGTGAAATGGTCCACGTCGATAACAGCTATGATAATCGACAAAAGTACATACAGAGTATCCTATCATCACTAAGAATAAAACTGCTGAATATTTGAAGACTTGCTTACAATCAACATCCGTGGTGACACACAGTCCCTGTGACTTGCCCATAAGTGTTATGGACGGTGTTTAAACAAATAGACTAATCGATGAACCGAGAGATAGGGTCAGACTATCTGATAACAGACAAGACACCAGAGTTTTTCGACAAAATAAGCCACACTTCAGTAAAAGCAATACGAATACATGGAAATCTCACACAAAACTTGATCTACATGCAACATCACTAGATTCTTAAACCGTGATCATCAGCATTATAAGACTTGCTGGCTAATTAGAAAAGGTCATTCTAATGTGATTCATCTGACTGTCCCCATAATTTTCATTGGTCATATTATGTCGACAGAGAATAAAAATCACGGGAAAAGTCTTATGCACCTCTTCAGATGCATTATTTTCAATGAATCTTATATTTCTATAATATTCACGCTTAAACTCTGTCATTGCACGCTACTTTTAGCGATTTTAGCGACAGACTTAATCTGTGAGTTTTCTATCTGTCACTCAGAGTAGCCTCGAGCAACGATGTAAATCCGAAGGTATGTTACTATTCTAACAATAAAATAAAATATGCTGCTAATGAACTGTTCATAACTAAGGTCAATAATTGGAAGGGGGGGGGGGATATAACAGTTGTTGACAATGAGGGGGAGATGGGGCATAAACAAAAGTTGACGTTGTAAAAACGGGTTTCATACACCAATTAAATTGTGTGAATTACAAACAAAACATTAAATGTCAAAATGTGTTTTTTTGTTGGGTTTTTTTGCACTTGTTACAAGTGTACATAATATAATAAAGTAGTTGGGGGGGGGGGGGGTTAAATTGCCAAGAAAAGTTTTGATGTAATTTATAGACATAGACACCGCCATATAATGATGTATGACCATAAAGTTGCTTCTTTCAACCGCAACTATTAAGGGTACGAATGGGGGGGGGGGCAAATAATAGCAACAATGTTTACCTTTTATGATTGTCTTAAAAAGCAGCAACGAAGTATTTGGAGTAAAATTGGATCTTTAATTAAGGACCAAGTAATACAGAAGATTTGCCAGGTTCAGGTATCGCAGCAAAGCTGTAAACAACAACTCATTCCGGTCTCTGGAGTACATCCTGGTGATCTGCAGGAGTCTGGAAACAAACGCAGAAGGAGAAAAAGTGGCAGACATTTGACATCAATCTCTCGCGATTCTTCAGGCATGGAATAAAGACAAGTTTGAATGAAAAGAAACTCATATTGACACAACAAAATGTTACCCGTTTGGTAAAATTTAACGACACACTGAGACCCAGGTGCACTGAGCATATTGAAAATATTATACGACCCACCACCCACAGACCTCCAGCATGAAATTAATCTGATACTGTTTCCGGTTATCCACGTGCACGCGAGCTGCCGTAAATTTATGGAGTCTTTAACTCGGGGTGAAGGTCATATTTGTTTATGTCAATGAGTGCGCATGTGCTAAGTATTTCCAAGTGATTACTTCATCGTGTGGAATCTATTCTTAGAAAATCTGCGGAAGTGACCGGTCTGGTACGAAGCAGCACCAAGAGCCCATTAAATATGTTTGTTACTTATTCCTCTAGGACCACAGACGGCTGACATATATTCCATGTCTCGAGTTTTATTGCAATTTGTCTAAGGTCTTCATTGTTTCTGATACCGATGGTGAAGCGCTCTCTTGTAATAGTTCTACATAAGGTCTTGCTTAGTGTTCCTCGTTTCTCTTGCCCCTTAGTGACCACATCAAAAAAAGACAGGGGCGTCTTTTGGTATCCATTTGCAGCGCGTGTCCGATGTAATTCACGCGACGCTTTCTAATATAGGTTGATACATATTTTTGTTTTGATTCTTGCCTGACAACTGTGGTTTGATTTAAAGTCTGATCAATAGATGTTTAGTAGTCGTCTAAGACATTTGTTTTCAAAGGTGTTTAGTCTTTGTTCTAAGTTTGATTTTGCTTTCCATCTTTCGCATCCATATGTTAATTTTGGAAATATGCTAACCCTAACCCTAAAGATTTTTGAGTTTTGTGTGGTTTCGCAGTGTTTGTTAATGCTATATATTTGATACAGGTCATATGCGTATTGAATGTGTATGCGGCCTATGCAATACGGTTTAATATTTCTAGTGATGAATGCGATTTAGTTTGATGTCAGGTTGAAAACTTATTTAAATTAATACTTAATTAAATATGGCTACACCTTCTATGGTCGGCTGATGATGTTAATGATATGAATAAGCTGTCAGCGTGTCAGAACCAGATCGCATGTTGGATTTACCATTTCCTTGTCTTGACAGGCTGACGTTTATGTCTATGTTAGTGCACTGTGAACATCTCTGAAGAGAACCACACAGGATCGTAGATACGTCTTGAGTAAGGGCTACCTTAGGTGTTAGGATTATCACGCAAAAAACAACAACAGGGCATATGCTAATTTTCGCATGTAACTATTTATTTATTGGGAATGTTAATGACCATTTTTTGCAAAAATATCGTCGGGGGAAAAGGAAGGTTGAGGGAGGGTTGTTACCCACTTAATGGCTAAACTCTTCCTACTAAAAGTCACGTTCTTTTCTCTGAGCGTTTGACCTTGGTGATCTCTTCATATGTTTCTAGAAGCATAAATAAATACTGGAAAATCTCGCTGGCGTAGTTGTTAAGCCATTCATTTTGTTCTCAAAAAGTCACGGTATCTAATCTTTAATCCATACTGCCTGAAACTGCTGAGTTATGTGGTGAGTGATACTCGCGGCACCCACTTGCAGTTTAATTGAAAGGGACTGAGTACATATGAGGCAATTCGAGTACAATGAAGTCAGTCCTCAATCGCTTTGGGCCTTTTCAAACAATAAATACGATATACCGTGCTATGTTAAATATAATCATATCATTTAGAGTAGTTAAAAAACTGCGGTTATAAAGAAATCTAGAGGTTAGAAATCTAGAGGTTAGAAATCTAGAGCTTAGAAATCTAGAGGTTAGAGATCTAGAAATCCGTTAGAAAGCCTTTCCATAGAAACTAGTAAAATGAGCCGTGATGGGATGAATGGAATTCGACAAGCCACTTTCTCCATAGAAAAATCTAGTTAGAAAACTGGTTATAAAAGAAATCTACAGAGGTTCTTAAACAGATCGGTGAGATCACTAGTTGGTCATAACTTATCGCTGAGGGGGGCCACGAAGAAAACAATGGATAATTAGAGAACACTGACTATTCTCAGTTTTGTAATTTTTATTCATGCAATTCTGCTTGTTTCATTGCGTATTTGTGTTGCCTTTCCATTATAACTACTAAAAAGAGCCGTGATGGGGTGAATGAAATTCAACAAGACACTTTCTTCATAAAACCTGAAGGGGAAACAATCATGTGTGAAACTTTAAGGTCTGAGTCCATTAAAAATGTTACACTGACCGTCTGTAAAGACGCAGATAACAGCTTGTCGTTCTATGTTGTGTACGTAGTCTTGATAAAGGCCTTGTGGTCTAAAAGTCAATGTGTGTGTGCTATTATGTGTGTTTCCTGTGATTAGTAAAACTTCATCACCATGTTACGTGCTTTACTAATTGTATATTCAATTAATATCGTGCCTCATACTTTCTTGAATCCAAGCTCATGGTGCCAGATAATGCTAACTGTTGATTGACATATCAAGTTTTAAAATATTTGCTAAATGTATTCTGCTTCTAAGTTCATTCTCAAACTCCAGCTGGATTTCTTTTGTAGAAGGCCAATGGTTCTAGTTTATTTCCAGCAGGATGTAGTCAAGAGAGTGGAAATGTGCTGTTCCTCCGTTTTATTTATGCAAATGGCTCGATACATCCGTCTTCGTCAAGAAAATTGTATTCAATAATTACCCAAAAAATATTAAAATTAGCTTCAATTAAGGTGAATAAAATTTGTGTAAATTAATTCTAATAACGGCTTCGAGACGATTAAGCGACATATTGTTTATTGGTTGCGTTTTGACTCCCAGTAACGAAAGCTTGTCATGGAAACACTGTAGTTTTTCAATTGGTAATTACAAAATAATTACAAATAATTACAAAAAATGACTAATTTAACAAGTCACATTTCAGCGTTACAAAATTTGAAATTTCTCCATAAACAAAATGTTTATAATTTGACCATAAATATAGCCATTCATTTTACGCGACATAGATAACGTTTCTGTCTTGTGTTATTGCATCTTTATGGTGTGTGTACAAATTATAGTCTCGTTCGCAGTTCGCCTACACAGCAAGTCTGGTTTTCTTAATAAATGCTGCTGTATTTGAAAGCTCCTCAGTGCTCCCATACAGCTTTATGTGGATATCCATCTCTGTGAGACAGTGTTCTTCCCTTAACTGCTTTATGTGCATATCCATCTCTGTGAGACAGTGTTCTTCCCTTAACTGCTTTATGTGAATATCCATCTCTGTGAGACAGTGTTCTTCCCTTAACTGCTTTATGTGGATATCCATCTCTGTGAGACAGTGTTCTTCCATTAACTGCTTTATGTGGATATCCATCTCTGTGAGACAGTGTTCTTCCCTTAACTGCTTTATGTGGATATCCATCTATGTGAGACAGTGTTCTTCCCTTAACTGCTTTATGTGGATATCCATCTATGTGAGACAGTGTTCTTCCCTTAACTGCTTTATATGGATATCCATCTCTGTGAGACAGTGTTCTTCCTTTAACTGCTTTATGTCGATATCCATCTCTGTGAGACAGTGTTCTTCCCTTAACTGCTTTATATGGATATCCATCTCTGTGAGACAGTGTTCTTCCCTTAACTGCTTTATATGGATATTCATCTCTGTGAGACAGTGTTCTTCCCTTAACTGCTTTATATGGATATCCATCTCTGTGAGACAGTGTTCTTCCTTTAACTGCTTTATGTGGATATCCATCTCTGTGAGACAGTGTTCTTCCCTTAACTGCTTTATGTGGATATCCATCTATGTGAGACAGTGTTCTTCCTTTAACTGCTTTATGTGGATATCCATCTCTGTGAGACAGTGTTCTTCCCTTAACTGCTTTATGTGGATATCCATCTCTGTGAGACAGTGTTCTTCCTTTAACTGCTTTATGTGGATATCCATCTCTGTGAGACAGTGTTCTTCCCTTAACTGCTTTATGTGGATATCCATCTATGTGAGACAGTGTTCTTCCTTTGACTGCTTTATGTGGATATCCATCTATGTGAGACAGTGTTCTTCCTTTAACTGCTTTATGTGGATATCCATCTCTGTGAGACAGTGTTCTTCCCTTAACTGCTTTATGTGGATATCCATCTCTGTGAGACAGTGTTCTTCCTTTAACTGCTTTATGTGGATATCCATCTATGTGAGACAGTGTTCTTCTCTTAACTGCTTTATGTGGATATCCATCTCTGTGAGACAGTGTTCTTCCCTTAACTGCTTTATGTGGATATCCATCTATGTGAGACAGTGTTCTTCCCTTAACTGCTTTATGTGGATATCCATCTCTGTGAGACAGTGTTCTTCCCTTAACTGGTTTATTGTATTGCAGTCTTGCAGGATATGTTCAGTAGTCAGTGCTGTCTGCTCATATGGGCACGGAGGTGATGGGACCAATCTTAGTCTATTTAAATGGCTGTTTAATCTGTTGTGTCCTGTCCTGAGATAGAAAATAATAACATCTTCAGCTCTGTCGAGATAGTGATAGGTGTCTTGTTGGTGGTCGACTTTCATATTGATTTGGACTTATTTTCTTGGTAGGTGCTGTCTTAGTTTTTTTTGTTCCTGTATTGTTCCGACCTTAGCCAGCCTATCTGCCTCTTCACTTCCTGGTATGCCACAGTGGGATGGTATCCACTGTAGTACTACCCTTCTTTCGATACTCACTTCTTGTATGGCTTCCTTTAGGTCTGGCAGTTTATCACTGTCATGGGCTTGTAGGACAGACATAGCATCAGTAAGAAACACCATCTGTTACATTGGCTTGTTGTGTTTTTAATTATTTCTGCAGCAATGTTTAGAGCCTGTACTTCTTCAGAGTATTTGGATCTCAAGATTCCAGTTGGTGAACGTGTGGATTTATTTTCTTTTTCTTGATATTTTATGTACACGCCAGCACCTCCATTCTTCACTGCTCTAGTTGCTGATCCATCGGTATATACTTGTATCCATGCTTCTCTGGGGTACATATCTTCAATCATGTTGCATACTACTGTTTTATTTTGCATATTATTCAGTTCTATAATAGTATCATTGTCTGGAATACAGAGTTATGTTCGATCCATCTTTCAAATTGTTTGGTTTTGTCTTTTATACTCGTAGGATCACATTCTTTAGACTTTAGTGGTGTTTTATGGTGGTTCTGATAATGAGATTTTGGTGTTGCCCCCACGGAACTAGAAAATAAGTGTTTTTGTTATTTCTCTTGTTATTGCAACCCTCTGGTGTGTGTAGAGATGATAATAAGAGTTTCATTATTACATTGTTATATCTACCAGGTGTGTAGAGAGAAGACTAAAACGTCAAATTCCGGCATATATTCCCTTGCCATATTGGGAACACCAATAATCAAAGTTGGTCGTCTGTGTGTTTGTTGTTATGTCTTTTCTGGCAGCACATTTTCTCTGTGCCTCTCAAATTTGATGCTTCTCAGCGATGCAAGAATATCATCTGGTGTTTCTGTGCGATTATTCTGAGCGACATGCTCCAAGGAAATTTCATAGATGTTGGAAATTTTTATAAACACTTTTAGATAGTTCTTGAAGCGTGTATTCTGTCAACTGACCAGTTGTTTTCACTTAATGAGCTCATCATACATCAACTGTTTTCGATGAGGTCATGCATGCGCACAGTATATCTAGCCCTTCAGTTAGGTCTTATCACAGTTAGGAATAAGCACAAACATTGTATGAATGTTTTGAATATTGGCTCTAGTGAGGATTTCAGTATCATGTACTTTTTCTTGCCACTTTACCGCGAGAAGTTTCCGGATACAGCATTTGTGAAAGCGATTTAGCACTCTGTCACGCCTACTACATTGTTCAAGTTTCTAACAATGGGATAACAAGGTAGTGAGCACCGCAGAGCCATAGACTTATAATGTTTTGTCGAGAATAATGCCTTTTCGTTCCCACACAATTTCACGCAGTCTGCCAAATGAAAAAGTCGCGTTAGAGATTATGTTGTTGACATTGGCACCACTGCTATTAGCTCTGAACATTACAATAAAAAGATCAATATGGCAACCCTGTCTGAGACTGCATATTTTAATCATCATAGTTATATCATCACTACGAACATTACCCGATGGCTGATATCTTATCTAGAGTTTGCCAACAGTACAGAGGTTGTATACAGAATAGCATATCTTCATGATGTCGGGCACGTAGATACAGAAGGGAGATGGTAAGGTTGTATAACGCTTAAGAAATTATAATATTGTATTTCAATTAATAACCATGCCGAATGTTGTAAGCGAGAGTGTTTCTTCAAAACCCCAGGTCTGGTATTTCTTCACAACCCCACATCTCGTATTTCTTCAAATTCCGACGTTTCGTATTTATTCAAAGCTCCGCGTTTCTTTTTTCTTCAAAATCCCACGCCTCGTATTTCTTCAAAATCCCACATCTCGTATTTCTTCAAAATCCCACATCTCGTATTTCTTCAAAACCCCACGTCTCGTATTTCTTCAAAACCCCACGTTTCGTATTTCTTCAAAACCCCACATCTCGTATTTCTTCAAAATCCCACGTCTCATGTGTTGTTAATAAGCTCAGATAGTGAAATTCTCCCATTCCGCGATGAAAACCCATCCAGTATCTTCTATCTTTGTCTTTACTCTATTTCTCCACTTCTTGAACTTTCTGTGGTTAATAAATGTTCTTCTTCTGTGAACGTTCTCACAATCCAGTAGACTATCATGATGAAGCTTGGAGAACGGAACGCGTTGCGTCATCGTTTACAGCTTTGCTGCGATAATATACCCGCCTTTAGACCAAGCATACCCAACATAAGCAGGGCTTCTGGGTCACTGTGACTATATATGGGATGGGACAGCCAACTCCATCCCATAACCTACTTCGTCATCTCTTGCTACAATCAACGGAAGTTAAACAGGTGATATTTTAGTCCCACTTTCTGGCACCCTTCAACACACATGTAACTAAATGTTCAAATTTGACACTTCGCTTCACATGCCCTAAACATCTTGGCTGCCTGTAATTTCTCTCTAATTTTTAATTAATCTTATTTTTAATTAATCTTATTTTTAATTAATCTAATCTTTGGTTAATCTAATTTTTAATTAATCTAATTTTTAACTAATCTAATCTTTAGTTAATCTAATTTTTAATTAATCTAATCTTTAGTCAATCTAATTTTTAATTAATCTATCCTTTTAAGAATCTATCTATCCTTTCTGTGATTTTGTTGTATATTGTCGCAGGGTTGAATGACGATCGGTTTTCGGGCTATGGCATGTTTGATCGCTTGATTTGGTAACTCCTTCAATCCACCTAATTTTTGGTCTTCCGCTGTATCTTGCTGTTTCCATTTTCATGTTGTTATCGCTATAATTTGTCTCTTTAATCCAGCATCTTTGATTATCTCTATTGTCGTTTTCGTGACTGCTCCGTGTTATGCTCATCAATGCCCCTAAAATCCTCAAAGAAACTTGACCGTGTCTTCCGTTAAATATATAATCCTGCTGGATCATTGGGAATCATCCTTCTAAAGTTGTGCATGTGGTTATCCTTTTCATTCTCTGTGGATACAAAGAAAACACAATGTTACCAATGACTATCACGAGCCATTCAACATTGCGTCACTTTGGGAGAATGATACCTAATTCGGCCAAATTACTTTATACTTATCGAGAGAGAAGCTTCAAACGGGAAACACACTGGATCTCCGACAAGATTCACTTTGTAAATAAAAGTCTGATTCGAACCCACGACGTTTCGAGCAAGAAGCTATCGACTTGATCACTGCCCCATGGAGATCCTTCCGGGGTAATGCTAAAATACAAGAATTTACTTTACAAAGATTTTAATAATTATTTTCTTCTTATCCCTAATTTTTCTTTTAATATTATTTGTATAGTTTTGAAAACGAAAACGACTTTCTTCAAGTTGATACATCTGCCCCTTATCTCTATACAATTCTCTCTTTCTTTTCGCCCTCGCCATCACCCGTGGAACGAAGGCAAACTTACCGAGATATGTTATATTACTCGTAAAAGCACATGATTCTGTTCCCCTTACGTACAGGAGCAGAACAAATAAATAAAAGAAAGATCTAGAAAAAAATAATGTCCAAACACTCTATCCTCATTTGTATTTACATTCCATCTAAGCACATCTCACTTTATGCTTTATTAGGTCGCCTCTCGTTCCGATACCTCTTTCATCCTGGCTTCCAGCGCACTGTGATGACACTCAAGTACAGCACGATAATGCTTGCTATATTTGATACTGCTATTTGAAATGGTTTTTCTTTCTTTTATTTTTTTTTAATGTTAAACGAAAATGTACAAATGTACCGTCGCTAATCACAAACAGCGTTACCACTCATTGGCTTTTCTCTGTACATCTTGACTTTTTTGTATAACACTATGGTATATTATGTTATTTTTTCAAGAAACCGTGCTGTTGTCTGATTATTTTTTAATAAGAAGGTGGTGTCGGTCACTGTTTCAATAATTGTTGATAGATGTTTCAATAATTGTTGATAGATGTTTCAATAATTGTTGATAGACGTTTCAATAATTGCTGATAGATGTTTCAATAATTGTTGATTGATGTTTCAATAATTGTTGATAGATGTTTCAATAATTGTTGATAGATGTTTCAATAATTGCTGATAGATGTTTCAATAATTGTTGATAGATGTTTCAATAATTGTTGATTGATGTTTCAATAATTGTTGATAGATGTTTCAATAATTGTTGATTAATGTTTCAATAATTGTTGATAGATGTTTCAATAATTGTTGATAGATGTTTCAATAATTGTTGATAGATGTTTCAATAATTGCTGATAGATGTTTCAATAATTGTTGATAGATGTTTCAATAATTGTTGATAGATGTTTCAATAATTGTTGATAGATGTTTCAGTAAGCCTAGACGGAGCATACAAATCAAATGCATGGAGAGTGAGATCCTTACAGCTTCCCTAAAATGCCACTCTGAGACTTTATTTAAGACGGTTATTGTGTCAGATTCTCAGTTGATTCTATGGAAGTATCCAACACGAACGGTATAAGTTATGACATCCACAGCTATATCTATAGCTAATTAAACTTTCGTGGATAACATATATTTATTGACATACACGTCTACGCGGTAATGAAAAACAGGCTTGCTTACGTCTATAGATAGAGGGTTAGCAGAAGATAAAGGAGGCTAGCCGAAGATGCTTCATGAATGCATGCTTGGGTACAGCCATTTGGATTTATTACATGGGTACAGTACAAATAGACACCATATTGTCGGGTTATTTCCCTTGTCTGTGTTTGTAAATTTCATGTTCATAATTTAATAAAATATTAGTATGTTTTAGAGTTTCGGTTATGATACTTGTGCTTTATATAACTAACCCTAACCCCAACCTTAAATAAAATAATTTTTCAATTATTAAATAAACTTTCGTTACTGCATGTTTTTTCAGTGAAGCAGTGCAGGGGGGGGGGGGGGGGCTTTCTATGGGTTGTGGAAATAAAGGCCGCCTTGCCATAGCAGACGCCGCCACATGCACAGGAAGAATTATAATTTTACCTCGTAAAGATAAAATCATGTCCTAACCGTGAATTGAACCCGGTACCTCAAGGGGACGGCTTTATAGCCACACGTCCATGCGCTCTTGATGAATATGAAATTTACAAACATAGACAAAGTTTACGGAAAGGAAACAACAACGACCTTGATACATAATATTGTCGATAGAGAGCTGTGGAGAGCCATGACCACCTACACCAGCGGGCATGGCACCTGATGATGATGAGACAAGGGAAATAATTAAGCCTCTATATCGTATATTTGTGCCGAAGACGGATGTGTTGGGCCATTGGAGCAAATAAAACTGCAACACAACGCATTTTCATTCTCTGGACAACATCCAACTGGAAATCTTGTAGGACCATTGTCCTGTTACAAGAGAAATCTAGTGGGAATTTGAGAATGAACGCTGAAGAAGAAGAAGAAGTATATTTGTACTATATATGTCTAACAACGATACGATAAAAAATTATATTAAAACATGATACTAGTAGACATGTCCACCAGTTGTGGTGTGGTAGTAGTGAATAACATCATCTAGATACAGGAATCATAAGATGTGCATGTTTGCTTTCAATATCTGCCGGGAAGACAGTCAGTCCTGTATCGGACATTTACTTAGAATTAATAAAAGCAGGCAGCATACATATGCCATTCACAAAACAAACAAATATGCCATTGAGAAAATAAATATGTAATTGAGAAAATAAACATATGTCAATGAGAAAACAAGCAATATCAAGAATGTCTCTACATTTGTCGTTACAATTAATACTGTTCAGCGTTTTATTTAGTATATCGTTTTTGCTTTTAAATTGTGTGCAAATAAATATGTGTGCGTCTGTGTGTGGTTGTAGAAGTTGGACACTCACGGCGGACACAAATAGACGATTGCATGCTTTCTAGTACACACACACACATATATATATATATATATATATATATATATATATATATATATAGCACGACTTGGTTTTTACTTGTCTTCAAAACTGGACTCTTTATTAAAAAGTGAGTGGCAACAATGATCACTTGAACTGTAACAATATTCAGGAGTTTTGTATCTTTATTGAAAGTGAATCAGAAGTCGAGCTGTTTAGTAACATTACTTGGAAATTGTTCTGTGATATGCCAGTCATGCACATGCGATCACGGGGTTGCGTACATCTCAAACTTTGAAAATTGTACGATTTGTTATAATTTTTTTTTGTTATGTTAAAGTGTGTCTTTGTTAACTCTTTATTTCTAAATGTGACATTTTTTTGGGTACTGTCTTGACTATAAATGTGTCTTCTGTACGGGTTAGGTAGCGGGGCTCAAACACTCTGCCTGCACTGTAACTACGGAATAGGGACTGTAGCACATTGGGGGTTTGTCACAACCCGGAACCTTTATTTGTTAGTCTTCAGTGTACCTATTTGAGATTTTGACTCGTCTATAAATATAACTGTTTTATAACTGGAACAGAGGTCTTTTCTTTGAGTGTTAATTCTTTGAGCCAGTGTGTTTATTGAAATGTGTTTATATCACAACATCACATATCTCCCATATTGTGTATATCACATCACATATCTCCCATATTGTGTATATCACATCACATATCTCCCATATTGTGTATATCACACCACATATCTCCCATATTGTGTATATCACACCATTACACATCGCTCATTATTACGCTTATCATGAACAACAGGCTTCTATCCGTCGTGAGGGAAAAATATCGGACTAGTATCTCGTTTGTAGAACCTACAAAGGTTCGTAGTGCTCTTTTACCATTGTTGTTTCTCTGGGCCAGTGTGATTGTCCCAGAAGTTCCTATATGTGGTATTTTGGTATCTTAACTGACGCCCTCTTGTGTACAAAGTAAATGACTTAACAAATACGACAGAAAAATCCTATGTTTGTGATTAAAAACTAAATACAAACATATATCAATTTTTCCTGTTGTTTTTTTCTCCTGAATTAGCCGTTGACATTTGGTTTTATCATGTTCACTACACACTTTAATTTTTCTCCAATTATTTCCTAATGTACTCTGAAAATCTGCATCATCTATGCACTTTTAAAGTACTTTTGTCGTGTTATTTATTCTCATTAGCTTGGAGACAAGTTCTGTCACTTAACTACCACTACTTCCTTTACTAACATCCATTTGGCTAGTACAATACGTATTGTTCATGATTATCGATCTATCTATTTGTCTATTTATATATATATATATATATACCAATCTCTTTCTATTTATCGTTTTATCTTACTTTTTTATCTAACCTTCTATCAATCTATGTTCATTCAGCGCCGAATATGGCAGAAACCAGAGCTCTCCAGTTTAATATGATACTAAAAACTTGGTAGCATATCCTATTCAGGATGTGGCTATCAACTCAGCATTTTTTAATGGCTGTAGTGATTTTCTAGGCAATTTAAATACGTTCAGTAGTTTGCCAGTGCTTTCTGAACGGTCCGGATGCACAATTGCATGTGACGGAGATCGAACTCGGTACCTTGGCCGTCACAGACGGGCTCTGTACCACTCCGCCACAGAACCAGACGATATGATACTAATGTGTGTAAGTCTTGCATGTCTTTGAGACCCATAGTCATACTCACTTTGATGGTTGTTCTGTGAAGAGTCGCCTCATTTACTCTTGCCACCTGGTACTCATTTTAATGCGTGTAGTGGCAGCCTGCTTTTTTTTTTTACTTCTAAGATATAAGTACGATACAAGTCCATGAACAATACGTATTGTACTAGCGAAGTGGATGTTAGTTGAGGAAGTAGTGGTAGTTAATTGTCTTGTTATTGTTGTAGAAACATATTGTTGTTTGATGTGTGTACAGCATACTTCTAGGCCAACAATCTCATAATTCTTCTGTCAAATGTGTTGGCCCATCTGCAGTGATGGTACATCTAGCATTCCCCTCTCACTGGGAGTCTGCTCACAAAAGGACTAAGGTGTAATGTCCGCTAGCCTGCATCTCTTCCCCATCTATGGGATTATTTGATATAAAATAAAAGTATTGTAACAATATGTGACAATCATTCTTTCGTAACTGACAGGTTGTCAACATATCCCTCAACTTTCCTTAGCCGCCTCCTACTACATGCCTGGAAAGAAGACAGTGGTCTCATTCTTTTCACCCTGAACTAGAAGTCCAGACCCCGTTCCCACAATGGGCGGAATTATAGATATAAACACATTTTAAGTGTAGGAAACCAGAAGAAGAAGAACTGGGGTTTTAACCATATGTTTGTTACTAGTACAGAATTGAGAATGTTGTACATCGGCTTGTAAGATATTTTTATTTATCCTTCTGTGAGGTTCCTGTGGAATTTCTTGTGGAGAGAAGATAATTGAAAGAAATCAAGATTTGTTTATCTTTTCTGTCACAGCTTGGTGTGTTGCGTCTACGATATTACAACAGTGGCTCTCATCTTGGGGTCATATGACTCCTAAGAGGGCTACAGAATATAGAATTCCAGAGGACCACGTAACAAAGTTGTTTAATTTAGGGATCCACAGACTAGATCGACCACAGAAATGTGAAAATTTAAATGATATTTAATGGGATATATAATAAAATGTTTTTAAAATAGTCAGTAATACAAATTTGGTTTTAAGTGAGGCCACGTAATAGACCACAAGCCAAAATAGGTCGGTGACCATAATATACTTGCTCACTTGCTCTTCAATCAGATTCACATGACAAAGGTGTCGCTTTTGAGAGATCAGACCAACAATTATGCAGCTGTAAACCCTGAGTTGATGGTGTCAATATAGTGAGACTTTCCGTTTGTCAAAGTTCCAAAGTATTTCATCTGTAGATTTACGGTTAATTGTGATTTTCGCCAAGGGCTGTTGGCGAAAGCAAAAAAATAGCCGTCCTGATGATTCATTTGACTATTCTCGTGAATCTCATTGATCACTATGAGTATACGTTGTGTCGCCTTGTCAACTCCAACCAACAATAGCACGGAAATAATAGAAAAGATGATATAAAAAGGCATGTTTTGATTCTTCTGGTAGGTCTTCTGTTGACGAAATTAACGAAAATCAGATCAACATTGAGTAACAACATCCACAGAACTCAGAATGGCAGATCTCGCCTCGGGACCATATCAGTTCTATCACTTCCCTAGGTATTAAGTACCAACGTGCATGCGGGGTCTCTTTCTTATCAACACATCTTATTTAACAGGAGAGAATGTTAGCCAGGGGATAAAAACCTCATCACTTCCAATTCTGCATGTTGTGGAAAGTAGAAAAACCACTAAACCTCTAGAATTTACCACCTCTCAATCGGAGACACCTTCTCACTGCTCTTTCGCATTACTCACTTTTGAGAGTTAGTCTTTTTTGGTATGAGATATTGCTCTGGATAAACCAGTTCATATCACATAGGAAATAAGAGCAAATCGTTCGTAATTCCTGAGTATTGATATAGCAACAACAACAACAACACACACACACATACTGCACAGTTTTGTAAATTCATCGAGAACCACAAACATTTAGCATTAGTAAGTACTAGAATTCCTCAGTAATTTGTAAAATGTAGGCATAATGGATCCTTGCAACAAAACAGGATTTCTGACACTTACTAATGTTAAATGTTTGTGGTTCTCAAGGAGTCTACATACATGTGCAATGTGTGTTATTGTTGTTGACTGTGTATCGATCGACATGTCCATATTCACAGTAACTTGAGAATAGACATGGAAGTCTTGACTAAAATCACATATTTTATTATGGATGCAGTGTGATCCAAGGCGGAAAACGTGTTGTCTCAAGTTGCGAAAGGGGTATGTGCCATCCGAGAAACCCTCGCTCAAATGAGATTTGTTGCATTATAATTCTTCCAGACAACAAAATGTGTTGTGTGATTGTTTGCCGCTTGGATGGAAAATGTGCAACCTTCACGAATACTCGTACTGTACCAAAGTGCTCAACAAGGTGTTTTAAATATGTCCAAAATATTTTATTTGTGTGATTTTTAATTACTCGAACCAATGGCTCGACATATTCCGCTTTGGGGGTACAACTCCTTTCTTGTATAGCGTCCTATTTTAGTCTTACGATCTCATCCTTAAGAACTAGAACAATGAAGTTTATTTAGAACTTAAAGAATTACGAGCAGCTTGCTCTTACTTCCTATGTGTAGTGGAGTGGTTCTCGGAGTTTCCTGTCATACCCAGGAGATTTCGGCTTAAGGCAATGCATATGTAAAATGCCTTCTATTTAGAAGGGATTTAGCGTTGAATGTTCTCATTATGTCTACCATGATTGTTCTTCAGAATAGTAAGGTTATATTATAGCTAGCTGAGTCTTTCTTCAATTATACAGTCATGTGGACTAATGGGTATTCACCCTTCAAAATTAATGCTATTTTACTTTTTCCTTGGTTTTCATTGACCACTGTAAGGATATTTTGTGGTGTCAGCTAATAAAAATTACGGCACATGTCAAAAGTCGACATTTTTAAGGATGAATCCCAGTTGATTCGGCAGGCCTCAATAATTGACAAAAAAACAAACTATATAGCTACCAGAGTTTTACAATTTATTCTGTTCTTCCACTGTTTAAACACAATTGTGGCTCTCTGTGTCTCATTATTTCTTCGTCTTGTACAGCTATCCTCTTTCACTGCTCACCAAATCACTAGATGTTCTTTGCATAGTGACCAAAATTGCGCACAGTATTTGCTCGTCCACTGACTAGAGTGCTACATTTTTGTTTTCATAGAACAAACCTTACCCTGGGGTTACTCTGTGTAATTCCCCATTGTTATTTCAGAGGTATATATAAATAACAGTTTCACTTGTTTCCAATACCCGCTGTAGAAATCCCGCGAGTTCTCTAGACCTAATCTATCTAATGTCTTATGAAGTCAAATATCGTCTCTGGTGGTCACGTTAGATTACGTTCAATCAACTCATCGTCACGTTCGTAGTCAGGAACGAACGTGCAGAGATTGTGGTTGCTAGTTTTGTATATTGGTCATTTGATTTCTTTATTCGTAACCACATCAATAGTGATCTTTATGTCTGCAGAAGTCAGACGTGATGGGAGGGAGAAAATATAAGTTTGAAAGTCTGTTTACAGATGGGCGGCTAGAAATTGCTGTTTCACTACCTATTCATATTTTTCTAAAGTTCAGAACATATCCTATACAGGGCGCAGTGATCAATCCACTATTGTTTGGCTGTAGTGATTTTCTAGGCAATATGAATACGTTCAATTGGTTGCCATTGATTTTTAACGAACCGGGTGCATAATTGTTTGCTGCAGGATTTTAACCTGATAACGAGGCGGTATGAGACTAGGTGCTCTGTAGGGGCGTCGTAAATTACATCAGCAATTTGCAGGCTGAAATATCTCGCTAAATTTCACAGTTGTTGACAAAGGATATGGGTGGTAGTTAATAAAAGTTGACGTCAATAATTCTAGGTTGTTTTTTTCATGCATTAATAATGTTTGAATTTGAAACATTTTTCCTAAATAATTTAAAAATAATGTTTTCTTTCTTCTGCGAAAAATTATGTTAGAAGGAGGGGTTACAAAATTGATATAATTAAGAAGGGCGAGTGGGTTTCATGATTTTTTAGAGTTGTTGACAGGAAAGGAAGTGTAAGAAAGTGTAAGCAATAATTCAAAATAAAATAAAAGGAAATTCGACAATACATGTAGACGTAATTTGTGGACAGCCCAATACCTCAACGTCACAGAACCCGTCATAGATATTATATATATTTATATATATATATATTTATCCGGTATTGCATTATCCGCTCACATATATTCTATATCTGGCCAAATGTTTACATGTTAGAAGGTATATTCCAGCATTTTTGATTTTAATTATCTACTCACATCAACGCACGCAATAATTTATAGACATGTATATTGCTACACAGCCCAGTTGTCTTCGATTAGACAATTGTGGAAGGAGACATTACACAGAATACATTACTTCCATTGGATCATAGCTGCAGAGACACCTCGCAGTTCACGTGACTTCGATTAGAGTCCAGGCGTGTCAAACTCAAAATGCACCATGGGCCGTATAAGATACTTTGAGTATATCGGCGGGCCACACTAACAAATCTGAGAAACACTGTAATCTTATTGAATTATATTTAATTAATTTGCACGCCTACTTCAACGGTTTTATTAAGCTAACGCCCCACAACGCCAAATATAACAATTGTAATGTAACATTTATTTAAGAACATTCAATCATTTTTACTGTTTAATCCGTGTTTTGTCCTGAAGTTTGATGTCTCTTTTTCATGACAATTTTTCGTATATCCGGGTGAAATGTATTTGCAGTTCCGACCTTCATCAGAGATGACAAGTGTTCATCGGTCAGCCTTGTTCTCTGAGAAGTTTTTGTTAATTTCATGAAGGAAAATAACTGTTCACACACATAGGTGGAACCGAACATTGCCATAATCCTAGTTGACAACTTTCTAATCATTAGACCATATTGACTGGAGACTCCATACAGTCCACAGTACTTCGATTAGACCATTGTGGTAGAAGAAACAATACATAACTACTGAGATGTATTGATGTGTCAACTAGCTCTCCGTTCATCTCAATAATTACAATTATCCAGAAGAGTTATCTTCTCCGTAAGATGTCATTTTACTAAAATAGTCTACATCAGTTCGCAACTAGTCCATCGCCAATAGTGCCATGTGGATTTGTCGCGGAACATCCGTCTAAAGTGACACTAGTTGACTTTTCCCCAGATTTTCATTGAAGACTGTCAATAAATTACGTCAGCAATGTTTTATCACTTTCATGTACTCCTTTCACCCTACGACACAAATTGTTTCACTTATTATAAAAAATTTCAGACACCAACAACTAAATAGGTGTAGAAAAACAACCTCAGAATTGTTGACATCATCTTTTGCCCCCCCCCCTTAATTGTTGGCATGTCGATACAAAGTCTATACAAAATGGCCAATGAAAATACGGGAAAATCCAAGTAGTGTTACTATGGAAGAATGATCAGATGATTGCTGATCCAAAAGTCCATGGGCTCGTGCCCTGTGATGGATCGAATACACATGACCAAATAATTGACCAGAAACTGTGCTAATTCGATAGCTCTGAAAATAGTCACAAGCACGCGACACAAAAACCGACTATAACGAAACTTTATTATAAATGTCCAAACTATTTTTTTTTAAATTCCCAACTGGCAACAACTGGAAAGAAAGCATCTTGAAGTTGGCACTAAACATATATTTTGCGAAAACCAGAAAATAATGGATATTTGCCGTTTAGCCGATTTTCCGGTGATTCATATTGAAATGATAAAATAAAGAATAAATGATCGCTTTCCTTCGTCTGAGCAGTGCAATTTGGTCTAATTGCGACATGGAAAGGGAAATAACAGTGGAAACATGACCTACCCCTGGAGAGCAGAGACAGAACGCAGGCTACATATTTGATTGTTGGAATACATTATGGACTGGCATATTCATCATGGCAACTGGTCGAGCATAGAGATAGCCAGGTTTTATTGTCGTGTGTATGTTAAGTATGTCTTGATTGGCGTTTCAAACCAAAAGTTTATTGATTATACTTTGTAATGTAAGAATGTACGCGGTGAGATTTTAAAATATGCAATTTTTTGGTTCATAAATGTATGGATGGATGGTTGGAATGATGGATGGAAGGATGGTAATGAAGGATGTTTGGATATATGGAAGGAGTGGAATGATTAATGGAAGGAGTGGAATGATGGATGGGAGAATGGAAATGAAGGATGTTTGGATATGTGGAAGAAGTGGAATGATGAATGAAAGAACGGAAAGATTTATGGTTGTAGTGATAATGGATGCAGGGATGGATGAAAGGAGTGAAATGAATGAATGAAAGGATGGTTGGAATAATGATTGCTTTGATGAATGTATGGAAGGAGTAGAATGATGGATGGAGAAATTGCTAGAATGATGGATGCGTGGAAGGAAAAAAGGTTAGAATGACGCGTGGTTGATAACTTGTTTGATGAAAGGAGAGACTAGAATGATGTATGAATGGATGGATGGATAGGTGGACGATTGGAAAGGTGGATATGATGGATGGTTGGAGAAATGAAAAATTGGAAGAAAGGATTGATGGATGGAAGGATGTTTGAATAAATGTAAGAATCGATGTTAGTAGAATGGGTGACTGGATAAATGAAAGGATGGATGCATGGAACGATGGGTGGATACTTGGATAGATGGAAGAACGGATGTGTAGAAAGTTATATTAATGGAAGCATGGATGGATTGGAAAGACGGATCCATCCGAATGTGTGGATGGGATTAAGTATGGATGGAAATATAAGTATGGCTAGATAGAAAGATTGATGAAGGTATGCGAGAAAGATGATGGATTGTCCCATCCCATGTAGGGTCAGTGACCCAAAGCCACGCTGAAGGCGGATGTGTCAGGTCGAAAGGCGCAGATATCGCAGCAATGCTGTAAACCATGACACAACGCATTCCGTTCTCCGGACTACATCCTGTTAATCTGCAGGAGTTTGAGAACGAATGCAGACGAAGAAGATGATGGGTAGATAGATGTAATGGATATGGGTACTGAGACAGATCTGTGGCAGCGCGTCTGCCACTGTGGGCATTTTAGAAAATTCGCTGGGTTATATCAAGTTCATATGTGTTATCAAAGCGGACAGGGCGATAAATCGTCTTGTATCTTCCATTTCTTTGTGAGACCTTCATATTTTTTTTTTCATCTTCTCTCTTTATGACCCGCGTGGCAACCGAGGTTGGACATATTGCTCATTTGTACAAAGAATAGGTCCACTGTGTCATTTCCATGTATATCGTAGGGGGGATAATAAGGAAAGTTGAACAATCAACTTTTGCCACCTGTGAAAATACCATCGTTAAATTGTGTCTCAATTTCTTAATTTTGTCTTCTGTCAAATTATTCTCATAGTTGACGGAGAGATGCATGCCGGCAGACATTGTACCTTTGTCCTTTTGTGGTAGACTATTAGTTGATGGTAGACTATTAGTTGATGGTAAACTATAGTTGATGGTAGACTATTAGTTGATGTTAGACTATTAGTTGATGGTAGACTATTAGTTGATGGTAGACTATTAGTTGATGGTAGACTATTAGTTGATGGTAGACTATTAGTTGATGGTAGACTATTAGTTGATGGTAAACTATAGTTGATGGTAGACTATTAGTTGATGGTAGACTATTAGTTGATGGTAAACTATAGTTGATGGTAGACTATTAGTTGATGTTAGACTATTAGTTGATGGTAGACTATTAGTTGATGGTAGACTATTAGTTGATGTTAGACTATTAGTTGATGGTAAACTATAGTTGATGGTAGACTATTAGTTGATGTTAGACTATTAGTTGATGGTAGACTATTAGTTGATGGTAGACTATTAGTTGATGGTAAACTATAGTTGATGGTAGACTATTAGTTGATGTTAGACTATTAGTTGATGGTAGACTATTAGTTGATGGTAGACTATTAGTTGATGGTAAACTATAGTTGATGGTAGACTATTAGTTGATGTTAGACTATTAGTTGATGGTAGACTATTAGTTGATGGTAGACTATTAGTTGATGGTAAACTATAGTTGATGGTAGACTATTAGTTGATGTTAGACTATTAGTTGATGGTAGACTATTAGTTGATGGTAAACTATAGTTGATGGTAGACTATTAGTTGATGGTACACTATTAGTTGATGGTACACTATTAGTTGATGGTAAACTATAGTTGATGGTAGACTATTAGTTGGTGGTAGACTATTAGTTGATGGTTGGCTATTAGTTGATTGCAGACTACTAGTTGATGGTAGACTATGTTAGACTATTAGTTGAAGGTAGACTACTAGTTGACGAGGAAAGCTAGATTGTCTTCATTGTTTGGTCAACAAATTTGGCCGAAAAATGATGTTGTAGTTAGCACAGATGTGTGTGTATTATAAATCTGACATGAAGAGGACATCCTGAGATACTAACGCACGGGTATGTCTTCCTTTGGGGACTAAACGTGTATCCAATAACCCCCCCCCCCTCCTCAATTATACATCCATGTCTTTGACACATTATATGATTCTGGGGGTAGCCTCAATAGCACAACTGAGAAGAACCTGCGCCTTTATCAGAAGAGTTATGGGCTGTCTAAAGCTACCTGCTCACAGCTAAAATAATTACATCATTATTCTCTCTCTTTCTCTTTATGCGTGTGTTTCTCTGTATTTCTTTTTTTATTTATATGTTTCTTATATGTTTGTATAATAACTCGCGTGGCCCGTAGAGAACACCTAACAAAAATTTCAGAAAGAAAACTGAACCAACATAGCATAGCGTCGGAACCATCAGCCGCTATACTATGAGAGATTTACTCAAGCAGAGATCTGAACACATTGAACATGTCCCGCGAACGTTGACAATTATCATCATACATTCTTCTCCTTCTCGTATTTGAAAGCTCCTCTGTGCTCCGGTACATCTTTCTGTGGATATTCATCTCTGTGAGCCAGTGTTCTTCCCTTAACTAGTTTAGTGTATTGCAGGAAATGTTCAGCGGTCTGTGCTGTCCGCCCACATGGGCATAGAGGTGATGGGACCAGTCTTATTCTATTTAAGTGTCTGTTTAATCTGTTGTGTCCTGTTCTGAGACAGAAGGTAATAACCTGCAGCTCTGTCGAGATTGTGATAGTTGTCATTTGGGTGGTCAACTTTCCTGATAGCTTTGATGAGGGTAATATTTTGTTGGTATGCGATATCTTTGTCTTTTTCTTGCTACACCCTTTGCCCAGGGCAATAATACCCTTCATTGGATGCTCACTTCTCGTATGGCTTCATTCAGGTCTGGAAGGTTATCGCTCTCAAGGGCTTGTAGGACAGACATGGCATCAGTAAGAAACACCACCTGTTGACATTGGCTTACTGTATTTTTAATTATTTACTGCAGAGTAGTTGGAGCAGAATATTCCTGATTCATTTTCTGTGTCTGGATATTTTATGTACACTCCAGCACCTCCACTCTTCACTGCTCTGATTGTTTATCCGTCAGTAAATACTTGTATCAATGCTTCTCTGTGGTACATATCTTCAATAATGTTGCATTCTATTGTTTTCTTTTAAAGATTATTCAGTTCTATCATAGTGTGGTAGTTGTTGTTTATGTTGAAGATTATTCAGTTCTATCATAGTGTGGTAGTTGTTTATGATGGTTCTGATAGTGAGATTTTGATATTGCTCACACGGAAGTGGAAAAAGTGTTGATGTTATTTCCCTTGTTATGTCTGGTAGTTCTTCTTTATATTCCGTTTAGTTTTTTGATGGTGAATAAAACTGCTCTCTTCAGCCTTCAACTGTCTAGGTCACCGAATCTGGCCTTCATTGGATGTGCTGGCATGTTCTTCTGCATTTCTACATGGACCGTGGTTTTAGTCTTTCGCGTGTATACTAAAGGGGTGATGTCTGTAATTTGTTTCCATTTCATTTATGGGTGAAGTCTTCATGGCACCTATGATAAGGGGAGTGCTTGATTTTGTACCTTGTCCAGGGCATGTAGATGTGAATTGCCTGCAGAAATCTATGCTATTGATCCATATACTAGTGCTGGTCTAATTGCCTTGAGGAACTCCATGTTTAGGAGAACTTCTTTGCTGTTCTGTCCTTCCATGGTGACTCTTGCTTTCCAATTGTATAGAAAGGATCGCACCCACTTTCTCATATTACCCATAATTCCACTTCTTTGCAGTTGTACTATCAGTCCATCTTTCCAGACCATGTCGATAGATTTTTGGAGATCTATCCATAGGGTGAAAATTTTCGTCTTTTTTGAAAATAAATCTTCTATGATATGGGACAGGAACGTTATTTGGTCGTCTCTGCCGTTACACTCTTTAAATCCTTCTTGTTCTTGCACCAATAGCTTCTCTGATTCTATGTACCATTTCAATCTTTTATTGACCATTCTTACCATTGCCTTTGCAGACACAACTCATTAAACTTATTGGTATGTAACTGTCGGGCTTCAGTTTGTTCTTGTATTTCTTTATAATAGGACACATATATAATTCTATCCACAACTGTTCTACATTGCCTGTTTTCTAACTATAATTGTATATCTTTAGTAATTTGTTCATTGCTGTCTGTCCTAGGTTCCTAAACATTTCATTGGTGACACCGTCCGGTCCTGGTGATTTTCTATCCTTTAATTTCCATATAAATAGTTTTGTTTTTCTATTGTGAATAGCTTGGACATGGCATCTGGACAGTTTGTGTTATTCTTATCATTGTTTTTTTACGATTATTTTGTTGTCTACGTGAACTAATGGTAATGGTGCTTTCTTTTCTGCAAGATCCCGCAAGCGTGTCTGCTGCTTGCTTGTCAGAGTGGAGTTTACCTGAATATTTCAGTGTAATTATTTTGTCTCTATCATACATAAAAACCTAATACCTGGGATATCTCTGATACCCCGGTGGTGTATCTCTGTCTTGTCTTTAGCAGATGTTTTTCTCCGCTGTATTGTCAATACAGGAAGCTGACCTCAGACCACTTTATAACTAGTGGCAGCGCTACTTGACGACAGCTGACCTCAGACCACTTTATAACTAGTGCCAGCGCTACTTGACGACAGCTAACGTCGCACTTCACATTTCTGAATATGGCCAGGTCTAATCCGTTGGCCGGGCTTCAGAATATAATGTTATCTGGCCGTTGATAATCGCCGTCCTAGATTGATCGTGTCAAGGTTTCTATGAGAGCTCAGCCCCAGCTTTAGGTTTGACCAAGTCAAAAGTGGAAAAAGATAAAAGTATCACTAAGCAACGGATGACATATCAATGATAACACATGACATGGGTGAGAGTTTAATGAGCGGCAACCAGTGCCTCTACTACTGTTATCGATAACTGGCTGTTAAATGGTTGAATGATTACGACTAGGGAATAGCGTATTTCCATTTTGACATTCTCATTTATAGCATTTTGTGACAAATTCTGAAACGAATATGACATCTTAGATTCGTTAGTTCAACATAAGTATGATTTGTTGCTAAGAGATCGATTCAGTTCCAGTAATATGCATGCTGGTTTCGGGGAATTTGTTGATTTGCTCGAGCGTCAAGATTCCACGCGGGACAGGTTAAAGTTATTAAATGATTCTCAGTGCGTCTTGTGACATGTTTAACCTGTGTCTCAATGATTTACAGTTCAAGCATGTCAATAGATTGATAATCGCAAATGTTTTCTTCACTCAATCAATAATAAATGAATATGGCATGGACCTTTGTTTACCTTTATTGATCTTAGAACTGATAGCAGGAAATAGCCATACATCTTCCCGATAACTTCGTTTGCTTGTAGTAACACCAACGCCATCCTCACTGAAATTGTTTGCAGTAACACCATCCTCAATGAACATCCATCAATATTTATTTCTTTTCTGTTCACTTATTTTTTACACATAGAGTTCTCAGCATTAATGAACATACACCGTAGAGCCGGCGAGGGATTTCCCTCTCATGTTTTTCTTTTCCTTGAGATAGGATTTGAAGTAATCCTTTCACCTGTGAGCATGTCTTCAGCTGTGAGTATGTCTTCATCTGTGAGCATGTCTTCAGCTGTGAGATTGTCTTCAGCTGTGAGCATGTCTTCAGCTGTGAGAATGTTTTCAGCTGTGAGCATGTCTTCAGCTGTGAGAATGTCTTCAGCTGTGAGCATGTCTTCAGCTGTGAGAATGTCTTCAGCTGTGAGCATGTCTTCAGCAGTGAGCATGTCTTCACCTGTGAGCATGTCTTCAGCTGTGAGAATGTAGCTCGTCAAAGTCCATATCTCTTCCAATAAAATAACAATTTCTCCTTAGTTGAGCAACAAAGTTGAATCATACAAGGGATGTCTCGACATCTCGGTTATGTTGAGGCGTACGAATGCATGTTTTGTCCCCGAAAGGGAGCATTCTAATACCTCAGTATCCCAGGATCATTACGTTTTGCCCTGAGCGCAATACATACTTCTAAGCCAACTATCTGAACTCTTTTCGTTCAGATCTGTTCACCCATCTACGGTGGTAGCACATCTAACATTCATCACCAACTAGGAGTCTACCACATAAGGACAAACGTAAAATATCCTATTGCCTGCATCTCTTCACCATCCGACCACAAGAAAACAATAGAACACAGAGACAAGACATGCAGTGAGAATAATGATTTTTGTCCACAAGTGACAGATTGTTAACCTATCCCCCGTATTTCCTTATTCGTTTTCTACGACAAGCTTGTAAAGAAGATAGTGACCGTATATTGTTCCCCGTGAATTTGAAGTACCAACCTCAGTTGCTACACGGCCCTCTATCTAGCAATTCTTCCACTTTTATGTATGGAGTTTGTCATTGGCTACAAATTATTTCTACATTTGAAACCACTACGATTCTGAAAGGTTATAATCTTGACCCTTGGAGCGATTTTTGCCGTTTAATTGTATGACTTTCTAAACAGACTAATACGTTTTAATCTGCGCACTTTCATGCATTACCTCCGAATCTATTGTGCACTTTCGATAGGACAATGAATGCATTTTATATTAAGTACGTCTGTTCGGATTTATGCCACTAAGAGAACAATCTGCGGTGCACATTAACTTGTAAACACCCGGTATAAAGAAGGCAGGCCCGTGGATAAGGAATTGGTTTGGGGTGTTCTTCTTCTTCTTCATCGTTCATTCTCAAACTCCATTGGATCGATCTTATAGCAGGACCATGGTCCTATTAGATTTCCAGGAGGATGTAGTCTAGAGAATGGAAATGCGTTATGTCGTCGTTTTATTTGCGCCAATGGCCCGACACATCCGTCTTCGGTGATGTTTGGGGTGTTCAAAGCTCCCCTTTTTTTTAGCAAATCAGAACATTACTTTTAGAACTAGTAACTTAAGCAAAATGTCAATAAAACCCTCCACCGCATCGATTTTTCACTATAAGGTCTTCGATATTAGGTAAAATCCCATTCTTAAGGTAACTATATCAACGGTCCTCAATGCCGGATAAATGACAGTTTCAATTAACCTATTTTGATAAAGACTTTTGATCGAAACCTTGATGTGTTCCATCTTGTACTTGCGTTATGCAAACGTTATTTATCCATTTGTACATGTTTTTAAATTATTACTTATTATGTATCATATACTACTCAGTTTACTACAATCTCCCATTTGTTCAATAATTGGCTTTTTGACAATGGCCACATTTGTTACATTTGGCACCGAAACTTCCAAATTATGGCAACCCTGAATCATAAATTGAATAAAATGTGAGAATAAATATAGCACAGCTAACAATATAACTATAAAGTGCTGTCACATAAACACAATTGATATATATGTTTCTGCGTGCGCTTTCTGTCAAGGGAGAGGTAGCTATTGCTGTCACAAAACAGTCACCAGCAAAACAGAACATGAATAAGGCAGAACTTGAGGGCGTAAAACTGTCTATTTTAACTCTTTATCAACATAAGAGTTTCCTGTCTTGTCTTAATATTTTTAAAGGCCATTGCAAGAATTTTAGATGTATCATCGTACCGGAATAACGGGTTGGTTTAGCGGCTCATTCACGTCCTTCTAAAGAGTAGTACTGCGTGTTGATTAAACAAAAGCTCCACTTATCATGGCTGCTCCAAGTCCCTGGCTCATAAACTCCTCAGAAATAATTCTTTTAAAGTAACGCTATTTGATATTTTCCATGATTGTCGTTAATAACTTTAGTGTATACTTTGTATCAAAGCCAATCAAAATCGCGGAGAAAGTATAGTAATAGTGCTTACGTCAAAAACAATGTTAATCAGCTTTACAATAATGCACAGACTATCAGAATATAGGGTATGGGTGTTTAAACAATACAGATAACAGTTTGCAAGACATTCTGTATTCAAGTTTATACCCCAATTGCCAGAGAACACCAAGTAATGGTAAGGCATTCTTTTTTTTTTCTCGCACGTCCGCATTGATAAAGATAGAAATCGCTGGAAGATTGTGTGTTGATGCGTTCAATGTGGAAAAGTTGCCACCCTAACGGGTTACGGGCTTATAGATAGATAGATAGATAGATAGATAGATAGATAGATAGATAGATAGATAGATAGATAGATAGATAGATAGATAGATAGATAGATAGATAGATAGATAGATAGATAGATAGATAGATAGATAGATAGATAGATAGATAGATAGATAGATAGATAGATAGATAGATAGATAGATAGATAGATAGATAGATAGATAGATAGATAGATAGATAGATAGATAGATAGATAGATAGATAGATAGATAGATAGATAGATAGATAGATAGATAGATAGATAGATAGATAGATAGATAGATAGATAGATAGATAGTTTAGATAGATAGATAGATAGTTTAGATAGATTAGATAGATAGATAGATAGATAGATAGATAGATAGATAGATAGATAGATAGATAGATAGTGTCAAACAAAAGAAATCATTTTACTATGTGTAATCTGAGCGAAAGAGGCGAGCAAGAGGTAAACAGATATACAAGTGGGACAGTAACATTACCAGATGGACAGGTTACAATCTAGAAGAGTGCACAACCAAACCCCAAACCTCGGACGTTTGCCCCCCCCCCCCCCCAAGCTTAGTGCTTCATGCAGCATGAGCAACGACTGCTCTTCCCAAGAATTTAGGTTACTAAGCACCGTAGAAGAAGCAGCAACAAATATCCCCTCTTATTATTATACCTGCTTCATACTCTCACTTCTATATATACACTCGACTATCCACCAGGACGTTGAGGTGACTGGATTACCAGAACCGCAATCACCGCTATTTTATTTGATTAAAAGCTTTGATATAATTCAACTGGACTGGCGCCCTTGTTTGAAAGAAGCGTACCACACCATCAGAGGTACTCTATAACTCACAGCAACAAGACTCGCCTATTTTGTTTGCATAGCAACAAGACTCGCTCATTTTTGTTTGCACACGCGTACATATAGTATTTCATTTGTGGCAACTAATATTACAATTTCACAAGCAACTTGGCGTCTGAATCCTCAGATTTCCGTTGCAGTTTTTACCTGCACCTGGAGGTCGCGGAGTCTGTTCTAAATAACTTAACGGCATCACCTGTTGTTGATCTTGCTTGACGCAGAGGGAGGCAGAAGCCACGACTCTGGTATAATATCGTGGTTGATTGGCTGCTTTTAACTGTCCATTTAAAACTGCAGTACACTTATTCTCGAAGTTGTATTTCGGGATTATTTCCTTAGATGTTAATTGAACCAGAGGCGGATATGTATTTTGTGTGGTAGGAATGTGTGGGGATAAAATTCTGGAACTGGAAACACGTATATCTGAGACTTTGTCCCTTTTTCGGGCACTTTATCAGTGGAGCATGGAAAACAATGTAACATGCCAACAGATCTTGAAAAATAAATACAGATAAGAATGGTCACATCAGTAGGCCACATTAAAGATAAAGCGCTAACTTATTAAACACTAAGAGTAGCCCAACGCAATGAACTCACTAAAGAAACTTAGGAGAGAACATAAATCTGATATTCCAACTGAGAACTGGTCATGACCCGTCAATAAATATCTGAACGGAACAAACCAAGCCAAAGAATTTAAATATCTAAACAACATTTGTTTCCAAAAATGGAAAACTAGACAGAGAAAACAAACAATATGTCAAAAAACAAACGTGGTGACTTATCAACTTTCGCCATAACTTCTTCAATCACAGATCAAGAAGGAAATCGAAACTGTTAATATGTACAATTGTTATTCCAACATTCTGTTACCAATGTCAAACATGGTCCTTAACGGTCTCGCCGCACAGTAACATCGTTACATGTTTGTTTGTTTTGTTTGTTTTTCGTTCGCTCCATTGTAACCATCACGGATATCCGTGCGATTTCCGCAGGGAGCGTGATTACGTTGTGCCACCGTTATGCGCCTTGTAGGCCTAGCACATCCGATTTCGGCATGCCTTGACAATTCGGGTGGGCTACCCTTAGCTCGTGACAGCCTCTATATCTGTCTCCAGGCACGCGTAGTGGAGACTCTTAGCGCAGACGATTTTTTGCTCTCGTCTGACTCGAACGAGGTGTTCCACTGTCTATGAACTTGCCTCGTGTAATTAGACGTGCTGTGCCTGTGCCCATTGGGTACTGAACCGTTTCTCATCCGTGAGCCTGGTTCCTTAAGGGGAAGAACTCAACAGAGGAATTGGACCCTGACTCTTTCGCCCTCTTAGCCGAGGTGTCATTCACCGACATCGTGTACCCCTTGTCCAAGTTCGAGTCTCACACCACGCGTTTGGGAGCAAGGCATTCTCGAGCTGAGCGTCCTTGTCCCAATAGCGCCTGAGCCCATCAGGTACTGAACCCTTTCTCTCTTCAAGTGTATTTCCGGTGTAGGAAAACCTGACAGTAGAGTTGGGCCAGGGCTAAATCGTTGTCCCTTTTGTGCCTGAGCGCATCGAGTATGGAACCCTTTCTCTTCGCGAGCATATTTCCGGTTTAGGAAGGCTCGACATTAGAGTTGGATTAGGTCTTCTTGCTTTACCAAACGCCAATGAGTGGGTCTGGGTCTCTGCCTGTAAGGAACACAGGTAACTAGAAGCTCGACTCGAGCTGACGGAGCTTGTAGTTCCCCTTTCCTAGGAACTTTTCCTTTTCTATTTGCAGTTCGCGCTGCCCTCTAGCGCTGTTCTGCCCTTTCATTGTTTCATTGTACTCGGTATGAAATATATTTGTCTCTCGCCATGCATCTACCTTTACGTGCATTTTACATTGGCCGCCCGTCCAATGTTCGGACTGGACTGACTAGCTTCACTGTATGTCGACAGTGTCGCTATATGTGGTGCTGCTGGTGGTGTCGGAGATAGTGTATGTCTCATGTGCAGTCAAATCTCTTTCCATCTGCTACCTCCACATTCTCGGACACGATCCCCAAATGATTTGGCCAGAATCAGCACGAGCTGCTGTATTTCTGTTTCCAGGGTGCACCGCGTGGAGGTACATTTGGGATCTTGGTTATCTGCTAACCCTGGGTCCGCCTAGAGCAATGCGTTCCCTTTGCACCCCATCGTTACATGTGAAATGAAGTGTCTGGGAAACGCTGCAATGGTTACGAAATTAGATAAAATGAAGAAATTAGGAAAATAGTAGGTATAGTTGGTATAATATTATGTATTGGGTATATCAAAAGACAGAAAGTAAATGAATCGGTCACTTTATGAGAATGAACTCAAATCAAATACTAATAGGAGCATACAACAAAACAATGCCCGGATATAAAACCAAAGATAAACCAAGAACCGAAAGGTTAGAGCTTTGGTGAGGTCCAGGGTTCGATGTACGGTATAGGCTGGATTTTTGTCTGCCGAGAGTGTACATTTAAAATCCCCCCCCGCAACACAACATGTTGACAGTATGACTATGCGGCCACCCGAAACCTCTCTGTAACTACCTAATAGAAGAAATGCAGTATTGACCGCTTTTGACAGATGAACTGCTGACAGCGTATAAAGTAATGACAAACTACTTGACCTAAGTATTGAGTATAAAACAGGATATATAACCAACTTCTTGAGAATCTCAAATATTGAATAATATATTACTTAATTATATCTATCAGGTTAGATGTACTATTTTTATTGTTTGTTTCCTAAGTGATGGATAACTTCGGGTTTATTTTATTTTATACAGACTTTTTTTATATTTGAACTGTTTATTTTTTTTAAACATTGTTTTGTTTCTAAATTTTTTAAATCTAAAATGAAACAATATAATTTTATATCCCACTTTTTCTATTTTCCTACGCAAATTCGTGCCATCAACGTACCGTAATAGTTTTTCACAGAAAAGGTAACAAAATCCCATAATGAAATAAACTTTAAGGTAACAATAACAGAACTGCTACTGCAACAAGTGTCATAGGAAGCGACTACGGAGGTTATGTGGGTAGAATTTTATGAATTTTCTGCCCCCATCCATAAGGTCAAAGTGAACCACAAACCTTCTTCTGCTTCTCGAACCCTAGGAATTGCTGCTTGCTATTAGCTCCTACTTCGTATGTGCAGTGGAGAGGTTTCTCCGAGTTTTCTTTCATACCCAGGAGGCTTCAGCTTCGGCTATTGAAGAAGCCTTCTACTCAAAGAGGGGTATATGTCATGAGACGAGCTGATAGTTTGTCTGTGTCATCTATTGCTTGTCTTTCATCCGACGAGGCCCTTCGCAGCCAGCTAGCTGTTCATCGTGTAGGTAGACCATTCCATTACCACCCTTTGTGTCCCTAGGTCCCAGCCCTAATTTCTTCCGTATGACTCATGCTGAATAACGTCGACGGTCGAATTAGACTCAGGGTTGATATACCTTCCTAGAGGATGTGCTGCTTTGCCAAACATGCTGGAGTCTGTGATTTGACATGTGCATTTCTCACGCACTCGCATTGTCCACTTTAGATGGCCTTCCAATCCATCGCCAGGCGCGGTCTGTGTATTTTGATTTTCGTCAGTGTGTATGTTGCCAATATATTGTATATTAGGAACCGCATAGCGCAGTGGTTAGCGCACTGGCTTCACATATGAGTAGTCCTTGGTTCATTCCCCAGTTGAGGTGGAAATGTTTTTCAGATCGCAATGGCTCCCAGATCGACCCAGCCTTAAATTGGTACCGGATTAATCCCCGGGAAGTAAAAACTTAGAGGGAGAGGAGATTGCTACTGCTCTCATTTGCAGAGCCTCTGAAACGTGAGATCGCTAACATCTTACACCCCTACGGCATTAATAAATGCTATGTGTTACTTTACTTTACTATATTACCAAAAATAAGTAGGCAAAATGCGAATTTATGAAATGGAGCTTCGCAGTGGACTCTTGGGTACAGATCTCAAGTCTGTATGAGCCGTGTTGGACAACGGCCGACAGTCCAGTTGGGCTTGGTTTGCAGTGTCGTTAGAGACTTTCGCCCTGCCCCTCTACGTTGTCCACAGTGTCGAGAGTTCGAGTCTCAACACTGTTCAAGTTGGCGTATCTAATACTTGAGTCATGACTCCTACTTTGAATGGGATCAATTGTTATGGGACAAGTAGGTATCTGTGTGTTCTCGAGAATGAATAGCCCTTCCGCCAGTCAGTCTCGTGCAGGACTATTGTGGCTTCGTTACCACTGAATTGATTCACACTAACTGTGCTGCCCTCTAGCATGTGCTTCTTTTTCCAGATTCGGTGTGTACTCATAAGATGACCGTATGTTAGAAACATTGACATTGGTCGCCCCTCCAATATTTCTGCTTTTTTTTAAGCCGGCCGAGACAGTATGCACAGCTGACTTGCATCACTGTGTCGACAGACAGCTATGTTTGATGTAATGGAATAGAGGTTTCGGAGATATTTCCTGTTTCTCTGCAGGTAATTCACATTCCGTCTACTATCTGCTAACCCTGGGCCCAATGTGAGACCCTTTACACTCCAACCAAAACCTTGCAGATGTCTGATGCCCTATGTCAAACGGTACAAATATCGCAGCTAAGTTGTAAACCATAACAGAACGCATTCCATTCTCTGGACTCTTTCTATATTTTCGTTTTATACCCCTTTTTGTTTGTTTGTTTGTTAAGTAGGGGTTTATGCCTCATATGGTCGAGGCCCGCCTCTTTCAACCTAGGACTGGTGTCCATATTGGTTATATCGAGGCGGCTGGGGACCTGTGGTTTTTGTGGCTTGTCTGCCTGGTTGTTGCTAGGATGTGGCTCTGTTAGCCGGGTTCGCTGTAGGGCCTCCTAGCTGCAGTCCTTGTATGGACTATGTTGTGGCTCTGCCTGTCTCTGGTATTGATGAGACTATAAGGTGGTAGTCCTTAGAAGGACTTTGTGGTGATTGGTTGGAGCTCTTTCTTCTACTCGGAGCTATTTGCTGTGTTGTTCCTTCGCTGTGTCGGTCTGGATTATAGTTGGTAGTCCTTAAAAGGACTTTGTGCAGGATTGGTTGGAGCGCTTTCTTCTGCTTCTTTCCTGTGCTGTTCATTCGCTTATTGTGTCTGGTACACATGTTGTCTGTAGTTGTCTATGCTGACATTGGTTGTGCAGTATCGGCTGCTGATTGTACCTGTGGAGAAAGATTTTTTATTTTTTTTTTTAATTATGAAATGAAGTTTATAGCCCTTATAAGGACTTTATTCTGTCTGGTTGGTGCTCTTTGTTGTGTCATCTCTGTGTTGTTCCTGTCTGTGTTGGCTGTTGATTATATGTTATGTTGCTTGCCTGCTGGTGCTGGTGTTACCTGTTAATTAATTAATTTATTTTTATATTTTTTTCCCCGTATTTTTTTTCCGTATTTTTTTTTGTGTGATTCCCCCCCCCCCACAAAAAAAGCATATATATTCATACATACATATATAAGGTTTTGAATTTTCCTATAGTTCTATGCCTATATGCATAACATATACATGTACAAACACCATTGGGTCTACCTAGTCATATATATGCACATACCTCCTTTATACAAATATACATACCCATATATACATACATCTATATATTCATACATCTATTTATGTATATATGTATACATACATCCACCCATATATATATATATATATATACACTCACGTATATATATATATATATATATATATATATATATATATATATATATATATATATATATATATATATATATATATAAGAACATATCATATTTTTTTTCTTTTTTTTTTTAAATTAAAATTACAAGACAAAATATATACATACAATGGTATTATCTACATCTCTATTCTTCATTCGATACATGTTGTGATTATACTAGTCTAGACATGCCAATATATGGTATGTGTTATAATCCTTTAAAGTCTTCCTGTTACATAGAGTACAAGCTTCTGTCACTTGTGTTTAGATTCCTATTATTCATTCTTTCTCCTGCATTCTCCCTTTCTTACATATCGTACTCACTCACACATTCGTATAATTCTTGTCTGTTCTATTACATTTTCAGTCCCTATCGTTGCATCATTCAGTCTCGACCTTGTACTTTTTTATGTGTTCTTTTTCAACTTTTCATTTATACTTTCATACTCTCTCATATGTATTTCTCTTTGTTCTTTGCCATATTCAAATCTTTTATATGGATGTCTCAATGGTTCTATTTTTTCTTATACTTTGTGGTTTTAACTCTTTCTATACATGTCATTCAAATCACCTACTCAAATAATTATATATTGCTTAGTCAGTCATTGCAAAAATTCACCTCAGATTTCCAACTCCTTTAAATATCACTAATAGTCATATATTTATACATTGTTATATATCATTTGCTAATATATTTCCAAGTTTCATTTAATATGCATTACTGGTTATAGTATATCCAATGGTTCACCTAATTGTTCTTTCTTTCATAAGGTATTCTATCTTCACTTTTTCAATTGTTAATAGAATCTTTCTCATGCAATTCTTATATGATTGTGGTCTAGTGCTGATGTATGTGCTTATTTTGTTTTGTGGGTTGTTGTTCTATTGGGTTGCGTATGTGCTATTTTGCTTTAGTTGGTGTGAAACTCTGGTCAAGCACAAGGATGTCTTCCTGGGGGTATAGAGTGTGTTTGTGTGTGATGTTGTTTTTAGAGGTTGAAACTCTGGATCAGCACAAGGATGTCTTAATGGGGGATGTAGCTTGTTGTGTGTGCTAATTGATGATAATGTGGTGAAGCTTGTCTGTGTGTGATTCTTGTTTTAGTGGGTTGATGCACCTTTGGACTAGCACCTGGGTGTCTTCATGTGATATATCTTGTTTGTGTGTTACCTGTTTTACTGGGTTGAAAATCTGGTATAGCACATGGTTGTCTTTATGGGGTGTGGGGCATGTTTGAGTGTGATATTATTGTTTTATTGGGTTGAAACTCTGTCGTAGCACTCGGTTGTCTTTATGGGATGTGGGGTTCTGTGTAAGTGTGATAGTGTTTACCCCTTTTTCTTTCTATCTTTTCGTTTTATACCCTTTATGCCATGCAGCGTATGCATAAGAGTTCGCTAGAGATGGCTTTTTTATGTGCATCATGTTTGTTTTCCTTGATTCTTCTATTTTTGTAATGTATCGTTTGCAAGGTCTGCCTCTGGCTTTGTATCTATCGTGTCTTTACAGTATTGCGTTGTGTTGGACATTGTCTGATGGTAGTATGGAAGCATGTGAAAAACACTTAATCTGTTGTCTTCTGATGAAATCCAGAATTTAGAATTGGCTTTGTGTTTGTTAGTCTTCTTATGTTTTCGTTCCTGATTCTCTCACTAATTCTCTGGACTACATTCTGCTAATCAGCAGGATTTTGAGAATGAACGCAGAAGCAATGTATGTCATAAAAAAAGTTTACCGTACAACCATATCTTGGTTTATACAGATGAATGTGGACAAATAATCCACATACCTGTGCTTTTCATATTGGCTGGTCGCTTTTCATATTGGCTGGTCGCTTTTCATATTGGCTGGTCGCTTTTCATATTGGCTGGTCGCTTTTCATATTGGCTGGTCGCTTTTCATATTCGATTTTCTAATTGACTGGTCACTGATTGTACTTTTTGTCACGTGCAATTAAAAGTACTGATCAATGAAATGTCAACCAACGGGTGTGGCCAATTTTAAGGCCCTATAACCTGAAGCACGATGACAGACTCACTAACTACTTTACATCTCATCTGACTTCTCATAGTTGCCAAAACATTGCGTTTTAAATAATGTTCCTTTTATTCATTCTGGAGTGAAATCTCCAAAGATGTTTGTTTATCAAGCCAAGAAATCTCGCAACGCACTCAGAAGTTATCAACTTTTCTTCAAACAACAATTTATTGCAACATAATGGGTTTTGTACAAAGAATGAGCGGTATAATGGATATTTATGAAAGATTTGACGTGAAATTAATTATGTTTATGCAAAGATTCGTTGTGAAATAATAGAGCTGTCAGCGACAACTTGACGTGTCGTAACAGGTGTGGCCTATCTCACACTCGGATTAGGTATATTGTGAAATATGTTTACATTTACTGCACTCGACCCACACATTCTCTGATAAAGAAAGAGACGCCTATGAAAACTCCCATGATGTTCGAATTATTGTCTTCTCTGATTCTATTAACCGTGTCTAGTGTCTATTACGAGATTCATGTGTTTACGTCCTGGGAATTTTAATGTTCCAGATTCTGCTCGAGTTCTTTTTTAAAAGTTCATTTGTATAGTTGAGTTAAGTTCTTCCCCAGGTTAGTTCAGCATCATGATCCTGACGACGTAACTTATCTTGGCTGATGGGACTCATCATTTGAGTTAAGTTCTTCCTCAGTTTAGTTCAGCATCATGATCCTGACGACGTAACGTATCTTGGCTGATGCGATTCATCATTGAATGGGTCATCTCTGTGTATTGTCTTTGTGCCAGTTCTGTAACTGAGGTGACACCCAAGACTTATATAAAGTCTCAAAGGCTATGAATGTATAAGAGAAGTTTATGTATGCATGTTTAGCTCTGCAGGGAGGTACCCAATGCGCAAGTATCCAGTGGTTACCAAATCCTGCCAGAGACCCTGGACAAAAATCTGGTGCCAACTATCTGATCATTCTTCTATCAGATTTCTTGATCCACCCGCAGTGATTTAGTATTTCCCGTTACATTGGGAGTCTACAACAAAATAACACAGGCGCCGAGTCCGTTGACATGTCATCCAATTGGTTTATTTGATAGAAAACATAGACATTGGGACAAGATGCGACAATAATCCTTTTTTTCATATTCCCACAAAGTTTCTTAGTGGCATCCTACGACATGCCTGGAAAGAGGACCGTGGCGATATTCTTTGAACCCTGAACTAGAAGTTCATGTCCTGCTTGCCAAACAAACTATATAGGTAGATAAATGTAAGACAAATATATTATATGTTACATCTGTTTCACAGTCTACAATCTTTCGATTTTATCTTTCCTTTAAGAACACATTTTCGTAGTTTTTTTTTGGGGTCTATATATCTATTGTCTTTTTAATGAGTTTGCTTTAAAGCGTCGCAGAATTTAAATACAATCGGTTTTTAGATTCGACTAAGGTACCGAGTTCGATCCTCGCTATACGCAATTGTGCACCCAATAAATTTTTTGGTTTTAATATTATGATATAATTTGTAGATTGGATGCATAGATTGAATTTATAGAATGGGGAAAAAATGTTGTGTGCTAATATTACTATTGAATTTATAAAGTGAATGTATGTGGTTGGTTGTATATATATATATATATATATATATATATATATATATATATATATATATATATATATATATATCTTATATATATATATATTATAATATATATATATATATATATATATATATATATATATATATATATATTGAACTTACATTTTTGGATTTACATTGTTCTAGGACATCGTTTTTCTTCTTTCATTCTCAAACTCCCTGCAGAATTATAGGGACATAGTCCAGAGAATGGAATGCATAATGTTGTTTACAGCTTGGCTGATAAATCTGCGCATTTCGGTCTGACACATCCTACATTATCTTGACTTGTCGGCTATCTATAAGATGGGAACAGCCAATATCACTTGTAAAACCTCCAGAGTAGCTTCTTACTATATAAATGGCAGCTAACATTGTCGATATTATTTACTCTCTTTTGGGACTTGGCAACACGGGGGCATATAAAATAAACATCTGGTTATTTATTTCAATAAAATTCAAGACATTCTCCTGCAAACCTTCATCTAGAACATTACACCAGCAAAAGCAGATATGTCAATTTTTCAAAAGAGTTGCGCCCATCTGAATCAGGAAGAAAAGTGCATTCCAAAAAATATATATTAATAATTGAAACTATAAAACTAACACCATTTATCAAAGTCAATTAAAACAATGAAATCGACAATCTTCATGAAAATTAACATCAATATAATTGAACAATTGCTGACGTTTTTTGTCCTTTTTCACAACTAAATATTCACAAAGAGAAGAATAACCGAGGTTGCCAATGTCAACATTATAAAAAAGCTGATTTCTTTTTAAAATAGACGCTATAAGAGACGAGGTAGTGTAATAAATAAGATACTCCCTATTGGTCAAATGAATCAGGTTTTGAGTTCTCTCGTGCCTTTTCAAATACAACCAAAATAGTTTACCGTAATTATAAGCTACTTAATAATTTGTGCCAGAACTCGTGATTTCGAAAGGTCGAGGAAAAACGCCATAGCCACTGGACACAAGATTAAAGACGACGTTGGTCTTGCTATTTCTGATGTTACTAAAAATATTTCACGTTTTGAACTAATACAAAATGCACAAATTGACCAATGAAAAAATGTAAAACGTCAAAAAGAGTCCACGTTTCAAGAATAAAACCGGATGTCTACATAGAAATTGAGTTTATAGGGGGTACAGAGACGTTGAAGCGAGCACCTGCTCGCTCGCTTCGCTCGCCAGAACCAGGACTTATACTGGTTCAGACCTTGATACTCCTCCTCGCGGAGTACCCCGGGCAACAGAGCAATCTGGCTAAGCTATCAAGGATCAAACGATCTCCAGCTGAGGTGGGAACCTGCTGTGGACTTGGAAACTTCCAAGAGAGAATCGACTCTTCTTATCTGCAGTACGTCCCTGGATTAAAAGCAAGCTTCAGTAAACTTTCGACAGTCTTTTCGTCATTTTCGCCCAGGCACAAGTACTTTTCGTCAGGTCCCCGTCCGCACCCAGCGTCGTGATATAACAAAAAAGGCCTTCTTAGGACTAGGTTGAAAGAGACGTGACTAGGCATCCCGAGATGGCCTAGTCGAACACTCAACAAACAAAGAAATTGAGTTTATGCTGTCACAAATTTGTGAAGTGCTAATATCTAAATATGTGACACGCTGAGTTGTTTAAGTTGTCCAACTGTTCAACCAATGTACTTTAACTATATATCGCCAATGAGTCACTAAAACTATATTTAGACATACCTCCCGCCCCTCCCCGTTCGGAAATTCCTTAAAATGACTATCTCTATACATACTTACAGATAAACTTGTATTACAGCAGGACTAGAGGAACTGCATGGATAGAATGAGTTAATCATTATTTCTCAGTATATATTTTATACCGAGGTCTGAATGACCAGGGAATGTTCCTTCCTATGAATGTCTTAATGACCAGGGAACACTCCTTGCTATGAATGTCTGAATGACCATGGAACGCTTCTTGCTATGAATGTCTGAATGACCATGGAACGCTTCTTGCTATGAATGTCTGAATGACCAGCCAACGCTCCGTATGAGTAACATAGGATGTATTTTAAAGTGAGATGGACTATCTTGGTAGTAAGTAGAGTGTTTATTTTAATATACATCACAGGTTCCCAAACCTATTGGACACAAGACATCATTTCATAGCATCAAAGTAATCGATTTCTTTATAAAAGCACGCAACCCAACTTTTTAAGAAGGAAAGTGACTCACAACACAACTCTTTTAGAAGCAACGCGACCCGCGACCCAACTTTTTGCCGAGGACACCACTCAATGTTCACGTTATAATCCCCAAAATAAGTTCACTCTATATGCAAGACGTAGCAAGTGGGAGTCGAGCCCCCGACTCTTGATTAATATCATAGGACTTTAACCACTGCGCCAGGGACACTCCACCCCTCTCTATTCCACACCAACAAACGAGTACCGTGAGTGTTAACCCCTCCTCTTACCCCACTCCCCCTTAAATTTACACAGTTGTCTCAGAAAACATCAATCGAAATCTACTTTTCTCACCCCCCCCCATCCCAAATATGGGAATGTGGCTTATTTATGGAGACCCCCCCCCCCGTTCTATTTATGTATCACAGATTTCTCAACAGCCCTTGTCATTTCTAATATACCAGAAACCTCCAAAAGATATTTTTTAATGTTACAAATCTTTGTCATTTATGCGTATTTTTTCTATTTAGATTTGCTTAAATCTTGTGTTAATCTTTAATACGATTGTCAGAAATAAAAATAGTATTCCGGTACTTGACTTCGAAAAGGATAAAAATGCCAGTTTGTATATGGGTTTAATGTTGAATCTACAACCTCGTTAAGTTTGTCTCGACTTTTAATATAGACATTAATGGCGTACTTCCGTGTCAGTGGCTATTATTGTCGATAAATCAACGTTATCGACAATTGTAATCATGTTTTTGTATTGAAAATTATCAGGCTCTTAAACTGTGGAAACTCATCGAAACTTTACTTGTCGACATTTTTTTCACACTATCTATAATATAATAACCTTGTTCTGTCAGATTACCGGAATGCCCTATAAATAGCGCATTTATGTCACGGAATTGCATGCGGCATCCAATGAATGTGATTGGTGTCGTGATGTTATTCAAAGCAGACGATATTTCTGTATACAAATATTATTGATGCACCAACAACTAAACTTCTGTATCAGCTTGTGGTTAAAATTATCTAAAATACATTATATTTAAAATATACATATAATGTGCTTTAATTGATGGATGAAGAGGATGCAATCGAAAGAAAGCATCACAACACAAAAGAGCGATAAATTGTTTAGTCGAGTCGCCAAAGTCAAGATTCACTCGCTCGGATTCGTGCCGCAAATGATGCAGAGCATAGACATAATTGAAAGAGAGATACAAAGTATTGATCCAGAAACCCTTCAACAAAGACAAATACGACTTGCTAAGGATGCTGACTTGCTTCGATATCGAACTAAACTATAATCACCAGTGTAAAGAGAAAATCGACAAGCTATAAATAGAGCTCCATAGCTTCAACCTCGTCACAGACATCATGAAACTGTTGAGCAAACGCAGAGACGTCGAGCTGCTGGTGCCGAGGCTCACTCATTGTCATAACTGCATCGAAGTCAGCCAATTTCAAGTTAAGCAGCAACTTTTGCTGAGGATCGTATTGCTGCACATAACTGTCAAATTTTCGATATTATATGTCAATTTTGTGGTGCTATAAATTTTCTGGACAAGTTTACACATTTTTGCCCGAAAGGGAAAGATCACGCTCCCAAAGCCACAAGACACACATGGTAATAAGCTGGAGTATCCCGAGTTCCTACGCTTGATGTTCTCTGATAATTCATACCCTAAATACACACACTTTCGAGAGAATATTAGCTTTAATAATAGCATTCTTTCTTTCGCGTCAATGGGCGCAAATATTGCGGATTGTCAAGGTTGAGGTCCATATGTTTTAAAAGTTCGTCGTCAAATTATCATCGAACTTCTCATATACAACCGCCATATAACAAAGTTCCACAGTTTTCTCAGTTAGCATATTTTAGTCAATACTCAAACAACAGATGTTCGACAAGCACACCCATCAAATGCTACACGCGAAAGAGAAATTCTTGATAAAATCGATCAATTTTTTCGTCAATAGAATAGACTAGCACATTCGTATCAGTTAATGCATGATATTGAAACAAGAGAGATTCAGAATGCTGCTTAAACTGGAAGAAAAATCTCAATAGTAGACATGATCTTCAAGATCGAACGTCAATCTGATCAACGTGGCTATAATTAACCAATATCTAACGAGGTTGCAATGGCTTTCATCGACGAAACTGGAGAACCGCACTTTCACTGCGACATTCGCTTTTAGTCATTCATAAAATATTGGTTATTGTATTAGATGAATTAGTTATGGACTGTATGATGTTATCCTCGCTTAGTTTCCATATTGTGAGCCGGGTTGGCAAGGACATTGGCATTGTGAGACATATCAGGGTAACCAACCCAATAAATTTCGTCCCGACAGGATTCAAACGAATTTAGTATCGAAATAAAGTTTAGACAATATTTTGTTATAAACTGTACATGTATAATATTTATCTTACCTGGCAATTAATTTCTTGTTTTCTATGTGGATTTTGAATCTTTTCCTGCTACTAAATTTGATTAAGGGGTATGATAATTATCGTCTTCGCACACCATGGATGCCCATATCTCCTTTTCAATAAGTCTCTCGGGGTGTAGCTGCTGATGGTTCCTATTTTGTATTGGTTGAGTGTTCTTTTTGAAATTTTCGTGAGATGTTCTGTCCGTGCTACGCCTTTCCTTACTCTCTCTTCACTCACTCTCAATACGGACTGGATTATTGACCTCAACGCCCTTCGATTTCGCAGACTCTGGTAGAGCGAGGAGTATATCTGCTCTATCTATAGGTTGACCGTCAGTTATTGATGCAGAACCAGCCAGCTTGTCGGTTCGTCCCTTTCCCTCGATACATGCTTGTCCTGGAACTAAGATAAAAGTAGTGTTCTGCGGTGATATCGCAGTAGGATGAGTTTCCTGTGCAGTCAATACAGGTAGGCGTGTTGTCTTCATGAGCTCACTCGACAGTAGACTGTCTCCACAGGTGAGCCAACATTTGTCTTTAATTGTGTTTCTTGGAGCCAGATTTTAGCTCTTAGTTCGTCAAAGACAGGACAAGTCTGAAGAATGCATTCTACAATCTGCAGTCCGGTATTCCTTTTGACCTTTCTTTTGTGCGAATGTATAATGTATGTTTGAAAATGACGTTGATATTAAAGTTGATATGACGGTTAATGACGTTGATATTAAAGTTGATATGACGGTTAATGGCGTTGATATTAAAGTTGATATGACGGTTAATGACGTTGATATTAAAGTTGATATGACGGTTAATGGCGTTGATATTATCAATTGCACTTTTCATGTTGTTGTTCAGCTCATCGTCCATAAATTGCTTGGCAATTTCCAGCAATTTTATTTAATTTTATAGAGCATGTAACTATGCTAAGAACTACTGAGCTCAGTAATGGGTGCATTATCCGTAGTCTCCTCATAATTTGTGTTCTCATATTGAGAATATTTAAACTCATCAAAGAGTGCTTTATCCGTATTCTCTTGTAATTTGTAATAAGTTCAATTCTCTTGTTAAAAACCTTCGAACTGGGTAGCAAGTGTTCATAGTCTCTTGTCATAATTCTCAGTTTTCATGCTGAGAACCTCTTAACTTAGTTAAATGTGTTTCATCTGAAGCCTCCTGTCATAAGTCGAGTCCTCGTGCTGAGAACCTCTGAACTCAGCAACCAGTGTTTCTTCTAATCAATTATTATAATAGAGTCCGCGGAGTTGTGGGAAAACAAACGCTGGTGTACAAACGCTGTAATCACACGAACTTCAATATTTGAAAACCGTTCGCCAAGTACTTTATATAATGCACGCTTGTGTGGATCTGATGACCACTAGGGTTATAGAAAATAACTTCTAGTCCACAGTTACGGTTTGTTTTAGGCCAATAAGTGACCGGCTTATTTGATATAGCTAGAAGAGAGACATCGAACGTGTTGAATAAAAGCAATCGAGAGGGCACTCCAAACGTGACTTAGAGAACGTGCTGAGAACTAGATGTTTATACTTTTATTAAGAGTGGGTATGTGAAAGTTAGAGACTGGTGTTTATAGGGACTGGATATCTGGACGAGTCGATAGAATCTGGATAATTAGGTCAGATTTTTAAATAACGTTTTATAGATAACCTAAGAAGACGGGGATTCATTTCTATTTCTATAATTCAGCAAAACTGAAGTCCTTGCTAATTATTTTTTGTTGTGTATGTAGTCTTGATAAAGACATTTTGATCGAAACGTCGATTTTGTGTGTTAGTATGTGTCCAGTGATTAGTAAACCTTCATTATCCCGTTCCAATTTTTGCCTGTTGTATTTCTATTTGTGATACCGTTCATGTATCGAAAGTTGTTATATATCTGTTGTTAGTGCACTGGCTATATAGTAAGATGGTGTAGGTTTGACTTTCAGTTTATTCAGGAAAGTGTTCAGATCGCAAACCGAACATATGGCAAATAGCATCTAGTGTCGAATCTAGCCATCATATCTGTGAAAGTAAAGGCGAGACTAATCGTACTAGTAACGTCAATCATATATACACTAATTACGGAAGGATTTCAAAGAATAGCAACAATGTGACTTGCCATGTATGCCGTAAGATGCGACATATGTGGTTTGGGGATGAAATTGGCTGTCTCACTCGTAGGTCAAAGTGACTCAGAAGCCACTTCAAGTTCAAGTTCGATGACAGCCAGAAAAGCGAAGATATCGCAGCCAATCTGTAAATACACAACGTATTTCGTACAAAGTTCTGCAAAGCAGCAGAATTTGTTCTTCTTCTGCCTTCGTTCTCAAACTCCTACGGATTTCCAGAACGTATTGCGGAGAATGGAATCGGTTTACTTACTTTAAACATTGGCAGTGATGTATGCGCAATTTGGCCTGACACATACGACTTCAGCTAGGAATATGACATCCAGTTTCAACACCCTCCCTCCCCCCCCACTTCCACATCAATTGCCATTGACGATGTGTTTGGCAGATAACACGATCGATATTCTGTACTGCACATTTCCTGCCCGTCAACACACTGGCACAACAGTAGGTTGAGAACGGGGACAATAAAAGGGGAAGATTGAAAAAAAAATACCTAACCCAGCATACCAAATACCCCACGGACTAGTAATCCTGTTGCTGACCACTTCAATAGCGTGGACAATCGGGGCGCCCGTGATCTTCAGATGACTGCCATTAGGTTGTGCTTCTCAAATGAACGAACTGGAAACGTTCTTGAGAACCGTTATATCGATCAGTTTGGTACAATAGAGCTTTTTGGAATCAATGACCATCAGTCCTTTGACATCAGAAAGATATCGTGTTGTTCTGTCAGTCTTCTGTTTTTTTCGGTTAACATATTATTTTGGTGTTCTGCCACAGTTCTGTGTACTTCCTAAATATTTAGTTTTGTTCTGTTAATTTTCTGTCACTCTTCCTGTATGTAAGCATATTTGACTCTGTCATGTGAACAGAGACAGTGCCATTTTTATTCGTCCTTTATTATCTTTTGAATGTGTTCTTGGTAAAGTTTGTATGGTTGAAATGTTGATTCTTATGTGTTTTCATGTATGTATCCAATGATTAGCAAAACTTCATCACCCTTTTTCCTAATTCGTATGTTGGATTTTAATTTTCCTGCTGTTACTACTTTTTACCAAATACTCCTTAACGATATGGTGATTAGTTTATTAGGTTCAAATTTATATATCTTTCATTAACCGCTATTATTTTCTTAATTGTGCTTTTTTTCCTTGTTGTGTTCAATCGCTTTCAAAAATAAAATATTAAAATTGCATTAATTTAAATGTAATGCAATGCTACATGTACAGTTTAGAGGATTTTTTTCTAAAAAATAAACTTGAATCGTAGTGGTGTTCATCTTATATATGTCTAGCTACAGCCGAAGATTGATGTGTTGGGCGACTGGTGCAAATAAAACAGCGACACAACGCTTTTCCATTATCTGGACAATATTGTGCATTAAATCGAGTAGGAACATTGTCCTACTAAAAGAGATAAAGTGGGAGTTTGAGAATGTACGCTGAAGAAGTAGATATATGTCAAGCTGTGCTTGGGAATATCATTATAATCAGGTGCCGTGCCGATTGACGTAGCGATCATGGATCTCAACCGTGGTGGTTGCGTCGGTCATGATGATGATGATGATGATGATGGCATGGTTTGTGATGATGATACTGGTTAATGTGGTGATAATGGTGAGTGTGAGTAATGATTATTATGATGATGTGTAATATGGTGGTAGCGATGATGTGTAATATGATGGTAGCGATGATGTGTAATATGGTGGTAGCGATGATGTGTAATATGGTGGTAGCGATGATGTGTAATATGGTGGTAGCGATGATGTGTAATATGGTGGTAGCGATGATGTGTAATATGGTGGTAGCGATGATGTGTAATATCGTGGTAGCGATGATGTGTAATATGGTGGTAGCGATGATGTGTAATATGGTTGTGGGGGTGATGAATATGAAGTAAAATGCGCTTGATCAGGAAAGAGACGTTGATAAGAACAACATTTATCTTTAATTTCTCCGTGTATTTACCTTGTGTGGAACCTGCGTTTTGAAATGATAACCAAACATCGGGTATAACAGAGTGGAACTAACATGGCAAAGTGCGGAAGCAAAGTCTGACAGTTAAGGAGGTAGTGTTGCTGAAGAGGAGGAGCTTTCAAGGTATCAATCATTTTCCAGATGGAAATAGCCAACGACACACACACAGAAACACATACACACGCATTGAGATGTGAGTCGTGGCCGTCTGCGGTATAGAAGACCTCTGCACAGAATAAATTAGGAATTCATTCATTAGGTCTCTGATTATTGTCGTGTTTCCATTGGTCACTATTTATAAACTTGAAAACGCCTTGGCTGTTTTTGGCAAGAAACCGTGTAAATGTCATGTGAGCCACATTTCTCTTGGACATGTTAATGTATCTCTGCGTCACTCCTAATCGTAGTCTTTTGATGTAATGTGCTTGTTATCTTGATAAATGTCTTTTAATCGAAACGTAGAATGTCATGTGTAATGTTATTTGTGTGATTATGTACTCTGTACTGTTGTGTGTATTCCTTCACGTTAGCATTCGGTAGTGATATTTTTTTAGTCGTCGTCCAGTAAGACTACATTACCTGTGTTCTACGTAAGTACTATTTTCATACAATTTTACAGCAGTATTATATTGTATTCATTGTCATATGTAGGCATAGCACATCAGATTTTGCCATGTTTGTTACAAACATACTTATTTTGTTTCAACACTTAACATCCCATTGATTGTCGATGCACAAAACTACAAATGGAAATCACAGGAAAAGTTAAAAAAGCTTCACTTTTAAAGGATTCTTCTGCGCTCGTTCTCAAACTCCTGCAGATTAGCAGGATGTAGTCCAGAGAACGCATTGCGTTGTGTTATGGTTTACAGCATTGCTGCGATATCTGGGCCTTTCGGCCTGACACATCCGACTTCAGCATGGCTTTGGGTCACTGACCCTATATGGGATGGGAACTCCATCCCATAACCTCCTTAGTCGCCTTTTACGACATGCGTGGAAGGTAAACAGTGTTGCTATTTTTTGCTCCCCTTTCAGGCCCCGGCAACACACGGGTGTTTTAAAGGATTAAAACCGATATGTTCACAGGACTATAGAATATACGAGGAACTCGCGATATGTTCACAGGACTGTACAATTTACGAGAGACACGCGATATGTTCACAGGACTGTATAATATTACGAGGTACTCGGTTCATCACAAGAGATGGTTTTCAAACTAACAACTGAGGAGTGAACTCAAAAAGTCGAGTCACAGAAGGATGACTTTGAAAGTGATTGTTGACTATACTATAAGATCTCTGTATATAAAGTAAACATCACCTGCAAGGATAACTTTTTTATTATTTCCGTGCTTTTTATTTGGTAGGTCTTGGATTTTTTGTCCTGAGGCTCCATGTATATTAATAGTGACCAACAAATCTACAACAATAATAAAAAATTGTCACGAATGAAGTATTGTTTACTTTCTATTCAGAGGTCTATACTTGAGACTGGTCATGCATAGACACCAAACTACCATCTCTCGAGCGTTGTCTGTTGTCGATGTTAGTTACTCATCATAATGCGTTATGCCGGCTGGCGTAGGCGATAATGGCTCTACACAGCTCTCTATCTCCAGTATTATGTATCAGGATCGTTATTGTTTCCCTGGCGTGCCATGTTGTTAAACTGCCTAATATTTTCTCACGTTGTCGTCCTGTCTCTATTGCCTTCAATCTTGCCTGTTGTTACTATGTTCTCTAAACATCCTTGTCTCATAACGTGGCCAATAAATGAAGATTGTCTTTTTCTTATATTATTCTTGAAGCTCCGTCTCGCATTTAACTATTTCAGCACCTCCACATTAGTTTTACTGGCAGTCCATGGTATTCTCAGCATTCTTCTGTAGAACCACATCTCTACTGCCTCTAATTTTCCCACTTTCCTGTTTGTTTATTGTCCAAGACTCGCATCCAGTTAGTTATTACATGCACGCTTTCACTTTTGTAAACACTATCATCAATTGATGGCTTCCACTACTACTTAAATACTACTATTTCTTGTAGGGTAGATAGACTTTCACTGCAATTAATATACAATGAACTGTTAGATTCTTCGTATTCTTCTTCTGCTATCAGTTTCCTATTCTCAGAAGTCTAAACTTGAGGGTGGGCCGCGTTCATGAATTTAGTTGTCAGCAGAAGGTCCTAATGATACCCCACAGCTTCACCTTCAGATCTGTCTCTTGTGGCCATATTTTAGTTCTCTGGCCATCGTAGAGTGGACATGTCTGCAGAATATGTCCAGGAGTCTCGGGAATTTTTGACTTGGGCTTTGGTCAATTTGGACAGCTTTTATTGTGTGAAGATGTGCGTTTGCTTTCAGTGTATTAAACATTACATTTCCCTGTTGCATGTAGTTTTTCACTGCAGTGAATATACAAACTTGTAGGCTTTAACTGTAATAAATATGATTACTACTTCTGCGTTTTTATTGTAGTACTATTACCCCCACTTGTAGGTTTTTATTGTCCTAAATATTACTGCCTCTTATAGAATGTTGTTAGTAAATATTAATATCAACTGTCCCCATCGAGGCCAATTCCTTGAAGTGGAGTTGGGGCTTAGTTCAGCCAACAGAGGCTGGAAACTAAGATTGGTTGGACCATCCCCTACATCGAGCAGGAGCACAAGCAAGCACAGGTGCTGAAGTCGGAGATACCAGGTCAAGAGCCGCACCAGCAACCATGGTACCACGAAAAGCTACTAGATAGCATGTCGTCACAGCAAAATATATCGAATGTGGGCTTTTACGGGAGAAAATATTACCGCTATTTGTAGGCTTTGAACTTAGCAAATGTTACTATCATTTATAGGCTTCCATTGTAGTAAATATTATTATAAAATGTAGGCTTCGTTGTGGTCAATATTACCATCCCTTACTGATAGGCATTGACTGTAGTAAATTTTACAAATATTACTATATATATAATTTTTTGTAAAGGTGACAGATTTAGCAATTATGTACAGTCCGCAGTAACAAAACAGTAACATTCCGCAGTAACAAAATACCACATTAATTAATAGTTATTAAGTAAACATGTGTTACAAATACCTACCACTGTTAATAAAAAGATGATAAAAACATAATTGTAGCAACATAAATAGGGACAAAAACCGTTGACGTTTCGATCAATTATCTCCTTCCGAACGAACACATTATAATAATAAGAAAGACTAATACTGTTCAGTTAATATTACTATAACTTCACTGTAGCAAATATTACTATAATTTGTAGGTAGACTCATGCTGTAGAAAATAGTATTAAACTTATGGACTTTGATAAGTAGCAAATATTACAAACACTTGAAACGTAATACGACAGTAAATATTGTCCCACTGCTTGCATGCGTTCATTGTTTAAAACTCTACCGCTACAAGTGTTGGTTAAATCGATAAGCTCTATTCTCTAAGCGAATGCCATCTAAGCCTATACATATCGAGCAGCAATACAAGTTCTCATCGGGGAATCATTAAAATAGCACACAGAAACACGTTCGGGATGAGTATAGATGACGGAAATGGCAACTTCTGAGGATTGTAGTGTATATTTTATTCGTCCTTTAATTGGTAATTTGGGAGCGAATTAATTTGTCAATTAAGGTCACCTGGAAAAATTGCACCTATTAAATTGAGGCCCCCAAAGACTAAGATCTGTTAGACGCTCTGACATTCACACGCTAAAATGGGGTTAGCAGGTTTGCAGCGTGCTCTTTTGGAATCTTTGACACTTGATTCTGTTTCTCTTGACATCCTATAAATTATTCTAACAGTCTGTGACCTTCTTTTCAGTGCATTTGGAATTTATGTTGTTAATCATGATGACAGATTTCTATGTTCTGGTCTAGTTATTTAAATTTTTCTTGCATAAATTACTACTTCCCTGAACGTTGTATCTGAAAGCTGTCTTTTATACATATCATTTTTCGAAGCGCTCTATCTCAGCGGTTTTTTTCATTTCCTTGCACAAAGTTTATGTTTTCATATCACAGTATATTAATGTTATTAAGAACCACTTCTAACAGTGGTGAAACGGCGTAAACGCGTTTGGTTTGGATGTGTAACGAGACACGACCATCTTTCTAAAATTATTTTGTAAGGAATGGTCGAGAGTAGAAGGAGAATAGGCAGGTACAGAAAATCATGGATTGTTAGATTCAAGGAATTGTCTGGGCATGGTTTTTCTACACTCCTCCGAATGGCTGAGGACAGAGGTGTTTGATGAGACTATCATGCTGTCTCCAGTATAGCACCCTAGCGGGTTAAGGGTCTTAGTATTATCAGTGTATTACTATAAATATTAATATCAATGTGTTTTCTAACATGAAGTGGCAATATATGATTGTGAGACATGAAGTGGCAATATATGATTGTGAGACATAAAGTGGCAATATATGATTGTGAGACATGAAGTGGCAATATATGATTGTGAGACATAAAGTGGCAATATATGATTGTGAGACATATAGTGGCAATATATTATTGCGTGATATAAAGTGGCAATATATGATTGTGAGACATAAAGTGGCAATATATGATTGTGAGACATGAAGTGGCAATATATGATTGTGAGACATAAAGTGGCAATATATGAGTGTGAGACATAAAGTGGCAATATATGAGTGTGAGACATAAAGTGACAATATATGGTTGTGAGACATAAAGTGGCAATATATGACTGGTTGACATGAAGTGGCAATATATGATTGGGAGACATGAAGTGACAATATATGATTGTGAGACATGAAGTAAAAATATATGATTGTGAGACTAAAATTGACAATATATGATTGTGAGACTAAAAGTGGCAATATATGATTGTGAGACATGAAATTGCAACATATGGTTGTGAGACGCTAGCAATGACATCTGCAATGGAAAAGAAAATATCAGCATTTCAAATGAAATGTCATAGAAAGGTCATAAGAATATCATGGGCAGAAAGACGATCCAACGCAGAAGTCCGGAAAGATCTGAACATAGAAAAAAAAACACAAAAATATCACAAAACCAAAGCTAGTATAATTTAGACAATTAAAAAGACACAATGGCTTTGAAAGAATAATCATGGAGAGAATAGTTCCAGGAAAGATAACACGTGACAGAGCAAGACTACGAAGAACAAAGGATGTGGAAGACCTTCTGAATATGACACTGGAAGAGGCTGCGCAGCTTGCACAGAGCTGAGAGGTTTAAAGAGTTGGAGTGAGGACAATCTTCTATAAAGGACAAGCCACATAAAGAAAGAGATATGAAATATATTATTTTGCTGAACTCATATCAATATTGAGAGTAAAATGGACAGTTAGAATACCAAAGAAACGGTGTTAAAAGAGTTAAATGCGAGATGGCGGGTTAGACCCTTTACACACATAGACCCATTCTATTTTTTTGACACGTTATGAGACAGTTTGGTTTGGAGATCATAGTTACAAACACAACATGCAAGACAGACGAAAACAAGAGAGCGAAGAAGCTAGAGTATGAGAAAATACTGGAAAGCCCGACATAGTGGCATGGCACATGCTCAACATTGATCCAGATAAAAGGTACTGGAAATAGAGAACTTTAAGAGATCCATGATTGGGAACATCAGTCTTCTGAGTGTTGGTCTCTCACTGAGAGGCACATCCTTACTGAGCGATACATTCTCACTGAGAGATACAGCCTTACTGAGAGACACAACTTGACTAAGAGACAAAACCTAACTGAGAGACACAACTTGACTAAGAGACAAAACCTAACTGGGAGACACAACTTGACTAAGAGACAAAACCTAACAGAAAGACACAACTTGACTAAGAGACAAAACCTAAAATAAAGACACAACTTGACTAAGAGACAAAACCTATTTCAGAAACACAATTTGACTAAGAGACAAAACCTGAGAGACACAACTTGAATAAGAGACAATCTTCTAAGAAAATTAAGATATATACACTAACATTTGTTTTTGTTCCATTTCCAAATCTGATGTTACATGTCAGAACGGAACATTAATATTTCCAAATCTGATGTTACACGTTAGAACGGAACATTAAAGTTTCCAAATCTGATGTTACACATTAGAACGCAATATTCAACTCTAACCTGCTCAATCAACAACGGTTTATCCCACACAAGACACGTCATTATGTCATTCCACAAACATGGAAACTACCGACTGTTTTTCCACGCTCGCATGCCACTACTTCGTTTCTTTTTCTTATTTCTCTGTTCTCATATTCTTCTAGTGCTACCACCAGGGAATTCTGTTTCCCTCCGATGCACGTGACCAAAGTTGTAAATGAGATAACCTTTTCTTGTTGATATCTTTATTTCATGCAATTACATTGTTATTGTATATTATTATCAAGTGCAGTGTCGACTGGCGTGAATGATCATGAATATCCATAATTCTCTATTCTTATTATATTGTACTAGGAACAATGTTGATTCCTTGTCATGCAACGATGTTAAACTATCTAATATTTTCTCACGTTGTAGTCGTCAATACTTGTTCTTCTATCTTGCCTGTTATAACTATGTTCTCCAGATCTCCCTGTTTCATAACGTGTCAAAAAAATAACGCTTGCCCCTCTCTGATATAGTGCAATCTCATTATAACAACTTGATCCTGGACCGATTAAATATGTATGTAATAAAAGATATTTGCTATATACAGTACACACAATATAGAATAAATATAATTAGGGATGTTGAATATGTTTGTTATATACGAAAAATTGTTATAAACGGATGTGGTATAGATTGATTCCATTATATTATTACTAAGTGGTCCTTTTTTCTGATTTGACTCAGTACCCCTTCAATAGTTCTGTCGCCAATGTGTTGCCGGGGTCCGAAAGGGGAGCAAAGAATAGCAACACTGTTTACCTTACACGCATGTCATAAAAGGCGACTAAGGAGGTTATGAAATGGAGATGGCTGTCCCATCCCGTATAGGGTCAGTGACCCAAAGCCACGCTGAAGTCGGATGTGTCCGGCCGAAATGCGCAGATATCGCAGCAATGCTGTAAACCATGACATAACTCATTCCGTTCTCCGGACTACATCCTGCTAATCTGCAGGAGTTTGAGAACGAACACAGAAGAAGAAGAATAGTTCTGTATCTCGAAGTCGATTGTGCTTCTACAGAAATGGAATTCCCTAGTTACTATTCATCCGTGGCTCTCGACTGGACATACATTTGAGTTGAATTAATGAGGTCTTCATTCGGGTCTTTTTTTATTATTGTCACGATTTCCGTTGGTTACTATTTATATAATTGTAGTAACCTTGACTATTTTCGGCATGCGATACCAAGTATATAAATATTGGCCAACGGAAAACACAGAAATGAAGGCCTCATTAATTCAGCTAGAAAGCCTGAATTGTCGAGGGCCACGATTCATCTCTAGTACCTCTTGGCACGTGATGATGATTACAATCAAATACAGACTCTTTTTCTTATTTGATCTCGACACACAAAATAAATTCATGAACTTCAGGTCAAGGTAGTGGTATTAAGTCTCAACGTCTGAGCGGTCCACAAGATGTTGTCAAAACAAGAATTCTAATTTCATTCTTGTCTTGTATGTAAATTAGATTTCCATTGTTTGATTCCATTTTCAGTATAATTACATATTTATTTCTTATCTTTATTTTTGATTTATTTTATTTCAATTTAAATGCAATTTAAGTTCTATTGTAATTCTTGTCTGTTACACCTGTATGTGTTCTTTTCTTGGTCTCTGCGCGCAGAATTTTATTTTGGTGCTTATTTGTATAAATGAAACGTGACTTTTGGTTAGTTTACAGTCTAATTGCTACCTGATTATACGTCACTACAATAGGCTGCCTCGTAATTTAAAAAAAAAATTTTTGGAGTAGAAAGGGAAACACCAACATGGTGGAAAGTCAGAGAAGCCTCTCGAAATGAAGAAATAAAGCTACTGTGTCGGGAAGCAACCCCTTACTGGAAATGGGATGTGGGGAGGGGGGTGAAATAACACGAAGCAAATATCAAAATGAACAGAAATGAGTACAAGTGTTACTAATATTAGTTAATAATACAAACTAACATGAAGACGCAGCGGCAGTGACGAACTATAGGATAGAACGCCGCGATGTAAATGGCGGAAGGTGCTCTCGACTTGATTTACCAATGGTTACAAACAGCAGCATTTATTAACTTCCGAGTCGGGTGGTCAAGACACAATTCTTAAATCCAACTGAAGAATGTTTAGAACGCCGTTTAGAACATGTGTACATTTTCTATCCTTCTGGCTAGACATGTGAACGCAAGTTGTGTCATTCCTACTTATAGTTTTTATATGTATAGGTGTTGTTATTCTTGATAAAGTCCTTTCGGTCGAAACGTATATTTGCGAGTGTGTCTATGTGTATGTCGTACTATTAGTAAAACATCATTGCCTCGTTTCAAGCTTTAGAACGCCAATGGCATTATATGTAAATACAGTTGTGGAAATATATTCCAGCTATTGAAATAGATACCAGCTATTCTGGTAAAGTAAAGTGGGCAGACGTGATGGTAACCAATTATCTTTAGAGATTTCGTTGATCGACAAGAAAAATACCAACCTTACGGAATGATTCTTCAGATTTTGATCCTGCGAAGTTGTCACACCAGTTGACTGATCATCCTTCTCTAATTGGTAGACGATACAAAGTGATCAATTAAAACTTCGGATCAGTCGAATCATCGACGAAGAGTGACGTAGTTCACAAAACCTTTCCGGATGAAGATTTTGGTCTTACATAACAATAATTTCTCGATATACCTTGTTGATGTAAATTATTTTACACAAGTTTACTGTATGAAAAATTATGTTGTGTATCTATTGTCAGATTGTCTACTCTATAATGTTTATATATCTACCATTCCAAGTGTTTATATGTGTGCAATGTCACGTATATAAATGTGTACAGGGGGTTTCCCTGCGTAATGATTAAACAGTTTTCTTTGTGATCAAGAGTTCACGGATTCGCAACCCATTCGCGATGTCTTGTTTATAAAGTGGATTTTTTCGTAGATTCCATAGATTATCGCTTGAAGCTACGTAGATACATGCTTTCAGTTGTACTCTCGGCAGAAGGCATGCTGTTTCATTGACAGGGACGTACGACAAATAGGGTGACCAGAGTAAAATGAAATCTGTATTCTGCACCTTCTGAGTCCATTTTAAACTGTCAATACTGTATTTTTCCCGTTAAGGAGTTGCAGGGAGGGTTAAGCTGTGTGATAAAGGCGACATTCTCTTGCTGTCGTCACGTTATGTAAAGGGTTTTTTTTTTTTTTAATTTACCCTCCGACAGAAAAAAATCCAGTCCTTATCGGGAATCGAACTCTAGACCCCTCTGGTGTAAGATCAACGCTCTAACCTGTGCAATTAATTATATATATAAGTATATAATAAAAAACGTGTGCAGTTAATTTCAAAATATTATGTGTGTACAATATTGAATGTTTATATGTACAATGTTGAATGTTTATGTGTACAATGTTGAATGTTTATGTGTACAATGTTGAATGTTTATGTGTACAATGTTGAATGTTTATGTGTACAATGTTGAATGTTTATGTGTACAATGTTGAATGTTTATGTGTACAATGTTGAATGTTTATACGTGTACAATGTTGAATGTTTATGTGTACAATGTTGAATGTTTATGTGTACAATGTTGAATGTTTATGTGCACAATGTTGAATGTTTATGTGTACAATGTTGAATGTTTATGTGTACAATGTTGAATGTTTATGTGTACAATGTTGAATGTTTATGTGTACAATGTTGAATGTTTATGTGTACAATGTTGAATGTTTATGTGTACAATGTTGAATGTTTATGTGTACAATGTTGAATGTTTATGTGTATAATGTTGAATGTTTATGTGTACAATATTGAATGTTTATGTGTACAATGTTGAATGTTTATGTGTACAATGTTGAATGTTTATGTGTACAATGTTGAATGTTTATACGTGTACAATGTCGAATGTTTATGTGTGTAAAAACAAATTTGTATGTGTAAAATGTTCAATGCATATCTGTGTACAATATCGAATGTTCATATGTGTTGAGTATGGAATGTTTCCATGTGTGTTTTCTAGGCTACCATCAGTTAAGGTCGGTGGTGGTAGTTATTGAATGAGATAGATCGCTCGTGTATTGACGGGGCCCGAAAGGGGAGCAAAGAATAGCAACACTGTTTAACTTCCTTGCTTGTCGTAAAGAGCGACTAAGTAGGTTATGGGATGGAATTGGATGTCCCATCCCATATAGGGTCAGTGACCCAAAGCCATGCTGAAGTCGGATGTGTCAGGCCGAATGGCGCAGATATCGCAACAATGCTGTTAGCTATGACACAACGCATTCCATTCTCCAGACTGCATCCTACTAATCTGCAGGAGTTTGAGAACGAACGCAGAAGAAGAAGAATGAGATAGATGTTGTTGCTTGTCATAGTTGTTGAATGTGTTTGTTGCTGAGTGTGATAGTTATTTGCTGTGGTTGTTGTCGGATGTGGTAGCTATTAGCTGTGATATTTGTCGAGTATGACAGCTGTCGGGTGTGATTGTTGCTAGTATGACTGTTGTTGTACCTAGTTTTTTTGTCGGGTGTAGTTATTGTAGTTATTGTGGAGTTTGGTAGTTGTCTGTTGTGTTAGCTGTCAGAGATAGTCAATTTTTCAGTCATTTCATTTTTTATTGAATTAATTAAATGTATATGACGAAACTATTTGACCGAAACGTTAATTTATATACACCTAATTCTGTAACCCTAGTTTCATTATCTAAATCTGTAGCACAATTTAAAAACGAGAATAGGAATGGCTAAAATTACTTTTAGTGACATGAGTAAAATATTAACATCCATACACATCACAAACAAATTGAAAATGAGAATTGTACAATGCTGCATCTATTCTAAATTAATGTATGGCTCAGAAACATGGACAATGAACAAACAACTGAATGTCTGCCTTTGAGATGTGAATATATAGGTAGATACGGAGAGCTTCATAAAATAGACGAAATGGACAAAAAAGGTTCTGACAATACGTTTTATGAAAGAAGAATTATTAAAGGACATAAAAATGAAACAAAATATTTTGGACATATTAAACGATGTGACAACATTTTCAAGACCCTGCTTCAAGATATAGTGGAGTGGAGGTGGGTACAACTGAGAGGGAAACATCGCGTGATGGGACAGGATATAGTCCAGCAGAGTTTGCTACAAAGACAAGAAACAGAAGATGTCGGTGATCTGTTGCGGTCAACCTTCCCTTCGTTGCTGATACGGCACCTCATGATGACGATCTTATCAATTTCTGTATTATTGTATTTTGTAACACATCGTTAATTAAGTATATCCCGCCGAAGACGGATGTGTCGGGCTATTGGCGAAAATAAAACGGCGACGCAACACATTTCCATTCTCTGGACTACATCCTTCTGAAAATCTTGTAGGACCATTCTCCTGCTATAAGAGAGAACCAGCGGGAGTTTGAGAATGAACGCTGAAGAAGAAGAAGAATTAAGTATATAATATTTATTTTCGTATTTGTGATACTGTGGCTGATCTCCAGATCATCTCTATATTCTATATATATATATATATATTTATTGATGTGTACATTATAATTCTTCTACAGCGCAAACGGTTATAACAAATTTCTCAGTGTTAACAAATTGTAATAGAAATATTTATTCCGTCAGGATTTATTTGTTGTAATGGGATTTTACTATTTATTTTGGTCACTAGGTGAAGGCTACATCAGACTGGACTTGGTCATGAAGAACATTACAAAATACAGAGGACAAATGGTCAGACTTAGGTGCGAGATAACTGGAAATCCAGTCCCCAATTACGATTGGTATAAAAACGACGTGCGTCTGAGTTCCAGCACGGACAACAAGAGAGTCAACGCAAAGGCCACAACATGGGGTTCAAGGTGAGCTATGGGTTAATCTAAGTCTTAGATTCATCATCTTCATTATCACTAATAGAAACTGTACGCTTTTTCCGTGATTCAGCAGCTCCTGTACTTATAGCCTTTGGTCCAATGCCGTGTAGTGATATCTGTAATTGTTTACAAGTTGTTGCTTTGTTCCATAGAGTATGTTCCATTTGTCTCGTGTTGGAGGCAGAACGACTCTTCCTAATATCCTTCAGTGCTTTACATTTGAAGATGCTACAGTCAACAGTCTCTTTGTTGTATTTACATAATCCAACTACGTAAAGTATGAACTGATACCAATCCTGAAACACACATTTATCCCAAAAGAGAAAGCATAAATTCAATCTTCATATCAACATTATGTTATCAGTGCCAGACATGGAAGCTAACTAAAGAACAAAAGAGAAAGCTTACTACGCGTGAAACACATTTATATTAAAAAAACCGGCAAACAGATCACGAACAGATCATGTGAGGAATAACGAGATTACATGAATTGTTGAGACAGTCTGTGGTCAATATATTGAAAAATAGGAACTGAAATTACCAGCTACTTCACCTAATTCAACACTATCCATTCCCAAAAAAAAGATTGGCGAGGATGCCCAAGATAAGTTTGTCCAAATTAGTTATATGAATATCGCCCGTGTTTTGCCGGGGCCCGAAAGGGGAGCACAGAATAGCAACAATGTTTACCTTCCTCGCATGTCGTAAAAGGCGACTACGGAGGTTATGGATTGAGTTGGATGTCCCATCCCATATAGGGTCAGTGACCCAAATCCATGCTGAAGTCGGATGTGTCATGCCGAAAGGCGCAGATATCGCAGCAGTGCTGTAAACCACGACACAATGCTTTCCGTTCTCCGGACTACATCCTGCTAATCTGCAGGAGTTTGAGAACGAACGCAGAAGAAGAAGAAGTATATGAATATACTATCCTAGTCAGACGGGTGTCAATGGCAACGAAAGACGTATTGGCTTGAAATGTTTGATTGTACAATACTCAGGATATACTGATCTAATCAGGTAGTTATAAATGTGTCGGAGTATAAAAAAAAGCAATGCTGAACATGATAATGTATACATCAGAAGATTGTGATGACTGGATTACCAGAGCCGCGACCTCCAATTTTTTTAGTATCGAAATCTCCGATATAACCAAATGGAGTTGTAATACTCCGGGGTTGTAAGGCGTTGCATGATTGAACGGAATTCGGTTTTCATATACGTGTGGTCTCTTGATATAATGTGACACCTCAGAACGTTAGTAACTCCTTCAATCCACCCTACCCTTGGTCTTCCTATGCCGCTTGCTGTTTACATTCTCATTGTGTATGCTCTAGCTTCAGACAAATCCTCATTAAGTGGCCAAATCATTTCAGTCGATGTTTTTGTAATATATTGACTACAGACGTTGTTCTAACAGTTCTTGTAATCTCTTTATTCCTAACATGATCTTTTGTTACTGGTTTTTTTTTCTTCAATTTTTAGGACATCTCATTTCACACGTAGTAATCTTTATTTCATGTTCTTTATTGAGTGTCCATGTCTGACATTGATAACACAATGTTTGTATGAAGATTTAATATTTTTTTACTCAATAACACTAAATTCCATAATTATTTTGTTTCCACTAATTATAATTTTAATCAGTCTGCGGTTTATATCAACAGTCAGATGTAACCTTAGACAATAAATGACTTACGCTCGAATCCTGATATTGTAAATATCACGGCCTGACACTGACAGCGGACCACATTTAATGTTTAATCCAAAAGTTCAGCTATTTTCTGGTGAATAGTTATCAACGTAGCAATTAGAAATTCTGTCCAAGTGGCAGATCTGTGTTGCCTTTCCGGTCTTCCATAATGTGTCAGAATTAATTGCGAACAATATTTTCTGATGACTATATGCAAACTAGCTACAATTTTCTATAATAATGGGAGTGAATATCAAGTATTCTTAAATACGGGAGTGAAAATCAAGTATTCTTAAATACGGGAGTGAAAATCAAGTATTCTTTAAATAGAGGTAGGCTCAGCAACTATTCTGAAGTGAGAGGTGTGACAAAGCGTTTCTAGGTACTGTGAAGCCGCCGAAACCGGATTTGTCGGACCATTGGCGCAAATAAAACAGCGACACAACGCATTTCCATTCTCTGGACTACATCCTGCTGGAAATCTAGTAGGACCATGGTCTTGCTACAAGGGAGATCCAGCAGGAGTTTGAGAATGAACGCTGAAGAAGATGAAGGTACTGTGAACTACGATCAAGTATTCTGAACTACTGATTGCAAGATCAGCATCATCAAGAGCAGTCTCCGCAAGAGCAACGAATGGTGGCTGCAACAGTCCTTCAACATCCCATGTCTCTTGTCTTGGTAGTGCACTCTTCTAAACTGTAGTATATAACCATCTCGAGATGTTACTCTCCCACATGTATCTCTACCTACAGCTTGCTCGCCCCCTTCTCCTCGAGTTTACCCTCAAGTAAGGTCTTAAATGTTCCTGTATTAAATGAGGAGCGCGGTAGCCTAGTGGATAGTGAGCTTGCTTGCTATCATCTGGTTACAGCGTGCCAGGTTCGAAACCACATCCGGACATTAAAAAAAGTCCGGGTTGTGATTTCTCACTTGACACGACCACTCCTCCAGTCGACTCAGCTGTAAATGAGTACCTGACGCATGAGTTAGGGAAGGTAAAAAAACAGCAAGGAAGGGAACTGGCCACCCCACCTAATAGTTGCTGCGGTTTAGTACATGAAGAGTTATCTTCATCCCCGACGGCAGATGCCATGGGACCTACCTTTACCTTTACCTTAAGGTCTTAAATAAGGTCTTTTCATTATTCCAAAATATTTTATTTGCATGATCTTTATTTCCTTTAATAATTATGTGTTCATACTAAGTGCTGTTAGAACCTCTTTGTTTGTTTTATTTTCTTTGGTCTCCGTATGATGGTCTCCGTATTATTCTATGTATCCACATCTCAAAGGCATACATTATGTCTTCTAATTGTTTGTTTATCGACCATGTAAAAGAGTGGGCCGCCGGAACGCGACCTTGCCCAATTCGTGAAAATTATTGTCATCAGCGCTATTTCACATATACATACAACAACATTTTCTCACGGCTTACCTTTCAACCCTTATCATTTTTCTCACAGTGTTTTCCCCTAACTATTCTCCCTTCATCACTATGCCTTCGCGGCTTCCTGTATTATAAGAACTTTTTTACAGTTACTCAAATGTTTCTGAGACATATGATGCTATTTGCTTGTCGAGTTGTCTGTTGGATTTTACAATCTTGCAAAGAAAATCAGTGTCTTTAAATGCAAACTTGGACTTTACTGTTTTTTAAAACCTTAGGTGCATTCCTTCATGGTTCACTGGATATCTCCAAGCCCCATTTCCAACGAGTTGAATTATAGCGCAATATTGTTGCTATTAATTGTTTCTGCTGCATTTATCTGTATGCCTTTCGCGGCAAATTTTTACATTACTCCTAAAGGTAGAGTCTAAACAGGTGTTCTTCTATTGTACCAGTTCGTCTGCAAAGATGTACCCTTCTGTTCACGGCTGCACTCTAAACTGCATTAACGCGGTCGTAATGATGTCAAGAGATTTCTATATTGCTTCCTAAGAGTTGTATTCTTAGACCCGTGTTTCTGAGCAAGTACCTCTACACAATTTTAATATTGAAATAGTAGACTGTCTGTCAGGGGCCCGTTTTCTATTGCCTGATCTTCAATGTTATGGCATATTCTTTTGACGTCTGTTAACTTTTGTTAGAAATGTGACTTCCGGGGCTTGGCCTACATCCGATTGTTCTATTGTGTATGACTATTTGTTTGTGTATGAATTTGTTTATGTAATACTGTTTGTGTATGACTATTGGTTTGTGTATGACTTTGTTTATGTAATACTGTTTGTGTATGACTATTTGTTTGAGTATGACTTTGTTTATGTATTATTGTTTGAGTATGACTTTGTTTATGTAATACTGTTTGTGTATGACTATTTGTTTGAGTATGACTTTGTTTATGTATTACTGTTTGAGTATGACTTTGTTTATGTAATACTGTTTGTGTATGACTTTGTTTATGTAATACTGTTTGTGTATGACTATTTGTTTGAGTATGACTTTGTTTATGTATTACTGTTTGAGTATGACTTTGTTTATGTAATACTGTTTGTGTATGACTTTGTTTATGTAATACTGTTTGTGTATGACTATTTGTTTGAGTATGACTTTGTTTATGTAATACTGTTTGTGCATGACTATTTGTTTGAGTATGACTTTGTTTATGTAATACTGTTTGTGTTTGATTATTTGTTTATTCATAAATGTGTGACTGAGATTTTCTAGAGGTTATGTGACAGGAGTTGGCTTCTGTGGCTGATGAACTAGTGAGTTAGTCCAGAGTTCCCAGGTAGTTGGAACTATTTATTTCCACATTTTAAATAAAACTAGTCAAACTCCTAAACAGTTTCTTTCCGCTAATATCTTTTGTGACTTGCAACGTTAGAGAATAGAAAGAGCTCTGGAGATGACTTTCTTATGTGCTTCATATATGTTTCTGTGGCTTACTTTATTCGAGTAATCCGTCTTTTCAGTCTACTTCTGACTTTGCATCCGTTGTGTGTGAGTAGCAATGCTTTTTTTGGGGAGTTTCGTCTGGTTGTCGTCTAGTGTAGCTATTTCTGACCAGGCAACACACGAACGAGTGATAGATTAGAGATAACTGATTTACAGACATCTTCAGATTTGCAAGCAACATCAGATTTATTAATAGTGTCAGATTTACAGACAACATCAGATTTTAGAGACATCATCATATGTATAGATATCAGATTTACTAAAAGTGTCAGATTTACAGACAACATCAGATTTTAGAGACATCATCATATTTATAGATATCATCAGATTTACTAAAAGTGTCAGATTTACAGACAACATCAGATTTTAGAGACATCATCATATTTATAGATATCATCAGATTTACTAAAAGTGTCAGATTTACAGACAACATCAGATTTTAGAGACATCATCATATTTATAGACATCATCAGATTTACTAAAAGTGTCAGATTTACAGACAACATCAGATCGAAGTGCAATATGAAATCATCCTGATATTAGCACCGCAAGCCATATATCATTATTTCTACATATACATATCACCTCTGCCTGTTCTTTGTTCTTCAAAGTCTGATCCATAATATTGATTATCTTTTTGTATGTTATCCATCCATCTTCTTCTTGATCTACTTGTTCATTCTTCTACGTGTACTACATTTACCTGTTTGTTTAACAGTTGACATCTTTCTACATGTCCTAGCCACCACAGACAACATCAGAATGATATACAAACTCACAGAAATATTTTAATAACCACATCAGCTCACAAGAACCACATCAGCTCATAACAAATACATTAGCTAACAACAATCACATCAGTTCACAACAGCCACATCAGCTCATAACAAACACATCAGCTTACAACAACCACACTACCTCAAAACAATAACCACATTACAACAACAACAACAATTTCAGAGCTTAACAACCACATCAGCTCACGTCAACTACACCACCTCACAACAGCTACTCAAATACATTTCTCTCAACAATGATAAGTTACGCCTCTCATAACTCTTCCTTGAACAAGCTTAAGCAAAAATTGTTTAACTCATATGGGTTCTCAAACATTTTGGGTCAAAGGGGATGAGCCCATGGGCAGCTGGATCAGCAACCAACTTCAATCATTTTGAACCCGTGACCCTTTTTTATGATAAAACTTCTTCCGTGGTTCTCTCCCTCCCCCCTCCTCCCGGTACCTAAAACAAATATACAGCATATACATTAAAATCATTGGTTTTCTTAACAAGTCTCTTTAACATTTATCGCTGTCATTCACATTGTTATCGGTCAAGTAGTTACCTTCCTGAAGCCCCTTTATATTAGTTCCCCCTCTCCTCCCGCCAATTTCAAATATCCTCTCCGTGGAAGCTTTGCAAGTCTTCATGTCTTCCACTGAAACATATTTCCCACATTGAGAATCACTGTGTTAAGTGACCATTTATTGCCGTATCCAAGCAACCGAGGTAGACATCTTGGAACTAACAGATAATCCGCGGAGAGTAAACTGTTTACATTACCCGTCTACAAAATCACACTTCCTGTATAGAATCTGTGTATGTTTGAACTTTGCTTATCCTAACATGATATCCTGAAAATCTTATCATATCCATTCATCCATAAACCCAATGGATGAATGCAAGATGGCAACCAACTAAATAAATAGTCTTCTTTAGTCCTTTTCTTCTTCTAGGCTAATTCTCAAATTCCGGCAGTTTAGCAGGATATAGACCATAGAAAGCGGAATTGTTTTCTTCATTCCATACGGCTTAGCTACAATATGTGCGCCTTTCGTCCTGACATTTTCGACTTAAGTATGGCTTCTGAGTCACTTTAAGTGTCTCTCTGTTGTAGTGGTTATGCCGTTCACCTTGTGTTCAAGAGGTTGCGGGTTCGAAACTCGTTCACAACTTGTTTATAACGTGTTTTATTTCGCTGTTCCCTGTGCATTTTCGCGTAGAGCTACTGAGTTACGTGTTATGAATTATATTATCAGCATGGGGCGTGCCACTTCGTTGAGAGGGACGGAATAAATATGGGGTAACCGGAATACAATCAGGTCAGTCCTCTACACATTTCAACCGTTTTGAATCACTTTTGCCATCTATAGTATGGTACAGCCAATTTCACCCAAAACCTCCTTAGTCACCTTATGGCATACATGATAGGTAACAGTGTAGCTATTCTCTGCTCCCTTTCAGTGCCGCGACAACAGCAGGAGGCTTGATTTAGTAACGCTGTAATGTCCAAAAGCATTCTCAAACGCTGTCCATTATCAGGGCCTAGTCCACAGAAGGGAATGCTTTGTGCTGAACTTTACAGATGTGTTACGATGAGTTGTAGATTTCAGAAACAAAATACCACAATAAATGTTCTTATTGGTATTTGGTTTGGGTTCATTTTCATATAGTGACAGAGCCATTTCATTTGTTCTCTTTCAATATGTTCAATACATGATATTATACCAACTCTTTTCCAAATTTCTTCATTTCTTATTTTATCTAGTTTAGTAAGCATTGCAGTTTTTTTCTCAGACACTTCTTTTCAAATGTAACGATTTTCCTCTGCTACGAGACTGTTAAAGACCATGTTTGACACTGGTACCAGAGTGTTGGTATAACAGTGTGTAGATAATATCTGGGTTTTTAAAATTTCCATCTTGATCTTTGGGTGAAGAAGTAATGGTGAAATCTGGTAGATCACTGTGTTTGCTTTTTGGCACTATTTTAATTCTCTGTTCAGTCTTCCATTTTTGGAAAGAATGTTGCCTAGATATTTAAAATATTTGGCTTATTTCACTCTGGTGTTAGCTATTGTTATATTCAAAACACATAACGAACTGGGTCCAACTTAATTTAGCGAACAGGTCTTCTACCAGAACCCGGTCATGGTTAGGCTTAAGGATTGGTTTAGGAATGGTTTTGCTTTACATAATTAACCCTAGCCCTAAATAAATGTATATTAAAATATATAAAAAATAAACATAAACAAACATTGACAAGGAAAATAATCACATTTGGGCTGGAGATGGGGGTACTCGCTCCAAACAAGAACCGAATATACTATGTAACATGTTCATGTCACTAGAGGTGAGAAATAGAGTTATTCAGAGAAGCATAACCAATTGATTGCTTTATACGAATGCGTATGGGTCAATAAAATAAACTGTGGAAAATGACTAGGTCATACAGATAACGTTCCAGAGATGAATGCTAAATTAGAGATGAATGCTAAATTAGAGATGAATGCTAAATTATCAAGACCATCTAGAGAAGATAATAAGGAAAGTTGAAAGAGTTGAATATGAAACGGGGGGGGGGGGGAGCAGTTTACTATAAAAGGCATCACTACCATAAATAAACATCAACTCCACCTAATAATATAGATAATTTTTAACAATAGTACGCACGGCGCTCGAATTTCCCAGAACGTTAGGTCACACTTAAATAAAAGCTAACACGGCCTGATATAACCAAAATATACTTCTGTCTTAGGTTGAAGGACTCGTGTCTCGGCTAAGAGGCTTTAATCCCCCATTTAACAAACAAAACAAACAAGGGGGCTGTTTACTGGGGTCTTTGTTACCTCTAATATTTTATGATAATGTGTCCTGATATAACCTAATTGGACTTTTTTATTCGATGGTTGAAAGTGGCACGCCTCTCCAAGAGAGAGGTAAACTCACTAACTACTTAATGTGTGTGTATGTGTAGGGGTTGTTTACAAATATCAGAAAGAGACAACCTTTATTTGTTTATCCAGTTATGAGACAGGGGTAGGAATCGTGTAAATCATAGCTGCAACAAGCAAGATTGAAGGAGAGAGAGAGAGAGAGACTAAACGACAAATGAGAAAATGTAATAGTTTAACTTCATGGCATGGCAAATAGTCAATATTGATCCTGAAAGTAAGATACTGGAGATATATATTTGGGAAGATCCATGATCGCCTGCGTCAGCCGGCACGGCACTTTTATGGCGATGATGAGATTTGAGAAAGATCCATGGGTGGATGTTTCTTATTTCCTAAGCATAAACATGTCTAGTGCAGTAGTGGTTCTCTGACCGTAGTTGTGTACGAGGGGAGATAATCTCCGTTGACAGGACTGCCCTTGAACCCGACAGATAAGCTATTAACTCCACTTGAGCAAGGGCAGTAACCAACTCATAGCGATCCTTAAACTGACAAAGCAGACGTTTCCCCAAAGTAAACAACATGCCTCTAGGTTGTTTCCTAGATTCTGCTTAAAATGTTAACTACGGCAGACTAGAAGTAGGAACGCATAAATAAATGCGCGGCAGTTATTAGTTATCAATCAAATGAACTTCTACCACGCTGGTAGTTCACATGCTTCCATTGCCGAGATGTAAATGTTCTTATCTGTTTCCTAATCTTTGACGTTATTATCTAGAACTTGAGGTTACTGGATTACCAGAACCGCGATCTCTACTATTTTTTATTGTTGTAAATCTATGATTTAACCACATTGCACTATCGTTCGCGGTTGAAGGTGGCGTACCTCAACATAAAGGTACATTTTACTTAACCAGAGACAATCAGTCACCTATGCTCAGTGATGCTCAGTCAGTGGTGTTCAGTCAGTGGTGCTCAGTCAGTGATACTCAGTCAGTGATGCTCAGTCAGTGATGCTCAGTCAGTGGTCTGTACATAACTGAGTCGTCTAGCTATAAGAATACGGTCGTTATCTGCAAGATTTCACTAATACTTCTCAAGTTATCATTCTCGCGCATCGTCCTGTGTTAGTCTTAAAGCAGTGAATAGCCTTAAGTGAACCTTTCAAACCTGTGTCCTTACTTGCCTAAATATGTTCATCAGTTCTAGCCAATTTTCTAGTTAACAATATTGATAATCTTCAATAATTTTACGATGCTTAAGGCTCCTGATCATATTACTAGATATTCGGGGTGAACCACACAAATTAATGTTCATGCGGATTAGGCTTACAGACCCCTGAGCACGTACTCCAAGACTGTCCAGATTACAGAGAACTGCGAGGTAAGACATGGCCTCACTGGACTGAACTGAGCAAACACTTTGGGGCAGCCGCTCTGACGTCGAGATGACTGGGAGCTTCGTCCAAGCGAATGGCCTGAAGATCTAGCAAGACTAAAAAAGGATCCTGAAAACAGAAGAAAAAGAAGGACTAGATATTCACTCAAATTACGACCAACGTGCAATAGAGCAATGTTTTTCAATCTTTGTTTACTTATGACCCTCTTTTAGGGACAAATGTCCCCATCGAGACCAGCACCGTGCAGAGGTGATGGGGCTTAGTTCAGCCATCAGGGGCTGGAAACTAAGACTGGTCGGGCAGTCCCATTCGAGCAGGACCATAGTCCTGCCCAAGTAAGCAGAGTGCTGAAGACGGAGGCATCCAGCCAAAAGGCGCACAGATAATCAGGATGCCACGCACAAAACACAATGGAAACATGTCTTCATCTATAAATAGTTATGGTGCCTGCCCTGTGGCGGACGTTCAGGCAGGGACGGTGCCGGGCCCTATACCTCGAAAGGGCCCAACCTCAGTTACTGGAAGTCCTTCTCAATTGCCCCGAGGAGCCAGGAGGCAAGGGAATAGAGCTACTGGCCAAACAAACAAACGACCAATAAAAATAATGCACTGGAATGCTGAGGGTGTCAACAGTAAAAGAGATGGATACAGCAAAAAATTGGAACTTGAAAATGTCCTCAGTGAAGAACAAGTTAGTATATGCTGTATCCAAGAAACACACCTCAGCAGCGACATAGCCTTCAAAATCAGAGGCTACCAGTGCTACCGATCTGACAGAAAGGACAGGCGAAAGGGTGGAATTCTGACACTTGTTAAAAACAATATCAGCGCATGTCAGCTGGAAGTATATATGGAGGGGGCAGAATACCAGATGCTCCACCTAAAAACAGACAGTGCAGAATTTCATCTCCTGAACTACTACTGCCCAAATGATAAACCATTGGCACTAGACACAATTCCAGACAAAGAGAGACTTATGGTGTGTGGTGACTTCAACAGCCACTCTCAGAGCTGGGGCTACGATCATATCGACAAGAGAGGTGAGGAACTTGAGAGCTGGCAGGATGAAAATAATCTCATTCTTATTAACCAGCCAGCAGACTCGCCAACCTTCTACTCAAGAGCATGGCACACCACCTCTACACCAGATCTGGCATTCCACTCACCAGGCTTGGAATGGAACATCACACGTGTTGTTGGAAAGCAGCTTGGAGGTAGTGACCACAGACCAGTATTTCTGGAAATCCACAATGAATTTACCAAGGACAGCAGCACGCTCACTAGGTGGAATTATAAAAGGGCAGACTGGAAAATGTACCAGCATTTAACCAGTGTTCTAGCTAAGGACATGAACTTGGACAAAGACATCAATAGAGCAGTGAGTGAGTTTAATAGATGTATACTACATGCTGCTAGTAAAACCATACCCAGGGGGGGCACGCAAAAACTACAAACCCTACTGGAATGATGAACTGGAAAAGCTACAAAATGAGATGGAAACATCTAGACAACAGGCTGAGAACAGACCTAGCCAAGAACATCACAACAAATATCAGCAAACAAAGGCTAAATTTCAAAGAGCCAAGTTACAAGCCAGACGGAGCAGCTGGAAAGATAAAACAGAGTCGCTGAACCTAGAAAGAGATACTAGGAAATTATGGAAACTTGTAAAACAACTAAATGATGAAGGTACAGGGAGAAATACCAGGATCACACTTTATAAAGATAGAGACATTTTAACAGGTAAACATGCAGCTGATTACTTTGCAGATTCCTTTGCAGAAGACAATAACGTCAAAGTCAGCCCAGACAAACAACAGGAGGTTCGAGAGAACCAGCAAAACATTGGACAAGGTGAACCTATACCTGAAGTCATGGAGGCACCAATCACAATGAGAGAACTGGAGCATGCAATATCCAAATTGAAAATGAAAAAGTCCCCTGGAGCTGATGGAGTGTCCAATGAAATGATTAGAAACCTGGGAATTGCAGCAAGAGCAAAGCTACTGCAGATCTTTAACACAAGCTGGTCCACAGGTAATGTACCACAGGCGTGGAGAGAAGCAATAATGATACCACTCCTCAAATCAGGAAAAGATAGCAACATAGTCTCCAACTACAGGCCCATCAGCCTCACAAGCTGTCTATGTAAAACAATGGAACGCATTATCAATCTTAGGATGCAGTGGTACCTTGAAAGTGAAAACCTTCTGGTATCACAGCAAGCAGGTTTCAGACAGTGCTACTCTACTGAAGATCAGGCAACCTACCTCTCCCAAGAGATTGAGGATGCCTTCCAAGAAAAGAAACTGGTACTAGCAGCATGGATAGACCTCAGGAAAGCATTTGATAAGGTCTGGAAAGAAGGGCTCCTAAAGAAATTGCGAAATTGCAGGGTTAGCTCAAGAATGTACAAATGGGTAAAAGCATACCTGCATAATAGAAGAGCCAGGGTACAATTAGATGGTCGCAAGAGCAAGAAAGTTCTACTGCGTCATGGAGTCCCCCAGGGAGGAGTCCTGTCACCCACACTTTTCTTGGTTTACATCAATGACCTAGTTGCTGAACTACCACACGGGATCAAAGTGGCAATGTATGCTGACGACCTGGTGATCTGGTGCACGGAAGAACATGCAACAGTGGCCACTAAACAAATACAAAGAGCTATCGATGCCCTAACATTATGGGCAAATAGATGGTGCGTCAGCATTAACATAGATAAGTGCAGCACTACACTCTTTACCCTCTCACCAAAACAAAAAGCTGGTCATATCAAGATAGATGGAGAGCTCTTGAAAGAAGACAAACAACCCACATACCTCGGAGTTACTTTTGATGATAAGCTGACATGGAAGCAGCACATAAACAAAGCAACAACAAAAGCCAGAAGGAAGTTAGCTATCCTGAGAAAACTAAGTGGAACCACATGGGGAGCCAGTGGAAATATACTCAGTAAAGTTTACCAGCAAGGCATAAGACCACACCTGGAATATGGTTCAGTTGCGTGGTGTCCTGCATCAAACACCACATTACAAGATCTAGATAAAGTGCAAAACCAGGCACTTAGAATAATGTTGGGAGCAATGAAATCAACACCCATAGCAGAGATGCAGAAAATGGGAAGAATGCAAACACTTGGCGAACGAAGAGACACAAAAGTACTAATTCAAGCAGAAAAGTTTCAGTGTATGCCAAGTCATCCAATGAAGGAAAGATTCCAAAATCTAGCAATGGGGCGACTGAAAAGGAGCAGCTTTATCCATCAAGCTAAACGACTCCGTAGACAACTTACAGACCTACCTGAAGTTGACAGCCCCTTAAGGTCTGTACCAGAACAAGCCCCGTGGAGTGAAAACCATGGAATGCCAATATACATTCAGACCCATGTGAAAGGAATACTAAGCGAGGACGAACAGAATAGTGTGCAGCGAAGGACAGTCACCCTCAGTTTCCTGGATGAGGAATATCCACAAGATATATGGGTCAGAGTGTACACAGATGGGTCAGCACAGAATGCTGTGAGGAATGGAGGTGCAGGTGTATATATAAAATATCCACACAAGCCTAGAGATACAATCAGAACACCGACAGGAAAATTCTGCAATAATTATGATGCAGAAATCCAGGCAATTAGTGTGGCAGCTAAAAAACTGCTGAACTCCAACTCTGACCTACAGCCTGTGGTATTCCTGACAGATGCAAGGTCAGTGCTTCAAGCTCTCCAGTCTGGAAAACTAACAGACTTAAAAAAACTACTTAGCGAATTGTCTTACCAGTATAGGGTAACCATGCAGTGGATACCCTCTCACTGTGGAATACCAGGAAATGAAAAAGCAGACCAACTGGCTAAGGAAGGTGCTGCCGAAGACCAACCAGATATACCAATCACCTACCATCAGAAAAAACAGATGATAAAGTCAATAAGAAAGCCACAAACACCAACACAAGATGACTATCACAATATGAACAGATCAGAACAAGTTATAATTCTACGTCTCAGAACAGGACACAACCGACTCCGCAGTCACATGTATACAAAGTTCAAGATTGGTAACACGGCCATGTGTACATGTGGACAGGCAGCACAGAGTGCCAAACATATACTTCAAGAGTGTTCTGAGCATGAAACGCTGAGGCAGACATATTGGCCAGAGGAAACAACACTGGAATCAAAGCTCTATGGGACACTGTATGAACTACAAAAGACAGTGAGTTTTATTAAGGAGACAGAATTACAGATATAGACATGTTTCAAGTGAACGAAAGAAGAAGAAGAAGAAGGGACAAATGTTCTTTCTTGGTTACCAAGTGCCTAGAACAAATCATTGACTTTTTTATATCAACGAGGTACTGCAGCTTTATCGCGACAAGTCATGTTTTATCGTTCACTTGGTTATCTTGTTGTAGCTTCCAAAGAAATATATTGGGCACTTCCCACATTTTTTGGTTAATTGGCCCTTCCCTGTCATTGTGTCCCACTGATTATATGGACCACGTTGATCCAATGTGATAAAGAAACAGATGAGAGGTGAACACATAGAAATTCTACATAACAAATCATAACAGATTACTCAACGCATACTACAGGCGAATCCAATTAAAACAACTTGCCCGGACCGACGAAATGTGCATGTAATAACAGAAATTCGATGTAGACCGTATACAGAATAAATATAATGGGGAATTTTGAAAAGTTTTTCTGCCAGAGATGGCCATGGCGCAAATAAAACGGCGACACAACGCATTTCCATTATCTGGACTACATCCTGCTGGAAATCTAATAGGACTATGGTCCAACTACAAGAGAGATCCAGCGGGAGTTTGAGAATGAACGCTGAAGAAGAAAAGTTTTCTTAAATATAAAAATGTGTTAAATTAGAATGCGCTATAGAGGAATTACACTATAGTAGAACACTTTTGGGTAATGTCGGCCTCCAAGTACCTCATTCGTCGGCCACATTTTAATAATATTGAACACAATTATTCTTTACTTAAGGTTGAAAATATCTGAACTCGATCCAGCGGACGCTGGCTCCTACACCTGCAAAGCCTCTAACCAGTTTGGAAAGAAAGAGACAAGCGGCCAACTCACAGTTCTTAACAGTAAGAGACTTTATGTACTCATTTGTTGTGGTTATTTTTTACTATAAAGAAAAATGTATATAGTAAATTGATTTTTAATCAGATCTGCTCAGATGACACCCACACGCCTCGAATCTTGAGTCATTACGTTTTCAGTCATTCCGTTTGCTGCATGATTTTTTTTCTCTTTAGTAATTAATTCACTCAAGCCTTAGAAAAAAGACTCCATAATTTTGAGAGTAAATACCAAAAATCCTGAACATAGATTGGAAAAACTTTGACACAATTGAATCAATACCAGACATGTCCAAACAAGAATATTTCTCAAATATTATTAGAAAAAGACATAGGCAGTATTTAGACATGCACCTAGATCAGACGAGAATAGTCTTACACACCAAGCTATGTCATTATCTGCAGCAGGAAAATAAACATGGAAGACACAGGACAACACAATGAAGAACAATCGAGAACGAGACAATAACAATGAGGATTAACACCACTCAAGAACTATAACAGCCGCTATACGGCAACTGCACAAGGAATGATGACGAGTCTATAATACTACTACACAACAAATGATGACGCTGCTCTGCGCTACTACACAACTATGCTCATCTCAACCAATCGCCAAATAGGATCTAACAAAAGAATCAAAACAAAGCAGAATCAGCCTTCTTACGTGATGTTTGTTTTTATTGTTGTGCTTTTCGTTGGTCATATACCTTGCATCGTCCGGGTGTCGCCTGCCAACGACGACTAACGAAATGCACGGGAATAATCGAAAGCATTACCCAAAATGCTTATCTGAATTCTGTTGGTATGTCTATTGGCGAAATTTACGGCCATCATTCAGTATGCATCTAGTCATGACCGGGCTGAAGTATAAACCTGTGAACAGAAAGTAAACAAGACTTCATGAAGTTTCTAATTATTATTGTGTTTTCGTTGGTCACTATTTAAATACTTGGAGTTGCATGCCAAAAAAAGCCAAAGCAAACCAATGAAATGAGCAGACATAATAAAAAATCAGCCATACAGGTTTATGGTTCAGAGGTCTTATAGATATTCATTGGTAACGATCCAGTCTGATATTAGTCATGTATATAGCTGCTTGTAAACATTTAGAAGACAAAATTGATGCCTTTGAGATGTGGGTATATAGAAAATAGGGAGAACATCATGGAAAGAGAAGAAAACAAATAAAGAGATACTAAAGACACTAAATATGAAGAAAGAACTACTAAGAGAAATAAAGATCAGGCAAATAAAATACTTTGGACACATTAAAAGACATGACACCTTATTGAAGACCTTACTTGAGGGTAAAGTCAAAGGGAAGCTAGCAAGAGGTAGGCAGAGATACAAGTGGGAGAGTAACATCACACGATGGACAAGTTACAGCCTAGCAGAGTGCACCACCAAGACAAGAGACAGGAGATCTTGAAGATACGTTGCAGCCAACCTTCGTTGCGGAGATGGCACTTAATGATGATGATAGCTGCTTGTATAGGAGCGGTTTCGTGGGCGAGAAAGAATGATGGTCAATCAATGACGTACTGGGACCGTCAGTCGGCGTGTAATGGCGGATACACTCAAGGAGAGATATGAGTACTTATGGACGTGTCCGGAGTGCAATGACGATTATTCAACGACTAATTAACTAACTCAAGGAGAGATCTGAGTACCTATGGACGTGTCCGGAGTGCAATGACGGTTATCAAACTACTAACTAACTAACTATAGCTGCTTGTTTTAAGTTGTTGTTGGTTTACCATAACTAGAATTGCGGAGAACCTCCTGTGAGCCAGATTGTCATTTTGTGAGCAATGACATTGAGACAAGTATGTATATTGCTAGCGAGTCATTCGTCAATTATAGTCAAACGATCGTGCAGTGAACCAATCATGATCATCCATTTAAAGTGCCGCTATTTGACTTTCCTAGTGATTTTCATTGGCTGCCGACACAAAGTAACAAATGATAATCGCAGTCAAATAGCTTCACGTTTCTTTTCAAGGATGAAAACGTTGAATCCATAGGACTGCATAATTTACGAAAGACTCGCTAAAACTATACAAGAGTGTCCTAACTTCACTGAACAACAATGTCCGTTCCTATTTAACAACTAGAAATGCCACTAAATTCGAATATATCAAGTGTGTGGTCTGGTAAGTTATGTGGTTTGTAACCATACTAATATTTTTTGGTAACCATACTAATGTGGTTGGTAACCATATTAATGTGGTTAGAAACCATACCAGTGTTTGTAACCATACCAATGTTTTAAACCATACTAGTATTTGTAGCCATAGCATTGTTTGTAACCATACTTATGTTTGTAACAATACCAATGTTTGTAATCATACGGATTGTAGTCATATTAATATTTGTAATCATACTGTTATGACAATACAACTGTCTGCAACCATATTAACTTTTGTAACCATACTTATTGTTGCAACCATACCAATTTGTGTACCATACTGTTTGTAACTATGATGTTTGTAACTATACACATATTTGTAACTGTAATAATGTTTACAACTGTAATGTTTGTAACTATACTCATATTTGTAATTGTAATAATGTTTGCAACTGTAATGTTTGCAACTATAATAATGTTTGTAACTATAATAATGTTTGTAACTATACTCATATTTGTAATTGTAAAAATGGTTGCAACTGTAATGTTTGCAACTATAATAATGTTTGTAACTATAATAATGTTTGTAACTATAATAATGTTTGTAACAAAAATAATGTTTGTAACTATACTCATATTTGTAATTGTAATAATGTTTGCAACTGTAATGTTTGCAACAATAATAATGTTTGTAACTATAATAATGTTTGTAATTGTAAAAATGTTTGCAACTGTAATGTTTGCAACTATAATAATGTTTGTAACAAAGATATTGTTTGTAACTATACTCATATTTGTAATTGTAATAATGTTTGCAACTGTAATGTTTGCAACAATAATAATGTTTGTAACTATAATAATGTTTGTAACAAAAATAATGTTTGTAACTATACTCATATTTGTAATTGCAATAATGTTTGCAACTGTAATGTTTGTAACTATAATAATGTTTGTAACAAAAATAATGTTTGTAACAAAAATAATGTTTGTAACAACAATAATGTTTGTAACCATACTAATGTTTGATAAATGGTATTCTTTCATATAGGCGATCCACCACCAAATCAGGCCAGTAGTAGAAACAATGAAGACGACTATGATACGGACACTGCTGTTCTAGAAAACGGAGAGTGAGTATTCTTGTTTCTAACTATTCACCTTTCATTCCCCATGGAGCATAGGTTCTAGACTAATTGTTATTTCTTTAGTATCTCATTAGTTAGTTCACTGGATGTCTTAGCCAGACGATCCAACGATCAATTCTCAGATCAACGGGAAATAATTTTTTTTTAAATCACTAATGTTCTTCTAGATCGACCTAGCCTAAGAAAATTGGTGCTACATTTTATGGACCAGTAAAAGTGGTGTGTGTGAAACTGACAACATCATCCCTAGGTATGCCCGTGGTCAATTACAAATACGAGTTTAACACAATTATCCCCAATGGTCTCAATAACAAATATGGGGTTTAACACGGTATTCCCCACTAGCATAAATGAAAAATACGGGTTTAACACTGTAACCTCGACAAACCTCGGGTTACGTATAATTTCGACTTGTTATATCTTTAGTTAATTCTTTTATTTTTTTCCCTATCTTATGAAATTGTTTGTGTTTCTGCATCGAAATCTTTCCCCTGCATATGTCGTTGTCTCCCTCTCTTCCTACCTCTTTGTGGTTTCTATAGCAAAGCATGTCTTGCAGTTAATACTCTTGTTACCTCACTTGTTCTGTTTTGTTGTTTTCGACACTTTCCCTCCACCAGGTTACAGCTAAGGACAGTGTACTCTTCTAAGTACAATTATCTTATCAAGCTACAAGACCCCCATATAAATGTTTATTACATGTATCGTTATTTTTAATTTCCAATTTTTCCTGTAGACTACATTTTCTTGACATGTAACTTCATATGTTTTCATCGAATTCTTTATTTGTTACTTTATTATTTCCGGATATCAGTTTCTATCATAGAACTTCATGAAGTCTTTGCTCGAATTTGTTATTTTATTCTGTATTTCTTTGCCTTTATCTTGATAAAGACCTATTAGTTCGGAACGTCGAATTTCATGTATTTTTTTAACGTAAATTTGCTCTTCAACCATGTTATATTTGTTTCTTAAATCTATTTACCACGTGGTACACAGTTTTACTGCAGTTTGGTGCACAATTTCCTAGTAGTATATATTAATTGAAAATCTTATTTACAAGTGTTACTCTCGTTACATATTCATCACAATCATCATGTACCGCCCAATCGAAAGAAGAAGAATCAATGATTTCACATTTCAGTATGTACTATCCATCTACAATTTTTGTTTATCTAATGGCATATGTTAAAAAATAATACTTCTTCTTCTTCAGCTTTCATTCTCAAACTCCCGCTGGATTTCTCTTGTAACAGGACAATGGTCCTACAAGATTTCCAGTTGAATATAGTCCAGAGAATGGAAATGCGTTGTGTTGCCGTTTTATTTGCGCCAATGGCCCAAAACATCCGTCTTCGGCGGGGGGGGGAGAATACAAGAGTTCCATCTTAACTTCGTAAGCTATTATAACCGGCATTTAAACACATCAACCGTAAATATCATGAAGGTGACACAGGAAAGACTGTTAGATATAAACAAACATATCTAGATAGTCGTGAATAAAATCGTCATTAGTTGTTGGTTTCCTATTATTTCTTACGGACCTGAAGGGTCACGCCTCACCACTGACAATTTCAAATACTCAATTCTAAGAAGGTACTCATCTATGAACGTTTGCAGATTTGAGTGTTTGTTCTATTCGATAGTTCCCATTACATACATTGTCATTAATTTAACATTTGTTAAGTTTGTATTCTTTTTCTTCTTCTAACCAATGCTGCAAGTTTTCACTCTTAGCACATGCCAGTCTATAAAATATGTATGTTCTCTGTAGCTGGGATAGACTAGTTATTGTCTAGTTTGATGTAGTACTTTTATAGTGTTATTCATTTCCTACTTTCTCATTCGCTAGCGTTGTACCAACTTTTCAAAGGTGAGCAAAAGTATAGTAAAATTAAAGACCTGACAAGCATATCGAAAGAGAAAGTTCTGGAATCTCGGGGGTATGTTTGACACAACAAGCTGTAGAAGATCATAGTGAACTTTGCTGACACGGGAATTGTCGGGTAGGATGGATAAAATTTCGCAGCTAAGCTGTTAACCAAGACGAATGCCATGTTCTTCGGACAAGCTGTTGCTAATCGGTAGAGATTTAAAACTGAACATAACTGAAAAAGAAGAAGAAAAGATCTCCAAATTCTTTAAGTCGCATTGTTCTGTACTTTTTTGTTGTTATTGTGAGACATGTTATCTAGTCGTGTTGTGTGATACCATGATTGCTGGTACGCCTTTCGGCCAGGTAATTCCGACTTCAGCTTAAGTGATTGCTTGGGCAGGACTGTGGTCGATGTTAAGGATTGCCTGACCAATTTTAGTTTCCATCCTCTGTTGGTTGGAATAAGACCCATCTCCACTTCAAGGAGTTAGCCTCGATGTAGCTTGTGTACTTGTTCTCTATCATTACTCACCTCAGCGTTATTCTCAATCAGATCAATTAAGAATAACGACTTTCACAAAACTCCTCAGCACTTTTATTGTGTGTGTGGTAGAAACGTGGTCTGAATTAGAGCCACATGCCTGTTACACCAAACAAATTATCTTAGTTAAAAATATGGTAATGTTGGCCAAAACGATTGACACCAGGCAGCATATTTAACTGAGGGAACGATCAAGATGGCAGCAGATCATATAAGAATGTATACCCTCCATTAGTAGCCTGCCATCTCTAATGTCTGAAGTTTAGAAATTGCAAAACGAAACCTTCCGGCTACCTGAAGTAAACAGTGATAGTTACTACCCCTTCGCTTTGGGATATAATGGCTTTGACAAGCTTGCTCAGACGCTCCTAAAACGTAAACCATTTTGCTAAAGCAAATCAAAAAGTAGACACGTGTATACAATTCATTTAAATAATGATAAGAGTTATTTAGAATACTGAATTAATTGCTTAAATATTCCCCTCTTTCTGTACGCTTAAATAAAGGCAGCCCCCACACCCCATAATCTTGATGGCCACCTGGTCTAGAATCCCACGCCCCCCAGGATACTACAGAAATTAGATAGAAATTGTATACCCTCCAGGGCCTGTCAGATTTTGTTGTTTTATTTAATGATAGGCAGGAAATCATTTACACGTTGCGGTGTATGTTTTGAAAGCTAAGACGGACGATTAATGGGAAAAAATTAATGTAATTTTATCTCAGGATGATTCCAGACTGATGCACCGGATGAGATTAAATATGTCATGAGTTCTTCTAATGAGATGCTACTTCTGCCTTTAATGTTCATACTTAAGATTAACTCTGAACCGCGACAGCCATTATTTTTTATAGTTAAAACTCTGATATAACCAAATTTAACTAACGTCGGCGGTTGAAAGGAGAGAGTATCTCACAGCAAGAGTTAATTGTTGTATGGTTTTATAAATCCAATATTTCTATCCATATATATATATATATACCAGTATCTATCTATCCATTTTATATGAGTATCTATATACCCATCTATATACAAGTATCTATCTATCTATCCATCTGTATACCAGCATCTATCTATCAATAACAAATACAATTATCTATCCATCTATATACCCGTATCTATCCATCTATATAAAAGTATATATATATATATATATATATATATATACATCCATCTGTATATGAGAATTTTTTCATGTATATACGAGTATCTATCTATTTATCTATTTATCTATCTATCTATTCATCTATTTATCTATCTATCTATTCATCTATTTATCTATTTCTCTATAGCCTTTTCTCTGCCTTCTCTGATCTTTAAACACTTTCGTTACTACATGCTGTCTTGTTACTGCATGCTTACCTGTTGCTACTTGCTTACCTATTACTGCATGCTTACCTGCTACTACATGCTTACCTGTTACTGCATGCTTACCTGTTGCTACTTGCTTACCTATTACTGCATGCTTACCTGCTACTGCATTCTTACCTGTTACTGCATGCTTACCTGCTACTGCATGCTTAGCTTTTACTGCTTGTTTACCTGTTACTACTTGCTTACCTGTTACTTGCTACATGATAGTCTTTTAATTACTACATGCTGTCTTGTTACAGCATGCTTACCTGTTGCTGCATGCTTACCTGTTGCTAAATGCTTGCCTGTTACTCTATGCTTACCTGTTGCTAAATGCTTGCCTGTTACTCTATGCTTACCTGTTGCTAAATGCTTACCTTCTACTGTATGCTTACCTGTTGCTGCATGCTTACCTCTTACTGCATGCTTACCTGTTACTATATGCTTACATGTTACTACATGCTTACCTGTTACTATATGCTGACCTGTTACTGCATGCTTACTTTCAAGTACTTCACAAAAGGTAGTACTACCATCCCACTGTGGAGTACTAAGAAATAAAAAGACATATTTGCTAGCAAAATATGAAACATCACAGGAACAGAAAGACAAAGAAACAATGAGAAGAAGACCCTCTTCAAAGATAGAAAACTTGACCACTAAAAACCAAATATCATTTTCTCGATAAAGTTGAACAACTTATCATCTTCCACATCAGGACTGGACACAACAGACTAAACAGCAACTTAAAAAGACTAAGACTGGTTCCATCACCTATGTGTCAAACTGAGCAGGCAGCGCAGACCGTGGAACATATCCTGCAGGTCAACATTACACTAAATCAGATGAGAGAGTACTCTGGTCCATAGAGACAGACATTTATAGAAAGTGGTATAGCAGCCTTGAGATGCTTTCATGTACAGCATATGTCAAGAAAACCGGATATGCCGTGTAGACAGACAGAAGATGACCCTTTCTGTGCCATCATTGATTTGACATTTATATATCTTCTTCTTCTTCAGCGTTCATTCTCAAACTCCCGCTGAATCTCCCTTTAGCAGGACTATGATGCTACTAGATTTCCAGCAGGAAGTAGTCCAGAGAATGGAAATGCGTTGTGTCGCCGGTTTATTTGCGCTAATGGCTCAACACATCCGTCTTCAACGGCATTTATATATTTAGAACATCATTTCTTCTTCTCCAGTTTTCTTTCTCAAACCCTAGCTGGATCTCTCCATTAGTAGAACAATGATTCCACTAGATTTCCAACATAATGTGGTCCAGACAATGGAAATACTTTGTGTCGCCGTTGTAATTTGCGCCAGTGTCCTGAAACACCCGTCTTCGGTGGTAGATGGTCATTTAGCATCGATGATTTTGGTAGATATAATATGTATTAGATAACTCAGATGTCTTGAAAAACCCATGTTCTTCATTATTTCCCATAGTTTCTGGTGTTGGACGTAGTCAAATGCTTTTAAGCACGTGTGTAGGTCAGTTGAGAATTCCCTACACTTTTCTATAATAAACCTCATATTAATGGTGTGATTTCTATAATAAACCTCATATTAATGGTGTGATTTCTATAATAAACCTCATATTAATGGTGTGATTTCTATAATAAACCTCATATTAATGGTGTGATTTCTATAATAAACCTCATATTAATGGTGTGATTTCTATAATAAACCTCATATTAATGGTGTGATTTCTATAATAAACCTCATATTAATGGAGTGATTTCTTGTTCGTCTTCCCGATATGAAACCCGTCTGTGTTTCGTTTATCTCCATTTATAATTTTAACTTGATTCTTTGCATTATGGTGTTTTGCATTATTTTACTTGCTTGACTGATAAGGGCTATTGTTTGGTAATTTGAGCACAACTGAAGGTTGCCTTTTTTAAGGAGCGGTATATATAATTATTTTTTTCCATTCCTCGACCATGTGCCGCTTTCAACGCATATATACTCTAATGTATTGCTGGTTAATGCTGAAGTTGAAAGATGCAGAAAGGGGGGGGGGCGAAAACCGTGGGCAAACAAATACTAAAGACTGAACTGGTCAAGATGTGTCCACCCTCACCCGTATCCCTGAGGATAGAAATCGCTGGAGGGTTATGTGTGTTGACGCGTCCAATGAAGAACTCTTATGATCATATTGGGCCATGCATTTATTGATAGATGGACTGACTCGAAATACGTAAACTTCCTAGGTGTTTGACTTCATTGTATTCTGGTTTGCCATTATCTAATCAGCCACTATCAACAAATATTTACGCCGCCTACCGACAATACCGCTTAGAGCACGTAGCTCTGTAGCTTCAAACAATAATTCCCCCAAGATCATTTCAGCCGAACGATTGTATTTGTAAACTGATTATCATGTCATGATCACAATGCAAATCGCTTGATCATTATACTAGAAGAAATACATATGGGAAACCAAGTACACTGAAGTCAATCCTCTACCACTTAGAAAAATCCCATCTTTGAATTCTTCAGTTGATGGACAGACTTTGCTTAGCATATTTCCGTGTATCGCTTAAATCTATGACGTTACGTGCTATGAGTAATACGCGGGAGGCAACGTGCCGCATGGGGCAACTCGAGCACAATAAAAATCAATCCGCCACACCTTTTCATCCGTCCTATCCTCTTTTTTACCTTTAAATTATGTTTATGTTATTTTATGTTATTCTTCATCGTCAGTTTCAATGGGCGGTATGATACAAGTGTTTGGCCAGACAAGGAGGACGTTGAGGAGAAGTAAGTCATAGGGATGTGTACATGTATTATTTAATGCATTGACAAGATCTCTTAGATTTTTATGTGAACTGGAACACCAGCTTTCTCTCTCTCTCTCTCTCTCTCTCTCTCTCTGTCCGTCTCTTTCTCTCTGTCTCTCTCTCTCTCTCATAAATTTATCTATTTCTTCTGTGTTCGTTCTTAAACTCCTCCACATTTGTCGGAAGAATGAAATGCGTTCCGTCATTGTTTACAGCCTGTCTGCGTTGTTCGTCCTAACACATCCGACTTCAGCATGATTTTTGGTCACATAGACCTTCTATGAGAGGACCTATGGATGAGAACAAGAGTCAGACCAAGACTACAATGGACAAATGATATGTCTGCAGTGAGCGTCCAACTCTCACTACCATGGAAAACACAATGGAAAGCACAATGGAAAGCACTAGTGAGTTATAAAGATTGACTTTTACTCTAACAGACATGTCGCATTTCCAAATTAAATTTAGCCTTGACTTAGAAGCTAAAGCGATCTCCAGCCTTATCTGTAATTCTGATTTGCATTTTCCATCGCTGCATATGCTAGATCCCAGATATTTCTTCTTCTTCGAACAGTTTCCTATGATCAGAAATCTAACATAAAGCTGGGCAGACTCTATGAATTCAGTCGTCAGCAGGAGTTCCTCACGTTTACCCCACAGCTTCACCTTTACATGTCTCATGTAGCCATATTTTAGTTCTCGTGTCACTGTAGAGTGAACATATATATCCGAGGTATTTGAAAGTATTCATCTCCTCAAGTTTATATCCACGCATCATGATGTTGGTCTGTGCTTCTGTGTCTCTGCTGCTAACTAAGATCGTGCTCTTTTCTGTGTTGATTTCCATTCCTTACTTACCGATAGTCATTTCCAACTTTGTTATTAACTCTTGTAGTTCTGTTCTGAACCAGCTATAAGATCAATATCATCAGAGAGACCAAATTACTAATAGATCGAACTCCGATATATATGTATATAGACGTGAATGATCTCCTGTATGGTGTGTTCAAGAAACATTGAAAAGTACCAAAAACATCATGCATCCTTGTCGAACTCCCACATTTGTTTTAAATAACTCTGCAATTTTATAATTTAATAAGCAAGCACTATTTGCGTTTGTGTGAAGTGATACAAAAATGTCTATAATTGTGGTGTCAACATTAATTTGTCTCAGTATGTGCCAGAGACGATCATGCCTAACACGGTCAAAGGTCTTTGTAAAATCAATGAAATTATGGGATAGATCACATCACGTTGAGGCTGAATATGTTTTTCAATTAATATTCTGTTCGCATGTGGTTGCGTCTGTGGGTCTCACCAATGGCTCATTAGACAAACCGCCCATGCAACAGAAAACCTTACTAGATGGCATGCCGTTATATTGAGGTTATCTTCTTATAGAAGCTTCATGGCATGTCATCTATACAATTATGCTTCTCGTGTTTTTATTTTGCTATTGCAATGAGTTTTCATATATGTATGCACCCTCTGTGGTTGGGAGGGAGCCAGATATGTACTGCACAGCATTGGGAGGAGGAAACTAGCAGCACTGTTTTTCCTATGGCAGAGGCTCATCATAGAGGCACAGTGACTCAGTACGACAATCCTTTTGACTTGAACATTTGGTTGCATGCATGGAGCAATAGAGAAGTTCGATATAACCAGTAGTAAATTGGTGGCGGGGAATGGGCACAGTGAACCCTATCTTGGTTGCAGTGTCTCGAAGCATTGCATAGGTTGAATCCTACCTTCCTGGTGATGTGATAGTTATTCTATGGCTCTGGCCCAGGGTGGGCATAGAATCCACAGACTCCCCAGCAATATAATGCTATTTTAATGGCATTGGGTCAAACGGCATGACCCCATGGACCGCTGGATCAGCAACCAACCAACCAATTAATATTCTGATGTTAAATATTTGTTCAACTGTGCTTTTGTTTGCTTTAAAAGATATAGACATTATAAACGAAAGGAAGAATAAGGTCCTAACCCAGTTGTTCTTGTTTCATTAAATATTTTATGCTTATGAAACCATATTTCAATGCTCTCTCTATCTTTCTTAATTGACTGGTGCGTGTTTCTACAGCAACAAGGACAAGGAGGGATTCTGTCAGATCTACCGAGGGTCGACCTGCTCTAAATTCGTTGGAAATATGAGCATCTACGTGAAATCTAAATACACCCAGGGACTCAGTGAGGAGAAATTTATAGGTAATTTTATAGTCAAGTAAAATGTGGTTATTTTTAGTTGAAAGTTGCGCATATAGGAAATTTGTATGCGTGTATTATTTTGAAGTGAAGAGAATAGTCTTTAAAAATAATTAATTCTTATGGAGTACAGAATGAAGTAACGGCCCTTGGGTGTGTTTTCGATCAGAGGAGCAGTTTACATTTGAAAGCACTTCTTTTGATGATAAATTTGATGATGTTTTTATGAATAACTGTTAAATGAATGGTTTTATTTACTTTTTTGGCTAAATTTCTAGCACTAGAAAACATGTTCTTATTTATCTTGAGGGGGAGGGACGATCGCCGACACCCAAACACCTCCTCTTCCCCAACCTATCTGCGGGCATGATGAAGTACATGGTTCTTTGAAATAGTACTTTCCTGCCTGTTAACTGTGTTCACACATATAACGAAACGTATGTTAGCGTGAAACGAAATTTCGCCTAACCAGAAGATGTGGGATGGGGTGAGAGAAATATGAATATAAAATACAAAGGACAACTACAAAATGACAAATTTAATGGTTAGAAATAACCCTCTAGCCTGCAGAAAACATAACACTCTTTTTCTCTGTTCCTGCATGCTTCACAATATTCATTTTAACAGTATACGCTCATGCTGAAATCGGATGTGCTAGGCCTATAGGCGCATAACGGTGGCACAACGTAATCACGCTCCCGGCGGAAATCACACGGATATCCGTGATGGTTACAATGGAGCGAACACAAAACAAACAAACAACAGTATACGCTCATTAAAGGAAGACATTGTTTTGTTAAAGAAAGGTGACGTCATATTGACATGTGCTTTTTGTCAAAATTATGTATATCTTCTTCTTCGGCGTTCATTCTCAAACTCCCACTGGATATCTTTTGTATCAGGACCATGGTCCCATTAGATTTCCAGAAGGATGTAGTCCAGAGAATGGAAATGCGTTGTGTCGCCGTTTTATTTGCGCCAATGGCCCGACACATCCGTCTTCGGCGGGATGTATATCTAAAAAGTATGATTTTGTAAAAAAAAAAAAAAAATTTAAATCATGATTACGTGAGCATGGCTTTAACAGAAAATTATCCTTGAAAGTTGTGTGTTTTTAACGGATCAAACTCTGCGTAAAAGCAGGGTCTCTAATGTTTTGCCATTTCAGTGCCTGTGAAATTTTTGTCATTTTTGTATTTTAATTCAATTTAAAATGCATTTTAATGTATTAATAATATTAATATTAATAAGTGTTTACCATAGTTTACCAGATTAGCCATAGTTTACCAGATTAGCCTTAGTTTACCAGATTAGCCTTAGTTTACCAGATTGGTCATAGTTTACCAGATTGTCATAGTTTACCAGATTACCCTTAATTTTCCAGATTACCCTTAGTTTTCCAGATTACCCTTAGTTTACCAGATTACCCTTAGTTTACCAAATTACCCTTAGTTTTCCAGATTACCTGTGGTTTACCAGATTACCCTTAGTTTACCAGACTATGTTCAAATTCAACCTTCTGGCAATATCATGTTTCCTGTCACATGCGGAAACTCACATTGATGCTAAGGATAACTGACTGACTTGAATCATTACCCTATTCTTCTTCTGCGTTCTTTCTCACGCTCCTGCAGATTAACAGGATGTAGCCCGGGGAACGGAATTTGTTGTGTCATTATTACAGCTTAACTGCTATATCTGCGCTGTTCGGCCTGATACATCCGACATGAGCATGAATTCTGGGTCACTTTGACACTATAGGGATGACACAGAAAACTCCATTCCATAATATCCTTAGCCCCCCCCCCTTATGACATATAGATAAGGTATACAATGTTGTTACTATGTGCTCCCCTTTCGGGCACTGGGTAACACACAGACGAATAATTCTCCTAACTCACGTGTTTTAAACATGGTGTTCTCGTAATGACATGTGGTGCTCACGCCATACGTACTAAAAAGTGCTCACAACCACTAACTATCATGAGTTTCCTGTACATTTCAAACGTTGTTGTACAAACCAAAGCAAATAGTGTGAATATTCACGATCACAATGGAAAAGGAAAAGGGGGTCTGTACAATGAAGAAGGTTTGATTTCATTTCATGTTATTTTACATTTCGCATTTCATTTTAAATAATGCAATTCCCTTTCAATTGCATTATTTCTTCTACTTCAGCGTTCATTCTCAAACTCGCGTTGACGCTCTTTTGTAACAGGACAATCGCCCTGCTAGATTTCCAGCAGGATGCAGTCCAGACAATGGGTATGCGTTGTATCGCCGTTTTATTTGCGCCAATGGCCCAACACATCCGTCTTCTTTGGCTTTCATGTCACTACTGCATTAAATATTCTTATATATATATATATATATATATATATCATTTTATATGTTATGGTGCTCACGTGCTCGTTAGTATATGTGGGGAAATATCTCTTTCTAAAAAGGTTTTAGAAGCCATAATCTAACTAGTAGGGTAATCTGGATATAACTACATTCTTGAAACGAAAGATAGATCGATTTTTTTCAGCCGCTTTGAAGCTTGTTGATGACTTTCATACCTGGATGGAATTTGATTTTTTTTATAACTGTTTCATATTTTGGCACACCTTCCAGGTTAGATTCATCGGAAAAGGTTCATCTGCATGAAATAACTAATGTATTTATAAACCTCAACTTCCTGTTCGCTGGTTCTCAAACTCTTAAAGATTATCAGCATGTAGACTTGAACACGGAATGCACTGTGGTTACAGGATGGAAACAATATATTTGCCTTTCGTCAAGACACAACCGATATCAGTATGGCGTTTGTGTTGCTATGAACTAGGAGATTAGACAGCCAACCCACCACCGACAATATCTTTATTTCTTTCTTAAGACATGCGTACAAGTGACAGTGTTGCCATTCCTTGTTTTTGTTCCCAGTTATAACTGCACATTTCCACTTCGCTTTTATTCCCAGTTCAACACATGACTACGTTTATTCCCGGTTCTAATAACACATGACTACTTTTATTCTCAGTTCTAACAACACATGACTACTTTTATTCTCAGTTCTAAACAAAACATGACTACTTTTATTCTCAGTTCTAACAACACATGACTACTTTTATTCTCAGTTCTAACAACAAATGGCTACCTTTATTCTTAGTTCTAACAACACATGACTACTTTTATTCTCAGTTCTAATAACACATGGCTACCTTTATTCTCAGTTCTAATAACACATGGCTACCTTTATTCTCAGTTCTAATAACACATGGCTACTTTTATTACCAGTTCAAACAACACATGGACACTTTCATTCCCTGTTATAACAACTCATGAACACATTTTTTCCCAGTTTTAACAAATCATGGACACTTTGTACTGATAAATTATTCAATATATTTAAAGAAAAACAATATTTTCAAACAGTGAAAATCACAGTTTTCTAACAATAAACAATTGAACATATTTCGTAACAATAACGATAGGATCACAATTTGTAATAATAAAAAATAAACACATTTTGTAACAATAAGGATATGATCATATTTTTAACAATAAAGAAAATAACGTATTTTACAACAATAAAGACATAAGCACATTGTGTAAAATAAATAAATATGCATATTTTGTAACATTAAAGAGAGGAACACATTTTGTAACATTAAAGAAAGGAACACATTTTGTAACATTAAAGAAAGGAACACATTTTGTGACAATAAAGAAAGGAACACATTTTGTGACAATAAAGAAAGGAGCACATTGGTGACAATAAAGAAAGGAACACATTTTGTGACAATAAAGAGAGGAACACATTTTGTAACATTAAAGAGAGGAACACATTTTGTAACATTAAAGAAAGGAACACATTTTGTGACAATAAAGAAAGGAGCACATTGGTAACAATAAAGAAAGGAACACATTTTGTGACAATAAAGAGAGGAACACATTTTGTAACATTAAAGAGAGGAACACATTTTGTAACATTAAAGAGAGGAACACATTGTGTGACACTAAAGAAAGGAACACATTTCGTAACAATAAAGAAAAGAACACATTTCGTAACAATAAAGAAAGGGACACATCGTGTAACATTAAGAAAGGAACACAATGGAAACATCATAAGACTAACAAACACAATGTCTATCCTGGATTGCGTCAGAAGACAACTGATGAAGTGCTTTTCACATGCTTCCAGATCAACGTCAGATAGTGCCTCTAAAAAGGCATTGCTATACAGACAACGATGGATACAAAGCCAGGTGCAGACCATGCAAAAGATGGATTACAAAAACAATAGAATCAGCTAAAATAAACATACATGAAGCACACAAAAAGGTCTCCAGAGAACTCTTCTACCCCTTACGATACACGGCATAAAGGCGAAAATTTTGTATTCTGAATAATATTTTGAATTATATATTTCGTATAAGGCGAAACGAAAAAGGAAGAAAGACAGGAACATATTTTGTAATAATAAATAAACGAACACATTTTGTAACAATAAAGAAAGGAACACATATTGTAATAATAAAAAAAGGAACCAATTTTGTAACAACAAAGAAAGGAACACATTTTGTAAAAGAAAGAAACCATTTATTTCCAAAATAGATTTATAATTCTAACATTTTACAAAATTTACAAAGTATATATTGTATCATTAAGAATACAACAAATATTGTAGACTCCAATATGGCAGAAACAGGTATAAGAACACAAACGAAGAAACAAAACTCATTGCACATTTACAACAATTATATAACCAATATGAAACAGCAGAACATACCTCTTGGAAGCGTAGCAGCGGAGTTAATGTCATACACACAAAACGCACTATGACACCGCGTCTTGTATGTAAACATTCACTGAAAACAAAATGACACTAACATAAACATTTGTGCCAGAAGCCGACAAGTTTATTCTGTCTTTTGTCATTCTCATTAAAGTTCCCTGTCTGGTATATACATCATTCTGAACGTGATAGATGCATTTATGTATGCACATTCACAATTCTGACATTGAAATATCACGTGTAGCTAATTTCTTTTAGCTTCGTCATAATTTTATAAACAATCTAGTCTCCTGTCATTGGACTAACATAATATGGACTCACTGTTATTATAATATAACAATTATGTTTTGTATTCATTATTACAAAAATGGCTTTTATAATACTATTCTGTGTGGCGTGTCGCAGAGAGGTTAGAGACGCGGTTTCACGTCGATGAGGTCCAGAGTTTGATCACCGGTAAGGACTAGGCTTTCTTTTTCTTTCGGAGTGTAAATTTGAAAACTCACCCTTATCATGACGTGGCGACAGCAAGGGCGTGTGACCTCTATCACACATGCTACTCGAAACTTCCCTTAACTCCCTAACTGGAATAACGCAGTATTGACAGATCGTTTACATATCAATTATCTGTGTTTGTTCTCAAACTCCTGCATATTATCGAGATGTAGTCCCGCTATCATTGTTGAACAGTCATGGAAGATAACTGTCACAACAATCATTATTTATAAGTTATGACACATATCAAAGTAATTTTTTGAGACACGAATCTTCAGCTAGACTCGTGGACCGTCCCCAAGAACCACTACTTTACAGGCGTTGTTCTAACATTATTTTTTTTAAATTTCAGTTTATTGTCAAAAATAATATTATTTATCGATGGATATACATAAATACGAGTACTAAGATGGCAGTCAATCCCCCGTTTTCGTTCTTGTTTCCCATAGTGGCTACCTATGTATTTTGTGGTTAATTAATCTATATATTATATCAATAAATAATAATCAATTTAAATATTCATTTTTTAGGGTTAGCGTTAGGAGTACCTATATCCAAAATATAATTATATTTAAATGTATAAATGATAAACATAAATTGATAAACATGGGCAAGTTAAATAATCATACAGGTGGATAATAATTGGCGCATAGGGGGGTTGGACTACGATCATATGGGGGTTGGACTACGATCATATGGGGTTGGACTACGATCATATGGGGTTGGACTACGATCATATGGGGGTTGGACTACGATCATATGGGGTTGGACTACGATCATATGGGGTTGGACTGGACTGCAATCATAGTACAGAAATACGAAATAGGACAATAACCAATGCATAACCACGACCGTAGATACAACTTCGTGTAGGAGGAAAAGGGGGTGTAGTGTTACCTAAAAAAATAAGCTATTGGCCTCGTTTTTGTAAGATTTTTGAAAGATTAAATAAACGCTTTAAGGGGCGGTGGTTACTCTCTTGTTAGTTACTTCATAGATATGAGTTGTAAGGTGTACTGTCCGACGTCCTTACATCAAATAGGCAATGGTTCAAACATCTTTATGGTTATATAGAATTTCAACCAAAAAAAAGATGAGATTGCCAAATATATCAAAATCTTTCGAGATGTTTCATACGATCAACTTCGTCTTTCAAAAGAAGCCATTTTCTTCTTCTTCTTTCGTTCATGTGAAACATGTCTATATCTGTAATTCCGTCTCTCCAACAAAATTCACTGTCCCTTGCAACCCACACAGTGGCCCATAGAGCTGCCTCCTCTGGCCATATTTTAGATCACTCTTCATGTTATTCCGGTTAGCATAAATTATTATTTCTCCTTCTTCGTATGTCTGTCCTTATCTTTTGTCAATTATACAGTCCTTTGGACTTAATGGAAATCAATTTTGAAATGTGATGAAATGTGAAATTGTCCTTGTCAAATGTTGCATTGTTCATTGTTCAATATCCACATTCACAAATTGGAAATTAGAATATGCAGACTCTAAAGAAAATTCGTTTTGTTATTTTATTGTAAAACAGCAATATATTTTTTATTTGTTTATTTTCTCAGTCGCCAATGTCCACCTGACTTTTTTGTAGCAATTCCCGTTGTTGTTTTTTTACAGTCTCATTAAAAATGTATTAGATCTAAATACAGGCAATTTTGTCAAGACTGAATGATTGTAACGATCTTTGCATGGTTCATAGTTGCCATCTCGTTTTTCTTTCAGCTGCCTTTGCTGTGATGGGATCATCTAGTAATATGTCACCAAAATGTCAGCAGTATGGCATCAAGTCCATATGTTACAACGCATTGCCGTTGTGTGACCTGACATCAGAACGGCCAAAACCCAGGCAGATTTGCAAAGATGAATGTGAGCTCGTGGAAAATGACATCTGCAAATCAGAGTATGTCAAGGCTAAGAGACACGAACTGATTGGTGAGTATTCTGTTTGTAACTTTCAAACGTATATACATGATAGGAAAGCTGCCCTACTCCTCTTAGTCGCTTCATACTGTATACATCACCGTGTATTGCCTAAACCTAAAGGGGAGCAAAGAATAGCAAAACTGTTTACCTTCCATGCCTGTCGTAAGAGGATACTACGGAGGATTTGGGGTGAATTTCACTTTCCCATCCCATATATGATCAAAGTTATCCTGAAGTCATTCTGAAGTCGGATGTGTCATGTAGAAAGGCGCAGATATCACAGAAAATCTTTAAACATTGACACAACTCATTCCGTTCTTCAGACTACATCCTGATAGGAGTTTGAGAACGAATGCAGTAGAAGAACTATATGTGTGACAGCTTGCTATTTATCCAATGGCGAGTGGTTTTTTGTGAAGTTTTCATACCCAGATGAATGCACTAGCGTTGAGACCAACATAATCAAATCAAGAATTTTGAGTCATGCTTTAGTTTATTTCCATCGATTTCATTGGTCGACGCAGGTGACACATAGTATATAAACAGTGACGAACGAAAACCACAGCAATAGTCAAAAACATCACTTAAGAAGGTTGTTTCTGCTTTATTTTGGTTCTGTTGTTAGGTCTTATTTTGTGATTAATTCAGCTCAATAGTGTCAAAAGAATATCTTCTAAAGATGATGATTTTGTGATGGTATGTATCCTGGGAGACCAGATTTTAGAAATATAAAACCATGACACGTATTACCGAAACAAAACTTCCAACTAAATAATCCAGCGAAATATATTTGTTTGTACTCAGAAATTGTGATGTGAAAGTGTTCAGTAACAACTGGTCGTTAATCATAAACTACAAAAAATGAGAATATTTTAAAATGCATTTCTATCTTGTTTTTAATAATTGTTGAGTCTACAGATAAAGTTTATATAATTTCGGCACAAAATTAATCAATTGATCAACCAATTGGAACGTTCCAGCAAAACTTCTCGCCGGTGCTACGTTATTTGAGCACGATCACTAAGATTTTCTGTGTGTAAAAAAAATTACAGGCACCATATATCAGGTTCTGTGGAGGCGTGGTATGACCGGCTCTGTGGAGACTTGGTATGACCGGCTCGTAGAGGCGTGGTATGTCCGGATCTGTGGAGACTTGGTATGACCGGATCGTAGAGACGTGGTATGTCCGGATCTGTGGAGACCTGGTATGACCGGATCGTAGAGACGTGGTATGTCCGGATCTGTGGAGACTTGGTATGACCGGATCGTAGAGACGTGGTATGTCCGGATCTGTGGAGACTTGGTATGACCGGATCGTAGAGACGTGGTATGTCCGGATCTGTGGAGACTTGGTATGACCGGATCGTAGAGACGTGGTATGTCCGGATCTGTGGAGACTTGGTATGACCGGCTCGTAGAAACGTGGTATGTCCGGATCTGTGGATGTGTGGTATGAAGCATGAATGTGACAGTCAAGGTACGAATCTCGCTACAGGCAATTATTAATCTGTTCAGAAAGCAATGGCAAACTACTGAATGTCTTTATATTGCCTAGAATATTACTACAGCCAACACATGCTGGGTTGATGGCTACATTCTAAATATGATATGCTACCAATTTATTATAAGAAATTTGCAATTCTTAAAAACCGGACATATTTTGCGTCCCAATAAAAATTTTCGTCCAATTGGGACAAAACATCAAAAACGGGTACTTTCTACGTAAAATTCCATTAATAAAAAGTTTTCTTTTGACAGATATTGTGTTCTTGGTTTTTGCATCTACTAAACCGCATGCGCAAAATAGTACTGTACGTGACTATTTTTGGTTTCACAGTTCCGAATTATGTGTGTGGGGTGTTGAGATGTTATGTGTGTGGGGTGTTGAGATGTTATGTGTGTGGGAATTATGCTCGGAACTCGTCATAAATGTGTGCGGTCGTTGAACTTAGAGGGAACGTTATTCAGGACGCAAATGGCTATTGTGAATTGTAATGATGGTGTGATAACATATAAGCAACTCTCTTTCTATGTCACGTGTTCTTTACAGAACGTTTTTCTCACTGGCACTCGATAAGCCTCACCTTCTGTGCAAGCTGCCAAGCTTGTTCTAGTGTCATGTTCAGAAGGTCTTCGAACTCATTTAAGCAACTATATGTATATAGGTCTTAGAAATAGTTCTAGCAACTATAGGTATATAGAAGTTCTTCCGAAGTTGTTCTAGCAGCTATAGGTATATAGAAGGTCTTAGAAGTTGTTCTAGCAACTATAGGTATATAGAAGGTCTTCGAAGTTGTTCTAGCAACTATAGGTATTTAGAAGTTCTTCGAAGTTGTTCTAGCAACTATAGGTATATATATATACGGTCTTCAAAGTTGTTCTAGCAACTATAGGTATTTAGAAGTTCTTCGAAGTTGTTCTAGCAACTATATGTATATAGAAGTTCTTCGAAGTTGTTCTAGCAACTATAGGTATATAGAAGTTCTTCCGAAGTTGTTCTAGCAACTATAGGTATATATAAAATACTTGCTCATCTGTGTCTTGTATTTTCAGGTGACACCTTGTTACCAAGGTGCAAGGAGTTGAAAGGAGCTGGAACTCCAGAGGGCGACAATTGTATCAGACTAAACCTTAACTCTCCCTTTGGTCAAGGTCGTGGTACAGTTGGAGGTCGGATACCCGGTTCTGGAAGGGAACATGGGAGCAATGAAGAAGATTATGCTGGTGGAGGCGAAGACAAGGGTAAGTTTGAATCTAAGAGTTGTATCATTATGCTGTCTATGGTCAGAATAAGGCATCATTATTATCTAAATGTGTCTCATACGGTGAACACCCCAGGGATATTTTTTCATTATTTATTTCTTGCATACAATCCGCGGTAATTTATTCCTTACTCAATTCCTTCTTTATAATAGCCCATCACGTCAATTCCAAACAGCGTCATTTATCTTGACTTAATGTGACCCATGATTGGTTACTTTGCGTATACAATGTTTCACTAGCCAATGAAAATCATGGAAAAGATAAATGAAGCTGTTTGGGAACTGTGCGTAGGACTATTATGGAAAAGGTCTTACTTAATGCAATATGGCGGTTCAAGTAAGCCTGTTCAATTCATCTTAAAAATTAGATAGACCACCAACGACTTCTAATGTCGATGCACATAAGAAAATGGGTACCAGGTTTGAAGGAAACAGATTTGTTTTTCTGAAATCGCGACACAACGAATCTCTTTTCTCTGTCCAACATCCTGCATGAAATTTAGCAAAATCAAACGTCTTGCTACAAAAGAGATCCAAAGAGAATTTGAAAACGAATTACGATTGGTTGATATTTCGTCCACCAAAATGTATTAAGCATATTGATTCGCACACAAGACATGTCCATGGGTGCTCAAATCTCCGCTTCAGTAAATCTCTCAGGGTATACGGCTGATGGTTCCCGTTCTATGTTGATCCAGTACGTTTTTTAAATATGTGTTAGGTGTTCTCTACGGGCAACGCATATCCTCATTCTGACATCGTCCATTCTCGATATTATCTCTTATATTATCTCGATATTAAATCGTACGGACGCACGACGAGTACTGAGTATGACTGCTCGGTCCATAGGTTGACTACCTGTTATGGTAGTCTATTTATTAGACCGTCCGTTTCCCTCCATATCCGCATCAACCAATAACATACTTAGGGATGATGTGGTCAGCATCACGCTCGCAGCCTATAACTACTCAGAATAAAGGGCACCAGTTTCTTTACATTGGGTAAACTTAGAAGCTATTGCTCAATTAATGCTATTTCTAACTGAACTATAAAAAAAATCGAACCTGTGGCACTCTATTAAGGAAGCAAATCTGTAACCACATTAATATCCATGTTTAAAATCAAGATTTTTGTTTTTCTAATACACATTCATCCGAATATAAAATCAGGCTTACTGTTTTTCTGATACCCAGGCAACGATGTTTAAAATCAGGATTTTCTGATAAGTTTGCGTCAGAATTTAAAATCAGACTTACTGTTTCCTCAGAGACCTCTTGCTATACCGGCTCTGGTACCAGATATGTTGGCGAAGTCACCAAAACAAGGTCTGGATTAGAGTGTTTGAAGTGGTCAGACGTACATTTTGCATATCCTGAACTAGGTCAGTTACAAACAAATGTTTTCGTTTGTGTGCGATCTATTTCTGTGATATTTGGGCTGTGTGGCCGACGCCCGACAGAGGAGTAAAGAATAGTGACACTGTTACATGTCATGCATGTAAGAGGAGACTATGGAGGATGGAGTTGGCTATCCTATCCCATAGAGGATTTAACTGACCCAAATGCTTGTGTGTGTGTGTTTGTTAGTCTATTTGCTTATTTCAGTGTTTGCTTATTTTGGGTGTTTGTGTGGCTGTTTTAGTCTGGGTTTTTGTTTGGATGTTTGTTTGTTTAGGTGTTTTTTTCGGTGTTTTTTCCCCTTGTTTCGGTGTTTGCGTTGTTACTTGTTTGGATGATAGTTTGTATGTTTGGGTGTTTATGTGTTGTGTTTTTGTTTGTTTGTGTGCTTGTCTGGGTGTTTATTTGTTCGTTTTAGGGGTTTGTTTTGTTGTTTGTGTGTTTGTTTGTGTATTTGCTTTATTGTATGCTTATTTGTTTGGGTTCTCATTTGTCTGTGTTGATATTTATTTGGCTATGTGTTTAAGTGAGAGTTTGTTTGTGTGAATATTTGGGTATTTGTTTTGATCCTCTAGTATCACGAGCAATATAGCTCTCGCACCTTTTCTACAATGATGGTGAAATTCTACATACTTTCTTCCTTCTTCTTCAGAATTCGTTCTCCCACTCACGAGTTTCTTATTATGTCATCTCAAACCTTATATTCTATGCAGGCATCCATCAATGAATGTTTGTACTTTTCTGGTTGTCTCTTCTGCTATTGACCATATTTCTGAACCATACAACAGCACAGATATAACGTGATTTAAATATTCTTAGTTCTATATGTGATGTCATTTTCTTTAGATTTCTATATATTTCCTAATGCAATTAAGTTTCTTTTTACGTTCTATATTCTTCTTCTTCAGCGTTCATTCTCAAACTCCTGCTGGATCTCTCCTGTAGCAGTACTACTAGATCTCCAGCAGGATTCAGTCCAGAGAATGGAAATGCGTTGTGTCGCCGTTTTATTTGCGCCAATGGCGCGACACATCCGTCTTCGGCGGAGTTATATATTCTTATCTGGACATCTTTGTCTTCTCCTCCCTCTCTGTCAATGTTGCTGACACAGTATGTGTATGAATCGATCTCTTGTAGGACTAGTTTTTTTTTTTAAATTAAAAAATAAAAACTTTCGTTACTGCATGTGTTCATGTGAAGGAGTGCAGGGAGACTTTATATGGTCTGTGGAAATAAATCCCGCTTTGCGGTAGCAGACGCCGCGACATGTTCATGAAGGATTTTTATTGGTGGATCTTTAATGTAATCTAATCAGGTTTTATTAACTGCATTTATTCTCATAATCATTGGGGTTTTTAAATTATTATTTCATAACAAAATGTGATTATCTCTCTACAGAAGTTTGTAAATTATGACAGAATTCTTTTCCCCTAATATGTATATCTCGACCTTTGTAAATAGTGACCAGATCCTTATACCGCCATCTGTACATCATAATCTCCTTATACCGCCATCTGTATATCACAATATCCTTATACCGCCATCTGTATATCACAATCTCCTTATACCGTCATCTATATATCACAATCTCCTTATACCGTCGACCATATATCACAATCTCCTTATACCACCATCTGTATATCACAATCTCCTTATACCACCATCTGTATATCACAATCTCCTTATACCACCATCTGTATATCACAATCTCCTTATACCACCATCTGTATATCACAATCTCCTTATACCACCATCTGTATATCACAATCTCCTTATACCACCATCTGTATATCACAATCTCCTTATACCACCATCTGTATATCACAATCTCCTTATACCACCATCTGTATATCACAATCTCCTTATACCACCATCTGTATATCACAATCTCCTTATACCACCATCTGTATATCACAATCTCCTTATACCGCCATCTGTATACCACAATCTCCTTATACCACAATCTCCTTATACCACAATCTCCTTATACCACAATCTTCTTATATCACAATCTCCATATATCACAATCTCCGTATATCACAATCTCCTTATATCACAATCTCCTTATATCACAATCTCCTTATATCACAATCTCCTTATATCACAATCACCTTATACCACAATCTCCTTATATCACAATCTCCTTATATCACAATCTCCTTATACCACAATCTCCTTATATCACAATCTCCTTATACCACAATCTCCTTATACCACAATCTCCTTATACCACCCTCTCTGATATTCCACATCTGTATGATCCTCTAATCTCCAGTAGCGAGAATTGACCGTGACCATAGCTATACAATAAGACCCTTCAACAAAAAGTAAACATGACCTAATAAGCTCATTTTTTACTATTCCCGTGCATTTCGTCGGTCGGCCTTGACGATATTTGGCGGGCTATTCCAAATATGTAAATAGTGACCAATAAAAATCATGAAAAAATAAACGTCACGAATAAAGGCATGTTTACGTTCTGTTGAGAGGTCTATACTGGTGAACGGTCATGACTTGGCGTATCTTTATTCCGCCTTTCTGCTGTCTAATTCATTCAGCTGGCCACAACTACTGCCGCAACCCAGGAGGGAAAGAGAACAGTCCGTGGTGTTATACAGGTGATCGTCAGATCTCGAAAGAACTCTGTGAGATCCCAAAGTGTGATGAATTTCGACAGAGACACCGAATCAGTAAGTTTGCAATGTTTTTGATTTTGTTTATGGCGCCCTTTGTGCACAGTCTAATCATGAAGTGCAATAGACTCAACTCGAGCAATTGTTCTCTTGTTTACAGCGCAGTCATAGTGTTTACAGCTCAGTCACAGTATTTACAGCGCAGTGACAGTGTTTACAGCGCAATAACAGTGTTTCGTCTCAAGAAATAATATCAATGCTACTGAACATATAAGTCTATCTAATTACACACATTTCAGCCCTCCACTTACGGAGCATAGGTCTTCCACTGCCTAATAAATAAAGTCATTCGTTCGCTCTTTATGTGTGCGGATGGTACATTTGCTGGGTGGTACTTTCCAATTAAGTGCACGGCCGCTCCGTAGCGAACGTTAGAAGATATGATATCACCACGACTGCTCAACTGAGAAGGACCTATCAGACAGACTATCAGTTGTCAAAAGCTACCTGTTAACAATTAAACGGAGTATTTCATCAACATCCTCTTATAGTCCACGCCTTGTGGCCTTGATAATCAAGTCGGTCTAGTCTATGTCTTGTGGCCTTGATCATCATGTCGGTCTAGTCTATGTCTTGTGGCCTTGATCATCATGTCGGTCTAGTCTTCTATTTTGTATGCTATCAATCATTTCCGATACCGATGTTCATAAAGCCAGGATATCTATCATCTTTTCGTTTGGTCTTCCGATATCCAGGGCCGGATTTAGACTTGATAAGCTATTTTAGATATAGGGCCCTAAGCTATTTGAGATATGGGCCCTAAGCTATTTGAGATATGGGGCCCTTTAACGATTAAGAATATATAGATAGTGAAATAAAAAATGTTGGGGGTCCCAAGAAAGTGGGGGCCCTAAGCTATAGCTTGTTTAACTTATAGGTAAATCCGGCACTGCCCATATCCCTCGTGCTCTTCAACTTGTTGTCGAACTGTTGTCACGATGTTATTCATTTTCTTCTTTTCATCATCAACAAACGCATAACCCTTCAGGGTCGTAGATGAGACACTTTGAAAACATCAACACACAAATTCCAACACGCCTCCCTGTTCATAGTTCCTTGTTTAATATTGGGAAATCTGAATCATGCCCAGTCTTTAATATTATCTATCTATACTTTCCTATAGAATAGTTTTCAAAAGGGAACCGTAGTCGTATCTCATCACATGGCAAAACAACACAATTTTGTGTCGTTTCACCACTGCCTTGAGATGTTCTTGTTGACTAGCAAGAGTATTTATTTTGCTTCTCGCGTATATGTTGGTTTTCTGTTCTGTATAATTGATGAGCAATATTCGTCTGTAACATTTGCTTTCAGAAATCTGTATTTTCCTCTCCCTTTCTAGTGTTTTTTGTTGTTGTTGTATTTTTTGCAATTGTCCAACTCTTACATCCGTACAAACGAATAGGTATTATTAAAGATTTATATAGGTGTATCTTCACAGCTGTACTTATTTCTTTGCTGTTGATTCCATCGTTGCTCATATAATATACTAAATATTTAAAGGTACCATCTTCTAGTTTAGTTTCTTCTTTTCATGTTCATCTGTCCAAAACATGTGAACTGTCCAGTTGATATGCGAGTGAGCAGTTCTCTTTATGTGAACTGTCCAGTTGATATGCGAGTGAGCAGTTCTCATTATGTGTTAACTCCTATTAGGATATCGTCATTCTGCTTCATGTCTGTCCATAGTCCCAACATTATTGTATAAAATCAATACCTGCTGTCTCTATATCCTGTTGATTGTCCATGATTGACGCCCATATATTAGGAGGAATTATAGAGGGAGTATTTCTTGAGTATAAGTCTCTCTGTCCGGCTCTATGGTGGCACGGTACAGAGTGCGTCTGTGACGGCGAAGGTACGTAGTTCAAATCCCGCTACGCCAGTGTATTGTCAGGGTCTGTAAACGAAGTAAATAATAGCGACACTTTTACCTGCCATTCACGTTGTATGATGCGACTAAGCAGGTTTTAGAAATTGAGTAGGCCATCCCAACCCAGAGAGGGTCAAAATGACCAAGAAAGAAGCCATGCTGAAGTCGGATGTGTCAGGCCGACATATGCATATATCACAACATAGTTGTAAACCATGGCACAATGAATTCCGATCTCTGAACTACAGCCTGCTAATCTGCAGCAGTTTCAGAACGAACGAAGAAAAAGAAGAAAGTTCGGAAAGCAATGGCAAATTACTTAACGTAAATCTTCTTCTTCTCCGTTCGTTCTCAAACTCCTGCAGATTAGCAGGATATAGTCCGGAGAACGGAATGCGTTGTGTCATGGTTTACAGCTTTGCTGCGATATCTGCGCTTTTCGGTCTGACACATCCGACTTCAGCATGGCTTTGGGTCACTGACCCAATATGAGATGGGACAGCCAACTCCATCCCATAACCTCCTTAGTCGCCTTTTACGACATGCGTGGAAGGTAAACAGTGTTGCTATTCTTTGATCCCCTTTCGGGCACGGGCAACTTAACGTAAATAATGCTAAGAACATCACTACAATCAAAAAGTTTCTGTGTTGATAGCTACATCTTGAATTTCACCAACTTAAAGGAGTCCGCCCAGTACTTTGTATTCCACCTAATAGCCATATTGAATCAAAATATATTTTTTTATATGTAAAGATATCCAAAAATCTTACTAACAAAAGCAATACTACTAAAAAAACATCAACTTTAAGTCAAAAAGTAAAACACCCCCTCCTGGAGCAGAGAACTACAATACCAAATATGTATTCCTTCGTAACAAACAGCCTGAAACAGGAGACAGACGGATTTTATTTATCTATAGCTAATCTTACATTTGTGGCCTGAAGTGATACCAGATTGAATAGTTGTTATTTTCCGGGCGGAATAAATCATTCCATTGACGATGCACGCCATTTTCATGCGCAGACTAGATTATTTTGTGATTAGTAAGAAACGTTGAGACCATTTACAGACCGCCCATTATCCTATATTGAGGAAAGGGACAGAAGCCTGGATATCCTCAACGTCATGAGTATTAATTCCAGAGTTATCTGTATTGCCATGTGAAGCCGGCTTTATCTTGAACTATATGGTGCCTTTGTCAACAAAATGCAATTTTCTAAAGATTTACTGCGTGCATTGCCGGATATCAATAGTTATCTCTACGGGCACTCAGATAATGCGAGTGCATCTAGTTTAACTGTGGGCTCAGTCAACGAGATAATAGTCAGGAATTCTCGTATAAGCGATAGAAACCTCGCTCTGGCCTCGGTTACCATTATAACAAAATGCTTTGTCTTCGTCTTGTTCAACGAAAACGAGCTCATTATCTCTTCATTCCGGTAGTTTTCTTGTCCTATTTGATAATATCTGATGTGATCGGGAGACTGCAGTATAACTGTGATCCGTAAGTTAAGTAAATATTTATATGTATTTTATATATATACAGTATATATATATATATTGGTTAAATAGCAGTTTTAAGTGAACAATACATAAGATCGAAGTTTCGACGAAAGATCTCTATCAAGGTAGGGATGAACAATTACAGAATAGCACTACAAAATCAAATGGAAACTTCTTATACTACATTGCTTGCATATAGTCTCTTTTTCATTTTGTAGTTCCATTCTGTGGAAGATTGGAGGCAACAGAGATGTGGTTCTACAGAAGAATGCTGAGAATACCATGGACTGCCAGAAAAACTAATGTAGAGGTGTTAAAAGAATTAAATGCGAAACGGACCTTAATCAACAATATAAGAAAAAAGCAATCTTCTTTTTTTGGCCACTTCATGAGACAGGCAGGTTTAAAGAACATAATCACAACAGGCAAGATTGAAGGCACCAGAGACAGAGGGCGACAACGTGAGAAAATATTAGACAGTTTGACAACCTGGCACGGCAAAGAAACAACAACGACTTTGATACATAATACTGTGGACAGAGAGCTGTGGAGAGTCATGACCACCTATGCCACCCGGCATGGCACCTGATGATGATGAGTTATATTCTGTGTTTGCCATAATAACGTGGAATTCTTCTAAAGTGCATAATAACAAATATTCCTACTTAACAATGGTTTTCTAAAATACCCAATTATATTTATTCTTTATTGTTTGTACTGTTTATAGCTAAATTTTATTACATAGATAATTCGTCTGTCCTTACAAAGTTGTTTGCCTGTAATTGAAACCGATGAGCCGATGGCATTGATGCCCAAATCAACACGAAAATCTTTAAAATGACTGCATTTGATAATCTGGATGCAATGTCTGAGAGTGGACAGGCATTAATATTGCTTCAAACTTCCATAAACCTCATTTATACATTCATGTGCATCTTATTAAGAGTCTGAGTATCGCCTCGGTTACTCTGAGAAGAACTTATATTTTTGTCAGGAAGCATATATGCTGTCAAGAGCTACCTACTCACAGCTGGATGGATTATTTCGTCATCATCATCACCTGCAAAAGTCACACCTGATATAGCATTACTTTTTACATAACTATACCTTTTTTTGCATTTCCAGGTGAAGCAAGTGCTGACTCTAATAAGCTCATGTACATCCTCATTCCTTCACTGACTGTGCCTCTTGCCCTCGGCATTCTTCTGGCACTTATTTGTTTTTGTCAGAAATCACACAACTCCAGGTCAGTGAGCACCGAGTGGCTATCTGCATATATGTTTGTAGTCACATTCTCTTGTGTCAGGACATTAGCGAAAATAAAAAGGCTATACAACCCTGTTATCTATCTTCGTTTTCTGGACTACATCCTGTTGTAGTTTGACCATTGTCCTGCTACCAAAGAGATCCAACAGGAATTAGAGAGAGTGCATGAGAAAAAATAATTGTTTATAATCTTCTTCCTCATTTTCTCCTTCTTCTTTCTACTATTCTTCTTCATATTCTTTCCATTTTTTCCTTTTTTGTCCTTGTTCTTTTTCTCTTTAATCCCCCTTTTTCTTATTTCTCTTCCTCTTCTCTGCTTTAATTTTTCTTCCTCATTTTCTTCTTCATATTTCTTTCTTCTCTTTCCTCCAACTTTTTCTTTGTCACCTTCTCTTTTTTTCTTCTTGTTCTCTTTTTAATTTTCATTTGCTATTTCTTCCTCCTCCCCTTCTTACTCTTCTTCTTCTCCGTGCTTTTTATCCCCTAGAAATTACATTTTTTTAAATCAGTTAAAAGTTGTATGGTAATAATTTCCAATAGCACTATCATGTTCATCTATCAATTTACACCTGTTTCTGACAGGTCTTTCTTCTTCTTCTGCGTTCATTCTCAAACTCCTGCCGATTAGCAGGATGCAGTCCGAAGAACGGAACACGTTGTGTCATGGTTTACAGCATTGCTGCGATATCTGCGCCTTTCGGCCTGACACATCCGACTTCAGCGTGGCTTTGGGTCACTGACTCTATATGGGATGGGACAGCCTACTCCATTCCATAACCTCCTTAGTCGCCTTTTACGACATGCGTGGAAGGTAAACAGTGTTGCTATTCTTTGCTCCTCTTTCGGGTCCCGGCAACACACAGGCGTGTGACTCTAGTCCAGTCTCATCATTACAATGACAGGTCTTTCAACTTACACCTGTGTCTGACGGGACTTTCTGTTTGAAGATCATAATATACTTCAACAAAATTTCTTTCTGGGGTTGCTTTAAATATCATGGTGAAAAATATACACATTCAATTACAAACAGAAAACAATTCAAAACAAGCTAGGAACATCAGATGGCAAGATAACTTTTTACTCAGCATCTATTTTCAAACTCCAGCTAGATCTCTTTTGTAGCAGGACAATGAAAATGCTTTGTTTCGACGTTTTATTTGCGTCAATGGCCCGATATATCCGTCTTCATCGGAGGCAATAGGATACCACTCTCCTTGACAGATCCGGTATTCCTAGAATTGACACTATTCTGATGCAGACAAAGATTCATTAGGCGGGCCATATGATATGCAAGCCAGATCACTGCCTACCAAAGATACTTTTCTGTGGTGTTGCAGAAGACCATAAGTTCTCAGGGTGGCCAAAAGAAGCGCTTCCAGGACTTGTTAAAGATCCTAATGAAAACCTTTGAAATAGACAAATACATAGGAAGAAGCTGCATACAATAGAGCTTAAAAAAAGCGCAGTATCTTGTGAAAATAGGAGAAATACAACAGCGGAGAATAGCTAGAAAGTCACAGGTAGATCAATCCTTCAAGAGTGGTCATCATGCCCGAATAGTCCTTAAAAGGATCTTTGCTGCCAGCAGAGGGCTTATTAACCACCTGCGAACGTATAGTTAAAGACATAGCTATAATTGAATTTCATAACGTAGATGTAACAAATGGTCATCATCATCATGTGTGATGAACCAACATCGCACTAATACACAATCACATTTCATCCAGGTTTTCTTGGACATGTGACATCTAGAGGTCATGCGACTCGCATTACTTTAGCCACATTTCCCCAGATTCTTCTGGTACTAATTTCGATAAGTTATGCCCTACCTAAAAAAACATTTGTGATTATAAGACAACCTCAACCATGAATCCAGTCATTAAACTCCTACGTTTGGATGTAATGTTCAACCCTTCTTTCCCCCCCCCCTCCCGTTTAAGGAAACGAGAAAAGGATACTTATCTATGACCGGGTTCCAGTAGAAGACCTGTTCGTTAAATTCATGCTGAAGTCGGATGTGTCAGGTTGAAGGCGCAGATATTGCAGCAATGCTATAAACCATGACACAACTCATTCCGTTCTCCGGACTGCATCCTGCTAATGTGCAAGAGTTTGAGAACGAACGCAGAAGAAGAACCCAGTTCGTTAGGTATTGTGATTATTGTTTGCCTTTTAGTTGGTTACTCTTTATATAATTGGAATAGTCTTGGCATATCACGTCTTGGTATGCGATTCCAAGTATATAAATAGTAATTTGAAGATGATCAGATCATCTTCATACATCCATTAAAGCAAATCATATGTATATTTTAAATATAATGTATTTTATATAACTTTAACCACAAGCCATTACAGGCGTTTACCTGTTAGCGCATCAATAACATTTGTATACAACAATGTCTGAATTGAATAATGTCACATCAATCCGTGACGTAATTGCGCTATTTATATAGAGTTTCGGAGAGACTGACAGAACACGGATATTATATTATAGATGTACATGTATAAGTTCTCACCTCCGGAATTTTATTCTTCGCTCTAGCTCTAGTTTACTACACGCAAACGATCCACACAAAGTTGTTAATATCGCTCATTCTAGTTTGTTCTTTATCTAATTGTCCTTCTTTCTACAGAACATATTGAATGTGTTTCTTGACGGTGTAGCCATTGACAGTCATTGACTGTGTAGATAAAAGTAGTTAATATTGATATACTGATGTAATCCTTCTATATCGCATCCTTTTATAACAAACTTCTCTCTTTAACAATAGTTTTTTTTAAATCTCCGATTACTTTTATTCTTTATTGTGTGTACTGTGTATAACGAATTTCTGTTATTACATACATATTTCGTTGGGTGGGTCACGTTATAATGGGATTTAACTGTATTACAAAATGGTTGCTGGGTGTCATGTGATGTAGGCTATGTCTGTATACAAAACGGTGGAACATTTTATATAATTCCCTCTGGGAATTATATTCTTCTATGTTTGGTCTCAAGCGCCTGCAGATTAGCAGACTGTACTAAGAAAACGAAATGTATTATATAATGGTTTACAACTCTGCTGCAATATCTGCACCTTTTAGTCTAACACATCCGACTTCAGCATGGTCTATAGGTCACTTTCTCCCTCCATGAGATGGTACAGCCAACTTCGCACCAAAGCACCTTAATCGCCTCTTACAACATGCCTGGCAGGTAACAGTGTTGATATTATTTGCTCCCCTTTCCGGTCTTGGCAACACACGGTCGCAAATTTTCTTAAAGCATTACTTGTGTCCAGCTCTGTGGTACAGACGTACGGAGAGCGTCTCAGACACCAGATCCAATAGCAGGAAATTATGCATCGGGACCATTCAGAAATCAATGGCAACCTACTGAAGATACATATATTGCCTATACAATCACTATAGCGAACCATAATATGAGTTTATTACTGTATCCTGAATAATATATGCTACCAAAGTTAATGCATACCATTGAGTTGAAGTCTTCTGATTATGAAATGAAGCTCTGGAAAAAGTACTCCATTGCACCAAGGATGTAAGAGCTAATTGGTTGTAAATCCTGGGCATCGAAACAACATAAAAAATACTGAATTTAGGGTTAAAAATATGAAAATTGTAACTAGAATATGAAAAGTTTGCTATCGGAGTTGAAGGTATGAATTCTTAAACTTTGAAAACATTGTCTTAATAACCAAGACCTTTTGTTCTGTCATAGATCAGCTCGACCCAACAACAAACAGGGCCAGCCAGTAGAAATGAGTCCACTTAATCCGAAGTCAGGGAGCCGGGTCAGAGAGTTTGCAATGCACAACATTCGTTTCTTCCAGGAAATCGGAGAGGGTGCTTTTGGAAAGGTGTATAAAGGAGAATTGTTAGGTCTTCCTAGGGAAGGTCAAGTAACTAAGGTGGCAATTAAAACATTGAGAGAAAATGCTCTTCCTAAAGTTCAAAGTGATTTTCGACGAGAGGTACGTTTACTAATTATACACATTGTTTGCATTTGGTGTTGTGCGGTATCACATATAAATGTGGGTGGTTGTGGTCATGTCGTTAGTGACCCAAACAGAGGCAAGAAGTTGATAGTAACCCAGACAGATGAAAGAATTTGATAGTAACCCAGACAGATGAAAGAAGTAGATAGTAACCCAGACAGATGAAAGAAGTAGATAGTAACCCAGACAGAGGCAAGAAGTAGATAGTGAACCAGACAGAGGCAAGAAACAGATAGTGAACCAGACAGAGGCAAGAATCTCAAGCAATGATAATCATTACAAACGTTCAGATGAGACAAAAAGAGGCCAGAATGCTGTGTGAGCAAGCTGAAAAATAAGTTGCTAAGTGCAAGCTGCCCAACTAACAATATGGCTATGGATATCCACGATTCAGTGGAATTGGTAGGATACTTAAAATACACACCACAACCGACATCTGATGTGTCTGGCTATTGACGCAAATCACACAAAGAAACAACAAATCCTCATTCTCTGGACTACATACTGCTGGAATCCTAGTAGGATGGTTGTCCTACTTCAAGAGAGATCAGGCATAAGTTTGAGAACACACATATATATATATATATTTATATGATTTCACGTTCAACATCAATGTTTCTCAACATAGGACATGGGAAAAAATGTTGAAAAATGTTCCTAAAAGGGGACCACGGGCCAGGAAAAGGTTGAGAACCTCTGGTTTATACTGTTATGTTATGCATATTCCGGACATTAGGCCTACCTTACAAATGTTCGCACCAGTATTATTTATGTCACAATTCTCTGATCAATGTACACCCCATCATATTAGGAAGGTATTGTTATTGCCTGATTTATTGAAAATATTAAACCTGTATGTTTGTTATAATATTCGGAAATTATTATCAACATATTCCAGCATCTCTTTGCACAATTGCAAATGGTGAGGGGTACCAGAGCTTAATTTATACTAAGATTCCAACTCTCCGCTGTGTGCAATGTTTTAAGAGAAGATTCCTACTTATAAAGGGGATGGGGGTATTAATTTTATTGAGAACACAGAAAATACTAATCAGAATAATTATAAATACGGTGGAATCCCGTTATAACAACTTGGTTCAGATCAATAAAATATGTATGTAATAAGAGAAATTCTTTATATACAGTACAAACAATAAATGATAAATGTAATTGGGAATTTTAAAAAGTGTTGTTTATAAAGAATTTTGTTAAAACAGAATGCACTATAAAGGCATTCCACTGTACATTAAAGCTTGGACTTCCAGCCCATAGGTCACGATTCTCATGGAGTCGCATAGGGTTGCCTATAGTGTTCCCAGCCCGTGGGTTAGGATTCTACATGGAATCACATAATGCTGTTTGTAGGGTTATCAGCATATTGTTCACGATTCTACATGAAATTACATAGGGTTGCCTGTAGAGTTGCCAGCTAGTACAACAAACTAACACATATTTCATCTACTTCATTCTCAAACTACTGCAGATGTTGTTGTTGTTGTTCGTCCATCACAAGTGATGATGACCATTTGTTGCATCCACTTTTGAAAATTCAATTTTAGTTATGTCCTTGATTATGAGTTCGTAGATGGCTAATGAGCCCTATTCGAGCTGTAAATGTCCTTGGATAGTTCGGACATGGAATGACGACTGTAGACGGATCTTGGTCTATCCGTGACTTTCTAGCTGCTCTCCGCTGTTGAGCTGCTGCATTTCTCTTCTTTTCACAAGATGCTCTTTTTAATTTTAGAACGCCTAGTAGATCTATTTTGTGCAAGTTCTTCCCATGTATCGTGGTCTATTTCAAAGGCTTTCAGTGAGTTCTTTAACGAGTCCTTGTAGCGCTTCCTTTGGTCTCCTTGAGATCGTATACCCTTCTCTAGCTCACCATAGAGAAGTATCTTTGGCAGACGATGGTCTGGCATACGCACCAAATGACCTGCCCAACGAATCTGTGTCTGCATCAGGATCGTGTCAATGCTTTGGATACCAGCTCTATCAAGGACAGTGGTATCTGGAATCTTGTCTTGCCATCTGATGTTCATAACTTTTCTGAGACAATTTGTATGAAAATGATTGAGTTTTTTCACATTACGTCTATACACAGTCCATGTTTCACTAGCGTATAGCAGATAAGCAGGATACAATCATGGAGTGTACTGTGACACAATTCACAGCTTAGGTGTGATATCTGAATCATTTGTCCTGGCACATCCTTCAGCATGGTGAAGTATCCCTTTGACCCTATTTGGGATGGGATAGACAGCCCCACCCCAAAACATCCTTAGTCTCGTCTTAAAATATGAACGGAAGGTACATACTTGTTATTCTTTGCTCCCATTCCTGGCCATGGTAACACATGTGCCTACAAAATATTGCTTATAAAGGAATTTTCATTCAAGTATTATCCTGCATCACTTGTGAATATCTAATGACTAACGAACTAATTGACAAATCACCTATCATGAACAATCAATGAGTACATTTTAAAAAGTCCTATAATTAAAAGTTGTAAAGCCAACAACCATGAATGGGGACCACACAAACATATTCAGCTCAAATAGGGGGCCACAAAAGAAAACATTTAGAACAACTGTTGTCATATTTACACCTTTCTCTAGAATTAATTATTTCATTATTATCTACAACAGATTGATCTGATGGCGGAGTTGCGACATCCCAACATCGTTTGCCTGATCGGAGTATGCACCAAACAAGATCCTTTGTGTATGTTCTTCGAGTATATGACCCAGGGAGATCTTCATGAATATCTGTTGTCCCATTCCCCTCACTCTGATGTCACCTCTGCAGAAGATGATAGTGGTACAGGTACTGGGCATGTCTTGGACTACTCAGAAATGCTGCATATCTCAACGCAGATTGCTACAGGAATGGAGTATTTGGCAAGTCATCACTTTGTCCACAGAGACCTTGCTGCCAGGAATATCCTAGTCGCAGATGGACTTAATGTTAAAATTTCAGATTTTGGTTTGTCTAGGGATGTTTACTCATCAGACTATTACAGACTCCAGAGTAAGTCGTTATTGCCTATAAGATGGATGCCACCAGAAGCTATCTTGTATGGGAAGTTCACCACAGACAGCGATGTGTGGGCATTTGGGGTCATTCTTTGGGAGATTTTTAGTTATGGACTACAGCCTTATTATGGGTTCTCCAATCAGGAAGTCATTGAGATGATACGCTCAAGACAGATTTTGGCTTGTCCTGAAGAATGTCCAGCCAGGATATATGGGTTAATGGTGGAATGCTGGCATGAAATGCCTTCCCGAAGGCCAGCTTTTAGAGAGATACACACACGTCTTCGTACCTGGCATAGTGAAACCACACCTACAGCTCCGTGGTCACTTTCCCAGAGTCATTCTGGACACTCCAGCTCAACGCACCAAAGCTCGCAGTCACAACCATCCCATCACAGCAGTACTGGCCCCAGTAACACAACAGCTGTCACTGGATTGACTGGCAGCAGTAACACCTCAGAGCCAAGCCCCGCCCAAGGATCATACGCCACCAACTTCATGCCTTACAATAACCACAGTAGTGCTCTATCACAGCCATTACCTCCCTACAACACAGGGATTCAACAACAGCCTTCGAACCTCCAAGGTATTGGTCACAATGGCAAGAACATTCCCCACATGACCCAACAATATAAAATCAATCCCTATAATGGACAAATTTTGAATCAGTATACAACATCACAACCAATTGTTCTGGCCCTCCAGTCTGGTCAGGTACAAGCTTCCCGAAATATTGGCCAACCAATGTCACAGACAAACATAGTAAACACAGGAGGCGTGGCCAATATGGGACTTAGCAAAGTTTCTCCTGCTAGTTCTTTATCCAGCTCTAAATCCTCAAACAGTGGATCATCCACACAGAACATAACCAACTTTGCTGGAATCATTTCAAAACCTGGGATGGCGCATATTGGTCAAAACACTATTAACCATAATAACCAATCAGTGAACAGTAATTACAAGCCCCTCCTCCCTAATTACATTATAGGCGGTGCTACAAATATGGCCACTCAATCACCTGACAATTTGACGGATTGTAATGCTTTAAACAACCTATCACATTCAGACTATACACAAGATCAAAGAACCTCGAACATTTAATAATTAAAGATTAACTTAACATTTCAAAGAATCATATGTTTTTCCAAATTAGTAATTCTACTGCGATTTAAAAAATCCCAGTAACTATCATTAAGGAATGGGTACACCTGCAGCGATAAAATGTCAGATTTACAGAAGATAACGGTCCTGAAGAGTGATTTGTTATTCCGTTATTAATTTTCGTGTTGTAAAATTATTTTCATAATTATTTTATTGTACAATATTTGCTATTTACACTTTAATTTTATGTTGTTTTTACTTGTATAATTCAAGGGATTATATTATTAAGATTTCATTTGTTACAGTTGTGAAACTGGTGCCTCAATGGTAAGAGCTTTAATTGTCAGTAAATCTACACCTTGTTAATATCCACACTGTACCTTGAGCATTTCTTCTTCTTTATCTGCATATGGGGTTCTGTTGGTCTTGTTAGATCTTTAAGCAAGTTATCAGGTCCCAACTTATGCCCAGTTTTGGCCTCAGTCCAGTATGTCAGTATTTTTCCTTGCAGTTCAATGTAGTCTTGGCAGTCTTGAAGTATATGTTTAGGAATTGGTATTCCTGTTCATGGGTCTGTATTTCAGTTCTACATGGACAATAATTTGTGTGGGTCCCACTGATACAATATAGATGGCAATGTAGTCTACAGTAACCATTTCTGTCAATAGATGTGCAGAGAATGTTATCAACTCTCTATGTTATCAACTTTCTTTGTTCACCTACACTCAGTCTCAAACTCCTGCAGATTATCAGAATGTAGTCCAGAATAATTAACATCTTGTGTCACAGTTTACAACTTAACTGTGATATCTGTACCTTTTGGCCCAACACATCTGACTTTAGCATGATTTATAAGCATGTCCTGGGGCCATGGACCGCTGGATCAACAACCAGCCATAAACATGTCTGTAGCTATCCTGAGAGTTGATTCTCGGAAATAAATGCAGAACGCTGATTATTCAGACAGCTTCACATTTTTTATCGCAGCTTTCTCACACTCCCGCCAGCTCACACTCCCGCCAGCTCACACTCCCGCCAGATCTCTCTTGTCAAAAACTGGTTGTACTAAATTTCCAGCAAGATGTAGTCCAGAAAACAGAAATGAATTGTGTAAACAATCTCTGGAAATGAGAATAATTAATATCATACGTCAAAATCATCACAAAAAAATGCTAAAATTTAGACAAATTAAGGACAAAATTATATTGGTTGTAAATATTAATCATGAAGAGAAATGGACAGAGACAAAGAATAGTCAACACAAGACATCGATAGACACAGATAAGTAGTTCAGCCAAGACACCGGTAGATATGGGATAGTAGTTCAGCCAAGACACCGATAACATGGGATAGTAGTTCAGACAAGACATTGTTACACACAGGAAATTAGTTCACCCAAGACACCAGTAGACATGTCATAGTAGTTCAGCCAAGACATGGGAAATTATTTCACGCAAGGCACCAGTAGGCATGGGATAGTAGTTCAACCAAGACATCAATCGACACTGGGAAATAGTTCAGCCAAGTCATCACAAGACATGGAAAATTAGTTCACCCATCGATAGACACAGATAAGTAGTTCAGCCAATACAACGATAGACACATAAGCAGTTAAGCCAACACATTGATAGACACAGATAAGTAGATCACTTAAGACATCGAAAGAAACGGGAAAGCATTTCACCCAAGACATCGATAGGCATGGGAAAGTAGACAACCAAACTATCAATATGATTACAGATATCATAAGACAAAAATTCACTGTTCAGTGAAAGCGGTAGAAACACTGAATTCATTAGTTAGCAACGCTGGAGTCTAACCAATTACGCAAATAAAATGGCGACACAATGCATTTTCATTCTCTGGACTACATCCTAATGGAAATCTTGTGGGACCATCGTCCTGCTACAAGAGGGATCCAGTGATAGTTAGAGAAAAAATCATCAAAAATGTAATAATTTATGTTTCTATTTTTTTAGGCTTCAATAAATCAAGCATTTGTAATCCTTAAGGTGTTTAGACATCCGTAGGTGCAAAGGTGGCAGACAAGAATTTTTCCTGTGTCTCTATCCTTGGATATTTTCCGGCCTCATTCCATGTGATTCCCATCTCTTTTCAAGTCCTTCATTGTCTCTCTTCTCCTTGTGTAACTAGGCCTTCCCTATTTCATTTGTCCCTGTGGATGTCATGTCATTAATGTTCCACTATATCTTTTATTTCTTTCAGTTTCCTTGGTCATCAGGGCAAAGTCCACTATCTTCTCCAAGTCAGAGTGGCTGCCCCATAGCTTTTGCCTCAAATCTGTATTCTCTAACCAGACATGGGTTTCTCCTCTTTGTAAGTTCGGTAGTCCTGTAGTATGGGGTTTTGATTCTTGATCCACATGGACATTCGTCTTTGTTTGAGATCCACAGTTAGTAAAGGTGACCCAACTGTATGTAAGTTACCCGTTCTAAGATTAAAACGTGTGATTTTTTAAAATCTCTGGACATGATGTATTGCATTATCTTTTGCTGATTTTCTAAGTGGGTGCCTATCTTTATTTTCTCTCCTTAATTTTAGTGTTCACCAGATCTTCCGTTCTTTCCCTGCCACTCCTACGTTTATCATGTTTCTTCTCTTTAGCAGATATTCACAGATTTCTGTAGTCTATCCCTTAATGTCTGTAATCTATTCCTTAATGTCTGTAATCTATTCCTTAATGTCTGTAATCTATCCCTTAATGTTTCTGGGTGAAGACTCCAATTAGTATGTTATTTCTCTTTAAATTTCATTTCCATTTACTTTCTTACCTCACAAATTTGACATACCATTTTTGTTTTCACATGTTCAAAAACTGCATAGATGCTCACAGCCTGTGCAGCAATCCCTGCAACGCAGGACTGACCTATACAAGGCTTTATATATGATGAGCTGATGTCCACTCAATAATTAGCAGGCATTAATAGACTATCACACATATGATCACAGTTTGTACACACATTTAATGTACACACATTTATTGTACACACATAAGGGGATTGTCCATAAATTATGGCAAAACATTTTTTATCCCCTTATTCTTCCCTTCCGTCAATAACTCAAGAATTCAGGAACTACCTCCAAAAAATACACCTCCCCCACTTAAAAAAGATTTTGCATAAAAACTGCAAAAACATTTTTTAAATTATGAAAAAAAAGTATAGTTGACATCAACTTTTGTGAAAACACTATCTTCCTCTCCCCTCAGTTAAAAACACTATGAAACTGTGTCAGGTCCCCTCGCCCAAGCCCTAAATGTGAACAAATAATAAATAATCTATTAGATGATATTCAACAAGCTGTGACATGCCACAGCAACAAAAATAAGAAGCAATAACTCCAATGATAATGTATTATTGTTACTGATCACTAGTATAAGTAATAAATAGCAAACATAATGTCAATGAGAAATAACAAGAAATAAAGCAACAAGGATTAATTTCTACACTACGGTTCAATATGCGCCTTTATCAAGAATCAACAATAATCTAGAAATAAATAAACAATACAAAGGGATAGTCTTACCACTGCATATCATTGTATTTTGAAAAAAAAAATTGCAATAGTGTTTAATTATAAGAATTAGCGGTGTTAGTTTGAATTGTACACACACGTGATAGACACAAATCAAATGAGGTAAGTGGAATACTACAAGAACATGATTCAGGACAGTCACATCTGATTAAGTGAATGTAACACATCAATGATACCAACTGTACACATAGACAAATATACAGAATAGTAAACATGTGTAAGATATATATCGGGAAGGGGTACTTCCATTAAACAGTGTCAAATTAGGGGGACATGGGTCAGTGGTTGACAAGGGGAATAGCGGCTGTGTTTAAAAAATATTGATGAAAACAATTTGTGTTATTTCTCATTACAATTCATCTTTTTGTTATTTATTAGTGATATTAGCAATCAGTGACAATATTACATTATATTAGGTATTTTCGCTCCTAATTATGGACCTAATTTATGGACAGATCCTTACAGCAGCCATCCCTTCTATTTAATATATTGAAATATTAGTAATGTGTCTCCACATTTATATTGATATTGTTTGGTTATTAATTGTAAACACATATGTATAATTTCAACTCTCACGACTTGAGATGCTCCCTGTTGCACCAAGTATTGAGCCAGCACTGAATAACTTATGTAAACAGTGCTGAATTGTGAATGTGTTTTATTTAGTTTTATCACAAATTTACCTTATAGAAGACTCACTTTAATTTATATATTATTTATAATTTATAAAGATGTTCAGTTTTATTTATCTTTTGAGAAAGTAGTAACAGGTTTACCTGTAATACGACTGTTATTATTTTTTGTTGTGATAAGCATTAATATAACCATATTGGGCCAATGTCCAGGTTGAAGTGTACCTTACAATAAGTTGTATACATTAAATAATCAAGTTATCTTTAGTCATTGTATAGAACAGCATTTCTCAAACTGGGTTCTGAAGAACCCCAGAGTTCTGTGTAAGGAAGCTAGGGGTTCCACAAGAAATGATTTTGAGAAGGGTAATTACATGTATTTAAAGTTGTTTTTGTGTCCAGTTTATGTTCAGAATTTTAGTATGTACTTGTCACTTAGGGGATGTCCATAAGTTATGGCAACAATTGTAGGGGTGGGGTTGTTGACAAGGGTGAAAACCAACAATACTGTTTGTTTTAAAAATAAGTCTGTGAAAATGTTTGAATTTGACTGGAACAAAACATTCCCGACTCAAAATTGGTACAGCTGCTGCACGAAGCTTCGGACAAGTTACTGCCCAACAAAAATGTGCTAGAGAAGAAAAGAAAGTCTTACAGTCTCCTCCCGCATGTTCAGAGCAATGTACAGCACACAAGAAAATAATACAATACACCCTGCACGACTGAGGAATACAGCCTGCAAGACTGGGGAATACAACCTGCAAGACTGGGGAATACAACCTGCAAGACTGGGGAATACACCCTGCAAGACTGGGAATACACCCTGCAAGACTGGGGAATACAACCTGCAAGACTGGGGAATACATCCTGCTAGAGTGGGGAATAGACCCTGCAAGACTAGGGAATACATCCTGCAAGACTAGGGAATACATCCTGCAAGACTGGGGAATACATCCTGCAAGACTGGGTAATACATCCTGCAAGACTGGGTAATACATCCTGCAAGAGTGGGGAATACATCCTGCAAGACTAGGGAATACATCCTGCAAGACTAGGGAATACATCCTGCAAGACTGGGGAATACATCCTGCAAGACTAGGGAATACATCCTGCAAGACTGGGGAATTGGGGAATATTCCCTGAAAGACTGGTAATACACCCTGCAAGACTGGGGACTATACCCTGCAAGACTGGGGAATACATCCTGCAAGACTGCCTGACTTCTGCATTCGATGGATAGAAATGTATCTCACAGAATCAGCCCCACACAAAAAATCGATATGGTCTTGCAAATGCCTGATATCCAGGACCCATAGGAGAAGCACAGAACAGAAACACTGTCAAATGACATGTATGCTTCAAGAGGTGATTACGGCAGATTTAGGAGTGGTGCTGGTTAAAGCAATGCTGAAGTTATACATGTTGGACCAAACGTGCAGATATCACAGCCAAGCTGTAAACCATGATACAACACATTCTGTTCCCTAGACTACATTCTGTTAATCTGCAGAAGTTAAATACAAATGCAAAAGAAGAAAGAAAAACCTCAAGTGCACAATAAAATAGATACAGCTTTTATCTGATGTCTCAGTTAGTTATAATACAAGTCTATAGAGAGCAGCCATTTTCTCAGAACAATACAAACAAATGGTCACACATTTGGAGAGGGGACATTACAAACAATAAAGAATACATAAAATTGGGAATTTTGAAAAGGGAAATGTGTTATAAAAAAAGATTCGCTATAAAGGGATTCAACTGTGATTAGGCCAGGTTTGCCTTAAATACACTTCGCCCAGTATTGAAATCCTCAGGATTATCACAGAGAGATAAGACAAGGTTAGGTTGTCTTTGTACAAATTTGAAGTTTTTACAGTGGAATCTCTCTTTAGTGCATTCTTTTATAACGAAGTTTCTGTATGTAACAACACAATCCCCAGTTACATTTATTCTATATTGTTTGTACCGTATATAGCAAATTTAAGTTATTGCAAACATATGTTGGTCAGGACCAAGTTGTTATAATGGGATTCCACTGTATTATTTTATGGCTCTGAAACATGGCATGTCACCCAGAACAATCACATCAAAGCTGCAGATATTTATCATTAGATGTCTCTGTCATGTACTTCGCATTGGATGGTCAGAGTTGATATCAGGATGAGTTTTGAAAGAGAATACTACAGCTGGAACAAGAGATAAAATGTAGAAAATTTAGAGAATAGAATACACCCTCAGAAAGTAGCATGACAACGTAACCAGGCAGTCTGGATTGGAACCCACAGGGAAGGAAAAGAGTTGTATGACTGAAAAATACCTGGAACATTGTGATTTTTACAGACTCTATGTCCTCTCTTCAAGCACTAGACTGTGATGGGCATTGTAAGCCTGAGTTAGTTGAAATATATTACCATGCCAACCAGCTGCTTATATCTTATGAAGTCAGCATTGTTATGCAGTGGATTCCTGGCCGCTCAAACACACCTGGCAATGACAAGGCAAGAAGACTAGCATAGAAGGGAGCACAACAAAAACAGCCATATACACACACAACCATGCACACAGTTAAAATGATGTTGAAATCTGTGAACAAAGACAATTAGATGAACAGATAGGCCATCGGAAACACTGGGAGTATAATGACCAGCCCATATCCTAATCACAACATCTACCTCCTCTGAAGGAAAGACCAGAGTATCATCTTCTGACTTCGCACACAATGTGTACAGCTCAACAATCACCTGAACAGAATACAAGTACAACACACTCCAGGGTGCCGGCTGTGCACTCATCCCTATGAAACTGTTGACCACCATCAACAACTAACCAACCAACCAAGAATACCTGGAGATGAGCAGTGATGGAAGAGACCAAATCAATTGGGACCTCATGGGCACAGATAAAGAAGATAAAGAGGACCTCTCAGCACAGGACTGACTCATTGGAGAGCACAGTTGCCACTCTGCACCATAGGAAACTGATAGAAGATAAGACTTTTTTCCCCCTCAGAATAAGGTTTTATATTTTAGACTTTTTTCCCCTCCGAATAAGTTTTTATATTTTATACTTTTTTTCCCTCAGAATAAATTTTAGATTTTATACTTTTTTTCCCTCAGAATAAGTTTTTATATTTTATGCCTTTTTTTCCTCAGAATAAATTTTATATTTTAGACTTTTTTTTCCCTCAGAATAAGGTTTTATATTTTACACTTTTTCCCCTCAGAATAAGGTTTTATATTTTAGACTTTTTTCCCCTCAGAATAAGGTGTTATATTTCTACTTCACACCGTCCTTAAATGACTTCCAGATATTTCGTAAAACAGGACGTCCTCATAAGAACGACAATCCACTGATTTAAAGAAATGTGGCCTTATCATGACAGATTTATGTCTTGAATATTCATTTATTTATTTATATGTTTTATGGGGAAAGGAGGATGGTTTCATAAATATGACATTCATAATTTATTAATTAACCTCATACTTATATAAATGTTTGTGTACCAGTAATTTACATATTTGAAATATTTGTCATTGTGACGTGTTTGCTTTTTAGTGGTACAACTATAATGAGATTCAAGTAGATGGTACAACTATAATGAGATTCAAGTAGATGGTACAGATGGAAAGATGGTAAGTTTACTCCAGAGATTTACTTCAGACCCACAAGACAAACATTTAGAGGGTAAAGAACTATTTTAAATACCAAGACTCATGAAAAATCAGAGAAAGATAGTATATTTTAGGAAAATAAACACAAATTGTTAGAAAAATTGGTCAAGGAGGGAAATGTTCAAGAAAAGAAAACAATAGGCTGCTGATGACATTGACAGATACAAGTTATCTAGAATATTTTTGTTATGACAATAGAAGTAGGACAGCTTGCACAGCCCCCAAGAGACTTACAGAGTGGCAGTAAGGACAAAGGACATGTAAACTAGAAGAAAGTACTGTTCATACAGAAAATGAGGATTATTTTTTAGCTTAATACAGGATGCTCACTCTGGAGTTGCCAGTATGGACCTCATGATGATGATGTTTTTGAGGAGGACAAGAGAAGGGCAAACAAAAGTAAGCATTACATTGAAGAAGGTCTCAAGCTATGGTTATTTTTTTCTCAGTCCTCAGATGGCAGATGAGTCCAAGCCATGCTCTGAAAAACCTGTTGAAGTGTGAGCAGGATTGTAGTAGGTTTGATACGTAGGAAATAGTCTGGTTTCGCCTTTTGTTCTTGTCTCTTTTGAATCACCTAGTGTTCTACTTGGTTCAAAACTCATAATTTCTGCAGTGATCTCAGACCACTCCAAGGGTATGGACTTATCAGTGCAGCAGGTATGTCTAAAAGAATTTTACAGCAACCTACCAGAGAGTTAACTGTCGTCAAGGCATTGTGTAACTTGCCGTTGTAAATTAATTTGATGTGTTCTATTTATCATAGTTCATTTGTAAATGAAACTCGTTGTATATGTTTGATTACCTATGCATATGTTCTGTGATGATTGTGTTTTAATTTTTGAAGGATACATTGTTCTGTAAGTCATTGATACATGTCCTCAATCTTTCTACAAAGCAGAAAAATTACTTGTAATTTCCCTTTAATTACCTTAACTGTCTTCATAATGTAAAAAAAGAAATAACAATTGAATTTTCAGCTATTTTATAATATTGCAAGAAAAGTAACAATTATATTTTTCAGCTACTTTACAATGTAACACAGGAAGTTACAAATAATTGTTCAGACATTTTACAATGTAACAAGATTTTAAAAAACCCAAAGGTTGTGGTTACTTGATTACCTGAACCCCGACTTCCACTATATTTGTATGGTTGTAAAGCTCTGATATAACCAAAGTGGACTAACGTCCGTGGTTGAAAGAACCTAACTTCACCATAAAAGTATATTTTTACGTAACCAAATAAAAAAGTATAACAAGGGAAGTAACAATTACATTTCCATATTTTTAACAGTATAGAAAGGGAAGCAATAACTACAATTTTTTCTTGTTTTGTTAATAGGGATTGACAAGTACTCTGACATTTACAAAATAATGACTTGTTTCTTTTGCAGTTCTATAGAATATTGTTTATGTAAGTACTCATTTCTTTGTATGTGTTTATACAGCTTTTTGCATCTGTCTGGTCTAATATGACAAATCTATAGACTTGACTTGTGATTTTATCAAAAGTATAGGCAAGTTGCACTGAAAGTGTACAACAAAGCTGCAGGATGTACACATCTGTCCACCTAGTACATAATTATCTGATATCTTTTGTACTTGAATTTCTGTGTTACTCAAAAAGCATACAGGATTTATTTCATTTGTTCTTGGGTTTCCCGATATTTATTGTCCATCTCAATGACCTTATCTAAAAAAAAAAGTGACATTCTTTGATTTCCATGTGATTTCTTGTTCAATATTCACTAGAGTGAAAAAGGCATTATGGATGGGAGAGTGGGGGGTAGGCAAGTTTCCTAATACTAAATCGCATGTTCTGATTTCCAAAGAGGGAGCAAGAACATGTATTCTCCCCCCCCCCTTACCTATTGGGCTTGTCATTTCAATAGACAAGAGCATCAACTGCCACTAATACCACATAGAGCACTTACCTGTACAGATTCAGTTAATAATTCCCCAGGAAATTTCTGAAAATTGACATATGAACAAGATGATCTGATATCAAACCCATGAACATGTAAATGCCTTAATCACTACACCATGCACATGGCATATTTTTACCACATAAGTTAGCTAATCCTATTGAATTCCCTCTTCTCTAAAGTGTTATATCATTATGTGCTGACTTCTTAGTCCCTGGCAACATATGGCAGCTACATTGACTAAAATCTTTATGATCATCAAATAATCCCATTAGCTGTACTACCCATAGCTGTTCTGATAAAAGTACAGGATCTCCTCAGTTGTGTAACGAAGGTGACACTCTGACTCAGATTTATTGTCTTAAAGGCATGCATGTGTTACAGGTTTATGGTAGTATGTTTATTCCCCGAATGTGGACACTCTAGTGAGTCAACAATATCCCAGGATGACCACGACCTGCCAAAAGTAGAGCACACACTTCCGGGTCAATTACAGTAATTCATCATTTTTCTGTCAGATCTGTTGACCCATCCACAGTGATGGAACATCTAGCATTCCCCAATGCCTAAGTCCAAAAAGAGAGAAATTTCAATGTCAGCTGACCTGCATCTCTTTGATGTCAGCATCTCATCGTCAACCATGGGATCATTTCACACAAAAAAAGTCTGAAATTGAGACAAAACATCATGTGACAATGAGGGTTTTTTTCCACAGGTGATATCATCAATCTATCCCCCCCCCCATTATTCCTTAGTTGACTCTTATGACATGCCTGGAAAGAAGACAGTGGCTCTAGTTTTTGCACCCTGAACTGGAATTTCAATGCCCATCTGCCACACAACATGGCTAAAATCTTCAATAAAGATTAAAAACAAATATATAAATATTGTCATCTTTATAAAGTTCTTCACCAAATGTAGCAAGTTACAATATTATAAAGTCATCCTTTTGTGTGGAACATTGAGCTGTAGTTGTCACCAACAATTTCTATTCCAATCCGTGATAAGTTCTATCTTGTTGATGCACTGGCGAGAAATGCTGTAGAAAGTTCTACCTTGTTGATGAACTTGCAAGAAATGCTATACTAAGTTCTACCTTGTTGATGCAATGACAGGCAATGCTGTAGTGGGTGGGTCGGTGACAAAAAAAATGTGTTAATTTGGACAGTTGTAGATACACTACAAAGTGTTGAAGAGGAAACTAAAAGAGAATGATGTTCAGAGAATGATACTCATGTTCAGATCATGATGCTCATGTTCAAAGAATGCTGTTCAGAGAACGATGTTCACATTCAGAGAATGATGTTCATGTTCAGAGAATGATGTCAATGCTCAGAGAATTATGTCCATGCTCAGAGAATGATGTTTATGTTCAGAGCATTATGCTCATGTTCAGAGAATGATGTCAATGCTCAGAGAATGATTGATATTGGAGTGACTAAGGGAAGAGAGGAGGAGAAAGTAATTCCTCTCTTGAATCGACCGAAGGATGGACACAAAACACTCAGCTAGTAATTTGATAGCTGATGAATCAGCAAACAGTGCATATATGGGAATGTCCCCAGTGTTGTGACGCTGGTTTCTTATCAAGAACCAAGAACTATATCCTACCTCACTCAGAGGTCTCAGTGACAAGATCGTGTCTTACCTCACTCAGAGGTCTCAGTGAAAAGATTGTGTCTTACCTCACAGAGGTCTCAGTGACAAGATCGTGTCTTACCTCACTCAGAGGTCTCAGTGAAAAGATCGTGTCTTACCTCACAGAGGTCTCAGTGACAAGATCGTGTCTTACCTCACTCAGAGGTCTCAGTGACAAGATCGTGTCTTACCTCACTCAGAGGTCTCAGTGACAAGATCGTAACACTTCAATATTTTGTGGTAATCATTCAATCTAAAAAAAATTTTTAAAGACTGAAATGGTTTGGCCACTTAATGAAAATGAACCCATTCTGGCCAGCAGCAAAAGCATACAATATGAGAATTGAAACAGCAAAAGAGGCAGGGGATGACCAAGAATATGGTGCAGTGAAGGAGTGAGTTACCAAAGTTCTGAAGCGTCACAGCAGTACAGTATACTAAGTGATCAACCATACAATAGTTTGAAAACCAATCATCATTCAACCCTGTGAAGCCGAACAGCAAAAGCAGAGAAAAGACAAAATATAGAGAATTCACCAAATGTAACAAAGATGTACTTACGTCTGTAGTTAGAAAGAGGTTGTCTCATCATGGAGAGCCTTGATTCCTATTGTCCCCAATCAGCTTCCACAAACAAGGCTATAACTTTCCCCCTATTTAACTAAATGTTCAACTTTAACATTATTTAAGAACCTGTGTTCATATTTGTGCCAGACATTATGTGCCTGTGTCCCAATACATTTTAATTATTTATCTTGTCCATTTTGATGCCTTGAACTAAATAAAACTATTGACAATATGTGCTCCTGTGAACATCAAATAATTTACTCTTTGAAGGAGTCACATTGTATTTAGATGTAATATACATTTCTTTGTTGTGAATATATGTGTTGTGATTATGTACACAAGTGTTTGAGTGTATGAAAATGTGCCATCCATACAGTTCTAATGTTCATACAGACATACTTTAGTATATGTGCTAATGTGTATGTGTGAGTCGGTATGAGAAAATGGTTCCTCTAATGTTCTGATTTTCTTACAAAAGGGTGAGAAATAAATAATGTATAAGTATTACTATGGAAAAGTGGTATCTGGAATATTATGTTTTCTATGAAAGAAACTAAAATTATTCTTCTTCCTTGTTCTACGGTCGGTTTTCTATGAAAGAAACTAAAATTATTCTTCTTCCTTGTTCTACGGTCGGTTTTCTATGGAAGAATCTAAAATTCTTCTTCTTCCTTGTTCTACGGTCGATTTTCTATGAAAGAAACTAAAATTATTCTTCTTCCTTGTTCTACGGTCGGTTTTCTATGAAAGAAACTAAAATTCTTCTTCTTCCTTGTTCTACGGTCGGTTTTCTATGGAAGAAACTGAAATTCTTCTTCTTCCTTGTTCTACAGTTGGGATCAAACACTAAAGTGTGGGCGTCTGTGGCTGTAACGATAGAAGACAACTATAAAAGGTCATGTTACCGTGGTTAGCTTTATGCGTGGCGATCAGCGAGTAGATACAGGAACCAGTTCTCCTGCATGACTGGCCGACTATGGATATGGTTACAGATGTGCACCATTAAGTGAAAGTAGTAAACTGACTGAGTGCATTAGTTACCAACGACTAAATCGGATGTTCTGGGCAATTGGTACAAATAAAAATAGTGATACAGCCCATTTCCCATTTTCTGGACTACATCATGTTGGAAATCTTGTAGGCTCATTGTCCTGCTGTAAGAGAGATCCATTGGGATTTTGAGAAAGAAAGTCAAAAACAAAAGAGGCATGATGTGGATTTCATCAATGAACTGTACTATGATCACCGGTAACATGGGGGGAGGGGGGACAAACTTCTATAGACAAATTTTGTTATTGGGCCTAACCTACTTCTTATGAGTAGATTTCTTATCGTCATACTTCTTACAAACAGACTTCTTGTGCACAGACTTCTTGTATAACAGACTTTCTTATAAGACCTCATCACTTGCAAACAATATCAAACAATGATAACATCCTGGCAGAACTTGTAAATTGAGAGGTATGCTATTGTGTGATATATATCGTTCCTGTGTCTGATTCCAGTTTACACTGTAATAAAAGATATAACCACATGTTTACATTAAACCGTATAATTGTTACATATGTATGTACTCATGTGTCCAGTATTGATGTATGTTTATTACTGATATACAAAATAAATGATATGGGAATCATATTATCTCCTGTTTCTGTTTCATTGGCATAAATAGGTACAGTACAAGTAGACACCACCACATGTTTAATTATTTCCCATGTCTATGTTTGTAAATTTCATGTTCAACATTTAATAAATTGAAATATTTATTTATTTAGGGTTGGGGTTAGGTTATAAAACACAACTATCCTAACCCAAACTCTAAAATAAATTAATATTTAAATTATTAAATGTTGAACATGAAATTTACAAACATAGACAAGGGAAATAGCTCGACTATGTGATGGAGTCCCCTTGTCATCATCATTTTCCTCTTGTGCTAAGCTTGGCACATAGGGCAGATGTCATAGCTCTCCATGCTTGTCGACAAGCTTGGCACATAGGGCAGATGTCATAGCTCTCCATGCTTGTCGACAAGCTTGGCACATAGGGCAGATGTCATAGCTCTCCATGCTTGTCGACAAGCTTGGCACATAGGGCAGATGTCATAGCTCTCCATGCTTGTCGACAAGCTTGGCACATAGGGCAGATGTCATAGCTCTCCATGCTTGTCGATCCAAGCTTGGCACATAGGGCAGATGTCATAGGTCTCCATGCTTGTCGACAAGCTTGGCACATAGAGCAGATGTCATAGCTCTCCATGCTTGTCGATCAACAGCCAGTTGTTCCAGATCGTTCATTTTCATACAAGCTGTTGTGATTTCTTTTTCGACAGTTCTTTTCAGTGTTATTTTTGGTCTTTCCCTTTTTCTCTTGCCACTCGGTGACCACGAAAAGACTTGACGTGATATTCTGTCTTCATTCATTCTGAGTGCGTGACTGATGTATGTCTAAAACATATTTCTAATAACGTCTGTGATGTATTCTCGTCCACTTGTACTGTACCCATAAATATTTAGTAATATTTTCAAAAGTTGAGTGATTGGGAGACTTGGGTCTCTATCTTGATAAAGACCATTTGGTTGAACTATGAATTCTGTGTATTGTTCAATATAAAACTGTTAGAGCTCTGTCTATATCATCATCATGTGACATATTCTTTCCAGAACTTAGTCTTCCCTGTGGATCTCTTGAATTCTCTGCAGTCTTGAGCAAGTTGTTCTGCAAACAATGGCAAACTACAGGAGTATAGTGCCAAGACATTTTCTATGGATGTGGTGAATAATTATGTCTATAAAAAAATTCATTCCCAAAATCATCCTTACCACTACCATCATCACTACCACTTCGATATCACCATCACAACCATTAGTGTTTAAGCCATTTGCTTTGTGCTCAAGAGGTCATGGGTTCAGATCCTGCTCACAACATCTTGCTTATACAGTTCTTTTTAAAGATATCTGGGGATTATCGCTTAAAGCAACGGAGTATGTGTTGTGAGCAGTACTCTCAGCAAGCAGCTCTTCTTCGTTGAGAGGGGCGGAGTACATAGGGGTAACTTGAGTACAATTAAGTCATTCCTATACAATTAAGTCAATTGCCAAGGTATCTCTGAAAAATATCCACTTTGTAAACAAGACTTCACGAGCTGGATTCGAACCCTTGACTTCTTGACCACAAAGTGAACAGCTGAACAATTGCGCTATGGAGATCTCACGGCTGTTACTTTCTATATACTCATCCTTAGTTGTCTATTTCAACATGCATGGCTCATATTGTCAGCATTCTGTGATACTATTATGATATGGTGATATATTAGTACGAGTACTAAAGTACCACAGTATCTTGCATTTTTAAATGAAGTGTGATCCGATGGCCAGAGGATATAGAGCTGGGGCAGAGACTATGTGGTAGCAGCGGTGCCTTCAGATGTTTGGACTTTGTCTCGATGTCATGATTAACAATCAATCATGGCCACAGACCTGAAATAAGAAGACGATTTCAGAAAAATAGAAAGCATTCACAAATAAGAAAATTACAATGTACCTCTGATTGCATTTCAAGGAATCCGACTGTGCCAGTATGGGGCATACGCCCTACAGGGGGGAGAGCAATTGGATTTTTCAGAGGGACAATTATTCCCCATATTTTAGGGAATAATTCAATTTTTTTAATATTAAAAAAATATGTTATGCTACATAAGGGGGGGGGGCATCAGAATTTTAGAAAGTCTTAGGTGGGTTAAGGTTAAAAAAAAATAAGGTTGCGAAACACTGTATATACCATAACATGTAGTCAGAATTATAAATGGGAGATAATTTCACGTTATGATTATCAATTAATTTACTAAATTACTTCCCTTCCTTCGTTCTATTCTTCTTCTTCTTCTTTCGTTCATTTGAAACATGTCTATATCTGTAATTCTGTCTCCTTAATAAAACTCACTGTCTTTTGTAGCTTCGTTTTATGATCTGTGGCCTTATTTGGTCTGTAACATAAAATGTACCTTTCATGGTAATATTTTGTAATGTATGCATATGTTTGTGACCCGTTATTTTGTTTCATATAGGGTGTTTTATTTGTCTGACCCTGTCCGTGTTGCAACGGGGTCTGGATTTCTAGTTCAGGGTGTGTAGAATAGGCCACTGTCTTCTTTCCAGGTATGCCCTCGGAGGTGACTAAGAAAAGTTAGGAGATAGGCTGACATCCTGTCACCTGTGAAATAGTCCTTGTCAAGGTATGCCTTGTCACAATTTCTTACTTTTGTCTTGTCAAATGGACGGCGACCGACTCCTACCAGGCGCGTCTACAGGTTGCTGATAGTCGAACGTCCTCCAGATATGGAGGGTAGCTGCGATATGCGCCAGATCTCTGGACACATAAGCAGTTGTGGACAAAACCGGCAATGTTGCCCAATAATGCGGGGTGGTATAGCAGGTGACGCTGATATATTTACTGAAATATCCCATATGTTTCGTTAAGGGCAGCATCAAGTATGAGCCGCTATAAGCTCAAGGGCGGCATCAAGTATGAGCCGCTATAAGCTCAAGGGCAGCATCAAGTATGAGCCGCTATAAGCTCAAGGGCAGCATCAAGTATGAGCCGCTATAAGCTCAAGGGCGGCATCAAGTATGAGCCGCTATAAGCTCAAGGGCAGCATCAAGTATGAGCCGCTATAAGCTCAAGGGCAGCATCAAGTATGAGCCGCTATAAGCTCAAGGGCGGCATTAAGTATGAGCCGCTATAAGCTCAAGGGCAGCATCAAGTATGAGCCGCTATAAGCTCAAGGGCAGCATCAAGTATGAGCCGCTATAAGCTCAAGGGCAGCATCAAGTATGAGCCGCTATAAGCTCAAGGGCAGCATCAAGTATGAGCCGCTATAAGCTCACGGGCAGCATCAAGTATGAGCCGCTATAAGCTCAAGAAAATTCAAGTAGGAAGCGTGAGGATAATGGAAAAAAATTCTTAACCCTAACGGGAATTGTCTCTGTTATTTATGTTTATATGTAGGTTTATCGATTCTTGTATACGAATACGTATGTTCTATGTTTGTGTTCCCCAGGATACTTCAATACTTGTACTGTGTGTTGGTTGTTGTTGTTGTAATAATCATTGTATCAATTGGTCCGTACGTCTCAATGTCTTGACTTGAGTACACAGGTTGAAAGTCTTGGCTAGATCATATCTTTCTTGTGGGTGTGGTTGGTCAGTATGGAAAATATTTTTGCTTGATTTGTAAGGCGATTCGGTGCCTCTTGAACGGACCTGGTTCAATTCCTGTCAGCGTTAAGAATATAAGTTCAACCCAACAGCTGGGATCAATGGTCCCAGCTTGTGCGCATGCTCAGGGTGGGGGTGCTTTAGAAGGAAAAGCTCTACACAAAGCTTGGGCAGATGGTGCTCATGAGATCGGGAAATCAGATCGTTTAAGGAAAGCAAACCTGAAACAAATTTCTGGCGAAAAATTGATGCACTTGGCCGTATGGCGCATAACAAAGTGCAAAGTATCTCATATATATTCTCATGTGGAGTGGGACAACTGATTCTAGATATGCTCTTGTCTGGTGAGCCCTGCCAGGCTGGTAGAGTGCCGGGCCCCATGTCTTGAAGAGGCACACCCCAAGCTACTGGTGGTCACCCTGGCCCAGTTTGCAAAACCAAGAAATGGGAACAGTGGGAAAATACGACAGGTCAAACTACACAACAGTCAAGAAGACTGAATATACTAAATTGGCATGCAGAGGCATTTACCACAAAAAGCAGGCCCTGTAGACAGAGAGAATATAGATGTGGCGTGCATACAATAAACTCATCTTAACCGACATCAAATATTCTCTATCAGGGGCTACCAAACAATCAGACAGGACAGAGAAAGGCATAAGGGAGGGGTAATTACTTTGATACGTAACACCATACCAACAAAGTAGATAGAAATAAACACAATAGGAGAATCGTAGATTATAGGAACAGTTGTATACATAGATAACTAACCGATTATAATTTTTAACATACACAGCCCAATCTGAGTGCGTGACCGATGTATGCCTAAAACATTTTTCTAATAACATCTGTGATGTATTCTCGTCCACTTGTACTATACCCATAAATATTTAGAAATATTTTCAAAAGTTGAGTGATCGGGAGACTTGGGTTTCTATCTTGATAAAGACCATTTGGTTGAACTATGAATTCTGTGTATTGTTCAATATAAAACTGTTAGAGTTCTGTCTATATCATCATCATGTGACATATTCTTTCCAGAACTTAGTCTTCTCTATGGATCTCTTAAATTAGAAACGATGGATATTATAGACACACATTACGCAAACGGGTGCATATGTGGGTCTCTCTAACGGCGCACTAGACAAACCACCCATGAAACAGAAAACCTTAGTAGATGACACGCTGTTATATTGTGGATCTCTTAGGGTTAGCTTCGTAGAATTTCATCTCTAACAATTATAGACCCCCTCTGAGTAGAAGGCTCCTTCAATAGGCATTGCATTACGCCGAAAGCTGAAGTCTCCTGGTTATAAAAGAAAGCTCAGAAAAACCACCCAACTGCACATATGACGTAAGAGCTAAACGCTCGCAATTCATGGGGTTCTCAAACAAACAAACAAACAAACATAGACACACACAGCATTGTAGTTGACGACTTCAACAGCCACTCAGAAAGATGGGGTTACCAGTAAACTGATACAAGAGGAGGGGAAGTGAATGAATGGTAAATTGATAATAACCTATTTCTTGTAATCCCTACGAGGTTAATATATACTGGGTAAAACTTTCAGTTATTACTTGTAAATACACAGGAAGATCCCCCAACTTTCTACTCAAGGAGGTGAAAAATAACATCAACTCCTGATCTAGCATGTGTCAATGGACATTTATCTTACAAGAGAGAGAGAGAGAGAGAGAAAGAAAGAGAGAGAGTGATCGAAAAAAACTGAAAGCCGTAACATGGACACAGATGGAAACACACTCTGGAAACTTACCAAAGGATTGAGTTATGAAAACAACAACCGACCACCAATAACACTTGAATATCCTTTTTTTTAAATGCACGCTGGAATAGAATCCGCAAATTTCCTCTGAAAAAAAGGATACAGCTGGTGAGCTAGATATATATATATATATATATATATCAAAAGAAAGAAACATAAAGAAGTTAAGAATGAAATCTAAGGACTAAAGGATATACCCATGGTGAAAGAAGAGCAAATGCTAAGTTTACAGAAACTGAGTTAGAAGAAGCATTTTAGAGCCTCCAACTCTGGAAGTCAGCAGGTAAAGATGGGGTGACCAAATAGAGTCATGAAATTGAGGCCTAACGCAAAGAGAAAGCTTCTAAAGGTAATAAGCACTAGCTGGAGAACAAAACAGATGGATTCACTTCATGGAAAGAAGCTATAATGTTACTCACGTTAAAGCAAGTAAAGAACAAAGTCGATCCAAGTTGTTATGTTGTTGTTGTTGATGATGATGATGATGTTTTTGTTGCTATTGTTGTTGTTGTTTTTGCTGTTTCTCTTGCTGTTGTTGTTTCTCTTGCTGTTGTTGTTTCTCTTGCTTTTGTTGTTTCTCTTGCTGTTGTTGTTGTTGTTGTAGTTGTTGTAGTTGTTGTTGATGATGATGATGTTTTTGTTGATGTTGTTGTCGGTATCCACATGCTGTTGAGTAGTTCTACTCGTGACAGCACATTGCCATTCTTAAAAAAAGTGCAGGTCTTCTGAAGTTGACTTAGTGATCCATACAGTAAGTTTGTGACTGCTAAGGGTGTCTGTACAAGTTCTTTACTGACAGTTAAAAGGTAAGGGCAATCAGTACGGATGTGTTCCACTGTTTCGTTGGGATGAGAGCAGTGTTTACAAATGGGCAGTTGCTGGGGTTTGGTACGGTTTAAATAGCTATTGACTTGTTAGATAGACAGGCAGGCAGACAGATATACAGATAGATAGATAGCCAGACAAGCAGGCAGACAGAAAAATAGATAGATTGACAGACAGACACCGACATAATGGGAAAGAGAAGTTTAAAATACAACAGAAACAACTTAAGAACTTACATAAAAAATGCCTAAAGTCTAGACAAAAAAAGTACTGTAATCAAACCCCCCGACCAGGCAGCTAACTAAGTCTCGGCCACGTCATCGCTGCACAACGGTCTAATATGGAGGAATACACATTCACGATGTCCTATTCTGTTAATCAGAGAGAATATATTGTGTCTTTTCAGAACAAATTACCCCTCCTAAAATGTGTTTTTCCCTGTAATGTGTATTCTTCTTGCACCCACATGTTGGCTCAGCAGGTATAAAATTACACTCTACCATCTTCAGAGGTTGCGTTGGATGGATTTACATTAACCGTCCATTATTTTTGTTATGGTCATCATCATCAGGTGTCTTTCTGAATGGCGTAGACCAGTGTTTCCCACATTTTTTCTACCATGCCCCACCGAAGTCTTTCTACAATTCTGATGTCCCCCCCCCCACCCCTCCTATGTAACATATACATATTTTTATATTCAAAAATTGAATTATTACTAAATAAATCCTACTTACAACTTCACCATAATTCACTATTTTCGGTTTCTTTTATCAGGATCGTTGTTGTCTCTTTGCTGTGCCACGATGTAAGATTATCTAATACTTTCTCATGCTGTCGTCTTCGAAATGTCTTGTCTTCCACTTTCCCCGATGTTACTATATTCTCCGCACTTCTCTCTAAATGTCTTGTCTTCCACTTTCCCCGATGTTACTATATTCTCCGCACTTCTCTCTAAATGTCTTGCCTTCCACTTTCCCCGATGTAACGATGTTCTCCGCACTTCTCTCTAAATGTCTTGTCTTCCACTTTCCCCGATGTTACTATATTCTCCGCACTTCTCTCTAAATGTCTTGCCTTCCACTTTCCCCGATGTAACGATGTTCTCCGCACTTCTCTCTAAATGTCTTGCCTTCCACTTTCCCCGGTGTAACGATGTTCTCCGCACTTCTCTCTAAATGTCTTGTCTTCCACTTTCCCCGATGTTACTATATTCTCCGCACTTCTCTCTAAATGTCTTGCCTTCCACTTTCCCCGATGTAACGATGTTCTCCGCACTTCTCTCTAAATGTCTTGTCTTCCACTTTCCCCGATGTGTTCTTCTTCTGCGTTCAGCATCTACGGTCATGATACTATGTTCACTTTAAGAATGAAATGGGTCAAAACACCCCCCCCCCCATATTATTCCTTGATAACAGGTGATTTTTAAACAGCGGATGTCATGTAAAAACAATATTATTTAAAACATGTTAAAAAAGTTAAAAACAATATTTAAACAACATTTTTTTAAAACATTTAAAAAAGAAATTTAAAAACAATATTATTGGCCACTTAACAATCGATTATAATGATTATAATGCGTTCTGTATCCAACAACCAATCATAAGCACTGACTCACTTCATTCTTATAGTGAACATTGTATAGATTGTTTGTGCAATAATCACTATCTTCTCCAAGTTAGGGCTGCTGCCCAATAGTTTTAACCTCAAATCTGCTACCTCAGACCAGACCCACCGTCTCTGCTCTTTGTAAGTTATTCAGTCCTGAAGTATGTGTTCGGGTGTTTGAATTTCCGATCCACATGGACATTCATCTGTTTATGTGTTAAATTCTCAATAGGTAAAGGCGATCCAATAGTCTGGAATGGCCTGTTCTAAGATCAAATAGTGTGTTCTGTTTATATCTTAGGAAGCGATGTACTGTATAAGTAAATTCTGCACCTATGTCTGTCACCATATTTCCCTTAGCCATCTTCACCATTGAAGAGAGGTTCACATGTGTGTCCCGCAACGTGATCTATGAGATCATCCGCAAGAGTTGCATCATGACGTTCATATGTGAGACTGGAAGGAGGCTTGTAGACCGATTCTGTCAACATCTGTGCACCATTTAAAAAAACCAGACTGGTACTCCTGTTGCTGACCACTTCAATGGCACGGGTCATCATGATGTCCATGACATTCATATGACGGCCATTAAGTTGTGCTTCTCAGATGACCGTACCCAACACGTGCTTAAGATCCGTTAAATATATATATTAATTCTGCACGATTGAAGCCTTTTGGAACAATGTCTGTTAGTTTTCTTCTTCTTCTGCGTTCGTTTTCAAACTCCTGCAGATTAGCAGGATGTATTCCGGAGAACGGAATGCGTTGTGTCATGGTTTACAGAATTGTTGCTATATATGCGCCTTTCGGCCTGACACATCCGACTTCAGAATGGCTTTGGGTCACTGACCCTATATGGGATGGGACAGCCAACTCCATCCCATAACCTCCTTAGCCGCCTCTTACGACATGCATGGAAGGTAACCAGTGTTGCTATTCTTTGCTCCCCTTTCGGGCCTCAGCAACACACGGGCGATCTGTTAGTGATGTAGATAATATCTTGTTGTTCTATCACTATTCTATTTTGTTTCACCAATATTTGGATGAGTTGTCTACTTTATGTTTATGTTTCGCATCTGACCTAGTATTTACTCTTCCGGGTTATATCTATATTTAGCTCTGCCATGTGAAAATGAACGTCAGTATTGCCGTTCTTACTCGTCCTATTTTATTGTAAATGTGTTATCGATAAAGGTATATTGGTCGAATCGTCAATTTGTGTGTGTTATTATGTGTGTTTCCAGTGATTAGTAAATCTTCATTACCCTTTTCACACTTTCGTATGTTATATAACCAACGTGTATTTAGTCCAAGATTGCAATGTGAACGTTACGTCATATAGTAACTGTGATCTGACAATTCTAGTACCATTATAAACCTCATCCACCACAGCGTGTATATTATCCGTATAGGTTTATTTATCCGCGATCAATCCCATAGAGTCAAAGTGCCTAGGAAACTATGCCTAAATCGGATGTGTCCTGCCGAAAGTCGTTGATATAACATCTAAGCTGTAAACTATGACACGACACAGTTTGTTCTCTGGACTACATCCCACTAATTTGAAAGAGTGTGAGAACAAACGCATAAAAATAATAAGAATGCAGTGGCATATGCAGACAACCTTGCACTAAACTCGTTGCTATATCACAGACAATAGTCTGGTCAGACCGTCTGACTAATCTGACTTGCAAAACTATAACTAACCACTAAATCCTTGGTGTTCTGTGATAATTTCATCTTCCAGACAAGTCTCGTTGCCATGGGCACCAGATTATAGCCAATTTATCCTTGTCTGTTTAGGGAAGAACTCGAATACAAAATAAACGAAGATTACATCGACTGTCTGAATTAACTTGACATTTTTCAACAGTTGCACACTGAATTCTCCAATGACTGGAAATAACCGATTACAAACTGTTCACAAATAACCGGAGCGAGTATTCTTGATTTAAGCCAGGAAGCGTGAAGTGCATTATGCTATTGTTTAAACTGCGGCATATAAAGCCCAGCACATCCGTTGTCGGCATACCTTTAATTTGAGTGGACTTCTCTAGCAAGTGACGGCTTTCCGATCTGGAGCCAAGCATGTATCTATATCAAGCCTGTGCCATGCCCCAATCGAGGCAAACTCCCCTAAGTGGAGATGGGGGCTTAGTCCAGTCAACAGAGCATGGAAACTAAGATTGGTCGGGCAATACATCGAGCAGGATCACAGTACTGTTCAAGCAGGAAGTCTGAAATCGGAGATACCAGGCCGAGATGCGCTTTAGCAACCATAGTATCCCGCAACACGACTAGATAACATGTCTTCACACACACGCACTAATGTCTGTGTCATGAATTTTATCACTGACTATGCACTTTTCTCTTGCAATTTTATCACTCACTATGCACTTCGCCCTTACAATTTTATCACTCACTGTGCACTTCGCCCTTACAATTGTATCACTCACTGTGCACTTCGCCCTTCCAAAATCTATCAATGGGGCGACTGAAAAGAAGCAGCTTTATCCACCAAACTAAACGACTCCATAGACAACTTACAGACCTGCCTAAAGTTGACATACCCTTAAGGTCTGTATCAGAACAAACCCCGTGGAGTGAAAGCCATGGAATGCCTATATACAATCAGACCCTTGTGAAAGGAATACTAAGCGAGGACGAAATGAACAGTGTACAACGAAGAACAGTCACCCTCAGTTTCCTAGACGAGGAATATCCACAAGACATATGGATCAAAGTATACAAAGATGGATCAGCACAACATGCAGTGGGGAATGGAGGTGCAGGTGTATATATAGAATATCCTCACACGCCTAGAGATACAATCAGAACACCAACAGGGACATTCTGCATTTCAGGGAAAGTCCGTTGTATTCCTGACAGATGCAAGGTCAGTGCTTCAAGCTATCCAGTCTGGAAAACTAACACACTTGCAAAAACTACTTAATGAACTGTCTTACCAGTATAGGGTAACCATGCAGTGGATACCCTCTCACTGTGGAATTCCAGGAAATGAAAAAGCAGACCAACTCGCTAGGGAAGGTGCTGCTGGAGACCAATCAGATGTACCGATCACCTATCATCAGAAAAAAACCCAGAAGATCAAGCCAATAAGAAAGCCACAAACACCAACACAAGATGACTATCACATTATGAATAGGTCAGAACAAGTTGTAATTCTACGCCTCAGAAAGGGACACAGCCGACTCCGCAGTCACAAGTACACTAAGTTCAAGATTGGTAACACAGAGTGACAAACATATACGTCAAGGTTGTTCTGAGTATGAAACAACTGACTGCTGAATCTCTCGATAGAGCCACTAACACTGCAATAGAAATACGTAAGTAACTCATCGGCTTCAGGAGGATCGTGTGGTTTGACAGTTTTTAGATATTGCATACGTTCATTGATGTCTTCCAAGGCACACAAAAAAAGAGCATCAATCATGCCACAAAACAAGTGAAACTCAGCATCAGAGTGACATTGGGCTGCCAAACACAGTCCCTGGATCATATGCCAATGGACTGCGTAAGATGATAAAAACAACCTTTGATCTCTACTCCGCCACCAAACACTGTAAGGACAGCGTTTAATAGACTATCCTCAAAGAACTCATCAAACGCTTTCGCTCGGAAATCCGAATACAATTTTACTTCAGTATTTCCCCAAGAACATTCAATTTAAGGGTTTCATTTTTCCTTTGGTATGCTGGTCACATTTCACGAGAATTATAATATTTGTGTCTTCACAGAGACTGATCACGATGCAGCATTTGTACGTTACTGGCAAGGTATGAGTCTGGAAACACAAACTGAATGTTTAACGTGCAGTCGTTCTTACACAACCTATATATAGATGAATCTTGGACTGTCTTTGCTAGACATGCACAGTAGATGAACACTTTGCACACCCGTGTGTAGCCGGAGTCCAAAATAGGAGCAAAGAATAGCAGCACTGTTACCTGCCATGGGAGGCGACAAGGATGTTAATGGGTGGAGTTGATTATTTATTCCATAGACGATCAAAGTGGCACCTGAGAACTCACAAATACCAAGCCTAATTAACATCCCAAAGCCATGCACATCTTCGCCTACTAAAGAGGAAGATCAGTTGAGTTCGTACGGTTAGACAAGCTAAGCACTCCATCCCTGACAGAACATATTCATTTAGTTATTTTCATTATGTATTTGCCTTTGAGACGAACTACTTTCCATACTTGTCCAGTAAACCCCTGCAGATTAGCACGTTTCAGTCAAGAGAACGGAATGCGTTGTACCTGGGTAAAAGATTGGCTACGATATTTGCGCCTTTCGACCTGACACATCCGACTTCAACATTTCTTGTGAGATACTTTGACTCTATTTATGAGACCAATTCCATTCTCGAAAATCTCCTTAGTCGCCCTTAACCACATGCATGGAAGGTTGCAATGTGTATATTATTTGTGTGTCTCTTACCACATGTAGGTTACAGTTGTCTGTTATTTGATTCCCATTCGGCCCCGTAAACTAAATAATAACACAAAGAAAGGACTAATAAATATCATTTTTATTGTGACTTTTTTCCGTATTTGTTTTTCGTACTGTGATTTATTTACCTGTGAGTATTTTCTTTTGTGACTTTTTTCCTGTGCATTTTTTACCATAACTTTGTTCATGTGACTTATTTTCCTGTGACTTTTTTCTCTACATTAAGGGGCAACGAGTCCCTCAACAATACAGTACTGTGGAACCACTGATTTTCATCTGTCTAAAGTGATGCATTGGACATTTTCTGTGATTTTCATCGGCCACATTGTGTATAATTTGTATAGACAGATTATACACAATCACGGGAAACGGCGAATAGCATAACTTTAATAACTTTAAAACAGGGTAATCCCTGATGAGTTCACGTGACTGTATTATAAAGAAACTCCGCGGATTGTGAAAAGTAAAACAGGATTGACTCCTACTGACTGATTCACAATGTAACTTTCCTCGGGCAATACGGCAGTGGCCACCAACATTGTCAAATACGGATCGTTCCACTGGAAAATGTTCCAAGTGCAAAGGATAAGAATTAAATTTAGTTATTCCTTTATTCTTGACCTGTAGAATCACCTGCAGATTTCTATAGCTCAGAGTGTATCAAGATCAAAATCTAACCCAACGATAATTCATTAGAAAAACCTCGTATATTATCACCAGGTAGAGGTAGGACAATAGCAAAATTTCGACCGCACTGGTGTACGAACTTTCTCCTTGATCAATTATAAATAGATGAACTTAATCCATCCAACAGTAAGGTCCGGTTATTCGCTCTCTTCTCTTCACTTACTTAGGAAGCATTATATCAAGTGAAGGGAAAACCAGTAAAGAGATACAAAATAGATGCAACAAAACATGCCAGATCCTAGGACTGGTGACACATATTTTCAGGGGGAAAAAATGTAGTTGCATTATACAAGACTATTATTATCCCATCACTATGCCACCAGTGCCAAACCTGGACAATGACAGCTCAAGACAGAAGAAAAATAGTGACAGCAGAAATGACATGTCTACGAAGAATACTCGGAGTGTCATTAAGAGATTGAATTAAAAACGATAAAATCAGACAGATAATTAAAACAATACCAGTATTTGAAAAAACATCAAAAGACAACAGATCAAGTGGTTTTCACACGCTTCCAGACTACCAACAGACAGCATGTCACAAATGGCCATTACACATAGACATAACGGTTATAAAGCCAGAGACAGACCATGTACAAGATAGATCACATTAATCAAAGAGGCCACAGGAACAAGCTTACAACCAGCACACAATAAGGCCATCTCCAGAGAACTCTTCCGCCCCTGACGCCGTAAGGCTTAAAGGGCCATATCATTTAGATAGATGGATGGATGGATGGATGGATGGATGGATGGATGGATGGATGGATGGATGGATGGATGGATGGATGGATGGATGGATGGATGGATGGATGGCTGGCTGGCTGGCTGGCTGGCTGGCTGGCTGGCTGGCTGGCTGGCTGGATGGATGGATGGATGGATGGATGGATGGATGGATGGATGGATGGATGGATGGATGGATGGATGGATGGATGGATGGATGGATGGATGGATGGATGGATGGATGGATGGATGGATGGATGGATGGATGGATGGATGGATGGATGGATGGATGGATGGATGGATGGATGGATGGATGGATGGATGGATGGATGGATGGATGGATGGATGGATGGATGGATGGATGGATGGATGGATGGATGGATGGATAGATAGATAGATAGATAGATAGATAGATAGATAGATAGATAGATAGATAGATAGATAGATAGATAGATAGATAGATAGATAGATAGATAGATAGATAGATAGATAGATAGATAGATAGATAGATAGATAGATAGATAGATAGATAGATAGATAGATAGATAGATAGATAGATAGATAGATAGATAGATAGATAGATAGATAGATAGATAGATAGATAGATAGATAGATAGATAGATAGATAGATAGATAGATAGATAGATAGATAGATAGATAGATAGATAGATAGATAGATAGATAGATAGATAGATAGATAGATAGATAGATAGATAGATAGATAGATAGATAGATAGATAGATAGATAGATAGATAGATAGATAGACCTGTTCAGGTGTCAACACCTTACCTGGTACGCTGTCCCATTCATTACGCAACTTTGATCGACTGGTCTGACAGATTCTAAGAATGAGCTCAAATAGCAGCTTACTAAGATATTTATGATTTCTGGACCGCTAAATGTGACTCTTCGGTTTTCGTCCGCTCTGACGCAAATATGAGTCCTAGGTTTTCGTCCGCTCTGACGCAAATATGAGTTCTAGGTTTTCGTCCGTTTCTTGATTCTTGATTAGAAACTGCCCTCGCACCACGTGGGGCATTCCCATAAGTGCTCCGCCCTCTGTTCCAGCAGTCATCAGACTCGATGCTGTTTCGAGTCTACTGCTGCTGAAACAGACGTCGACATAGGGCACAACTCTGGCCCTTGCGACAGGTTTCTTTGTTGTTCCGCCCACCCACGTTGCGCCCATAACTAGTTCAAGCACAATGTCGGCCTGTTGGAACAACATGGTAACTGTTATCGAAGGTTACAACTAGGGGATTGTATAGATGACGTGCCATGAAGCTTCTATAAGAATATAACCTCAATATAAAAGCATGTCATCTACTAAGGTTTTCTGTTGCATGATTGGTTTATCTAGTGAGTCATTAGTGAGACCCACAGACGTAACTGCATGCGCATGTTTTCGTCCGTTCTGGTGCAAATATGAGTCCTAGGTTTTCGTCCACTCTGGCGCAAATATGAGTCCCAGGTGTTCGTCCGCTCTGGTGTACATGACCATCGTTTTCATCAAGTGCTTCAAGGTTCCAGTCGCAAATTTCAAATTAAACAAAAACTTGGTATCTTTTTCTATTCAGGACGTAGCCATCAACCCATCATTTCTAGGCTATAGTGATTGTATAGGCACTATAAATACGTAGTTTACCATTGCTTTCTTAAAGGTCCTGACGCACAATTGTCCGTGGCGGGATTCGAACCTGGCACCCTGATCGTAACAGACGTGCACTATACCACTATCTTTTCGTTAATCCGCCTTTTTCTTGTGGATTTCATTGGCTGGCGACACAGAATAACAAATGACTAGCCGAGATAAATGAAGATGTATAGTAGCAGCCCACGGGGATATTATATAAGAAGGACTTGCTTTTCACTAAGTTCTACTACTGGCTATTATTATCTACACAGCTGTCAACTGTTCACAAACCAGTAATACATTTAACTCTAAAAGAAAACCACAACCCGATGCCTGATGTGGTAGTTCTAGAAATTGGCTGGAAATATACATTCATGTGTGACTTCAGCAGATTAGTAGGATTTTAGTAAAGAGCAGATTTGTAGGATTTTAGTAAAGAGCAGATTTGTAGGATTTTAGTAAACAGCAGATTTGTAGGATTTTAGTAAAGAGCAGATTTGTAGGATTTTAGTAAACAGCAGATTTGTAGGATTTTAGTAAACAGCAGATTTGTAGGATTTTAGTAAAGAGCAGATTTGTAGGATTTTAGTAAAGAGCAGATTTGTAGGATTTTAGTAAAGAGCAGATTTGTAGGATTTTAGTAAAGAGCAGATTTGTAGGATTTTAGTAAAGAGCAGATTTGTAGGATTTTAGTAAAGAGCAGATTTGTAGGATTTTAGTAAAGAGCAGATTTGTAGGATTTTAGTAAAGAGCAGATTTGTAGGATTTTAGTAAAGAGCAGATTTGTAGGATTTTAGTACAGAGCAGATTTGTAGGATTTTAGTACAGAGCAGATTTGTAGGATTTTAGTAAAGAGCAGATTAGTAGGATTTTAGTAAAGAGCAGATTAGTAGGATTTTAGTAAAGAGCAGATTAGTAGGATTTTAGTAAAGAGCAGATTAGTAGGATTTTAGTAAAGAGCAGATTAGTAGGATTTTAGTAAAGAGCAGATTTGTAGGATTTTAGTAAAGAGCAGATTTGTAGGATTTTAGTAAAGAGCAGATTTTTAGGATTTTTAGTAAAGATCAGATTAGTAGGATTTTAGTAAAGAGCAGATTTGTAGGATTTTAGTAAAGAGCAGATTTGTAGGATTTTAGTACAGAGCAGATTTGTAGGATTTTAGTAAAGAGCAGATTTGTAGGATTTTAGTAAAGAGCAGATTAGTAGGATTTTAGTAAAGAGCAGATTTGTAGGATTTTAGTAAAGAGCAGATTAGTAGGATTTTAGTAAAGAGCAGATTAGTAGGATTTTAGTAAAGAGCAGATTAGTAGGATTTTAGTAAAGAGCAGATTAGTAGGATTTTAGTAAAGAGCAGATTTGTAGGATTTTAGTAAAGAGCAGATTTGTAGGATTTTAGTAAAGAGCAGATTTTTAGGATTTTTAGTAAAGATCAGATTAGTAGGATTTTAGTAAAGAGCAGATTTGTAGGATTTTAGTAAAGAGCAGATTTGTAGGATTTTAGTACAGAGCAGATTTGTAGGATTTTAGTAAAGAGCAGATTTGTAGGATTTTAGTAAAGAGCAGATTAGTAGGATTTTAGTAAAGAGCAGATTAGTAGGATTTTAGTAAAGAGAGTGAAATGATGTGCAACAGTTTCGCTGTGATATACGCGATATCGATCTAACACATCCAATTTCAGCGTGGTTTTTGGTTACTTGATACTGACCCTACCGTAAACATTCTTAGTCGCCTCTTACGATATGCATGACAGGTAACAGTATCGCTATTATTTGCTCCCCTTTCGGGTTTCAGAATCATAAGGGTGTAAGTAACAGGTATGTGAATAAATGCAGAGTAGTATTCTAAGTATATTCTTCTTCTTCTACGTTCGTTCTCAAACTCCTGCAGATTAGCAGGATGTAGTACGGTGAACGGAATGCGTTGTGTCATGGTTTACAGCATTGCTGCGATATCTGCGCCTTTCGGTATGACACATCCGACTTCGGCGTGGCTTTGGGTCACTGACCCTATATGGGACGGGATAGCCAGCTCCATCCCATAACCTCCTTAGTCGCCTCTTACGACATGCTTGGAAGGTAAACAGTGATGCTATTCTTTGATCCCCTTTCGGGCTAAGTGACATTCTAGGTATATGAATAAATGGAGATTACCATTCCAGGTATGTGAATAAATGGAGAGTAACATTCTAGGTATGTGAATAAATGGAGAGTAACATTCTAGGTATGTGAATAAATGGAGAGTAACATTCTAGGTATGTGAATAAATGGAGAGTAACATTCTAGGTATGTGAATAAATGGAGAGTAACATTCTAGGTATGTGAATAAATGGAGAGTAACATTCTAGGTATTTGAATAAATGGAGAGTAACATTCTAGGTATTTGAATAAATGGAGAGTAGCATTCTAGGTATTTGAATAAATGGAGAGTAACATTCTAGGTATTTGAATAAATGGAGAGTAACATTCTAGGTATTTGAATAAATGGAGAGTAACATTCTAGGTATTTGAATAAATGGAGAGTAACATTCTAGGTATGTGAATAAATGGAGAGTAGAATTCTAGGTATACAAACAGTACTGCAGTGGATCCCTGGTCACTATGGCATACCTGGGAATTAAAAAGCTGATCTCCTGGCAAGGAAAGGTGGATCACTGGAACAAATAGAAAGTGATAATACGTACTATGAATGTAAGACCATGTTAAAAGCAGAATATAAGAAAAAGTGGAAGCAGATGCACCCAACTGCAGAACATATTTTTCTGGTCAATGACATTAGAAATCGGCCATGAAATAGTCAATATGGCAACCTTGTTGATAGCAAATGTTCTTTCAAGCGTATAAACACTATAAAAAAATGCATGGCCGACTTGTGTACACACAAGATTTAATGCTTATAAATAGAAATCACAGCGATATATTATTGTTCATCTGTTGAGGGATGAGTGTGGGGAATGAAATTAAAAGAATCACTCCTAAAATTAAGAGGCAACTCGCTCATGTGTTACATTGCCTCAAAGGAGGTAAAGACGTCATACTGTAACCAGCCAGGCATGACGTAGAACGCAACAATAAATAACTGCGTTTGATACCCAATCCCGTTGAAAATTCCAGTCAAAACGTGCGGAACAGAGATATTTTATCTATTCACAATTGAGCTCCATGTGGTGGGCAGGTTCTCAACAGACTTCATCCATTATACTTTAACTTAGATATTCTTTACGGTCCTGTTCCCACTCTTTGCCTATCCTTGTTTGTACTGTACCTGACACTTTTCTCCAGGTATTTTTTGCTCTGTCCCTGCTGATTTCATAACAATATCCCTACAATGAATTCCTCTGACGGTCTGTACGTACAGCATTACACGTCTTGTGCGCCGTTTATTTAGATGTATTAGTGAGATAACCCATCGGGAGTAGCTAATTACCGATTGTGTCCCTTGTAACATCAAGGGATTTTCAGCATATCACATAGTGCATTGGCGATCACCCATAAAAGACCAACAAACAGAATGAAAACAAACCATTTATCACGATATGGTTTATCACCGTGATATTCATTGGTTACTGTGTATATACTTAGAATTAAAGTAAAGACAAGAGATGACTTTAGCTGTCATGACAAGGCTAAACCAATAACAATCGCCAAATACGACCTAACAGCAGAATTAAAACATAGCAACACCTTTTTACACTATGTTTTTTTTAAATTATTACTGCTATTTTCGTTTGTCACTATTTATGTCGCCTTCCAACGCCGACCAAGGAAATACACGGAAATAATATAAAGCCAAAAACTTGAATTTAGACCAAAAAGACTTGGTTTAATTCTGTTAGTAGGTCTTCTATTGGCGAAAGTTGCGATTTAAGTTTATTTGAAAAAGCACAATCAATGTTACTTAGTTTTTAAATCAAACTTTATAACTCACTAGTGAATTTTATTGTGCTGTATGGTTGTGAGAGACACTCACTGCGAACATAGAAAGATGACTACAGGTCTTCGCATACAAATGTTACACATGAATTCTGTGAATCTCCTAGGATGATGATGATGCTGATGATGTCCATCGTAATCGACGATGACCAAAAATTCAACCATAATAATATTAACAATAAGTAATAAA